>PYXC01002509.1:2260000-2690000 GCA_015244755.2 Tenualosa ilisha | reverse complement strand
AGGATTGTGTTAATGTGTCTGTGTGTGTGTGTGTGTGTGTGTGTGTGTGTGTGTGTGTATGTGTGTGTGTGTGTGAGAGAGAGAGAGAGAGAGTATGTGTGAAGGTATTTTGCGTAAAGGTTGATTGAAAATCAACCCTCATGGTTCATATACTATGTACAAAGCACACCCCATTCATGACATACTCTCTCTCTCTTACACACACACACACAAGTATTGTGCCCTTCCAACCCTAACGCACCCACCCACTCACGCACAGCGTCACTCGTGACCCCGCATAGTGATATCTGGCTTCCGCGCCTCGGAGATGGTTTGACCCCCGTCATAAATATCTCTGTCATTCCGATTTCCTACGCCTGTAGGCTGAAGACAGACTGAGATTCCAGCGGTTAACGCACACTAGCTGCATCCAAGAGACAATCTCCTGCCACCTTAGCGATTCAATTGCAAACACTACAATCAGCCTTTAATCTACAGCCTTTAACACATAAAGAACGTGCCGCCCCGTTTAAACAGGCTTGGATATCGCCCTGGGTCGATGACATTAATGACATATGCATACGGCAGCATCAGGCAAGGCGCACAAAAGGGGCAGGCGTTCAACGCGCTTCGTCGCTATCAGCATCAGCACATTGTTGCAGGGAGAGAGAGAGCGACTCTGGCGTCAAAGCGCACCGAGAGAGAGAGAGAGAGAGAGAGAGAGAGAGAGAATGAAAAAGGCGACAAGCTTCTAAAGCAACACGAAAACATCTCGTGTTCGCGCTCACCTCTTGTCCAGGCAAACGATCCATTCGGTGGATGAAGCCGGCTGGCCAGAGGTATGCACCGCGACCATCTTCGGCTAGACTATACTAGTGAGGGGTCCTTCGCTGCCGCTAGTGGATGTAGCCGGCAGAGCAGAGCCGCGTCAGCCCCGTACTTGCTAATGGGCTTCCCTCCCATCCCACGCCCCCTCCCCTCCCCGCGCGGACCATCAAACGGCTGGCGACAGCGGTCCAATCTGCCTTCATCAATCTCGTTCCCAGTAACATCCACGGCGCCCACACACGTTTTAAACGCTCGTTAGCCTATCCGGCTGGGCAACTGCTGAGATCGATTTTTTTCCCGAATCATTTTTGTAGTGAGCCCGAACCCGAAGCATGTGTTGGACAGGTGATGGCTGTCATCAGACAGGCCTGTACAGTGTAAACACGACTGAAGCTGAATCTTGAGCAGTAGTCAGAAATGAAAACATCCACCTTTTGCTCTGCTGTAATGAAATCACATCACTTGGTTCAGTAGGTAGAACTAACAGCCATGCCTCTGGATACAGCTGATGTGTCCTGATCTGTGTGTTTGTGTGTGTGTGTGTGTGTGTGTGTGTGTGTGTGTGTGTGTATGTGTGTGTGTTCTTGTTTGTGCTGCATACGTGACATAAGAAGTTATCTACGCGACACAGGGCTCAGTATGTCAGACATGGACAGTGATGACTATACTGTCCTTGAGCTGTATACAATAAAGTACATATGGACTGAGGCCCTATAGCAGCCCATATTCACACAGTGAAGTTCTAACTAGGGCTGTATTCAATGCAAAGCTGTGTTGTGATGCTCCATAATGTCCATCTCAGTTCTCACTCCTCACATTCCCTCTGTCTCTCTCTGTGTGTCTGTGTGTGTGTGTGTGTGTGTGTGTGTGTGTGTGTGTGTGTGTGGTGTGTGTGTGTGTGTTTGTGTGTTATTGTTTCACTGTGGACTGAAACATCCGTGCAGAGGAGGAGAGAGCAGTGTTGGCCAGTCGTCACAGCAATGGCCAGTAGTCACCACGACAACACTGCTGATGCTGCAGTAGTTTGAATTGGAGACTCTATCAGGCATGGAGGCATCCTACCCTTTGCAGCCACCCCACAGAGAAGGGAGAGAGATGGATAGAGAGAGAAAGAGGAGGATGAGGAGAGAGAAAAAAAGACAGAGGGCGAGGAGAGATGGCTAGAGAAGGATGGACAATGAAAACAAGAGAGAGACAGAGAGAGAGGAGGAGTGATAGAGAGAAGAAGACTGGAAGAGAGAGAGGGAGAGATGGCTGAAGGGTGAGAGAAAATAATAGAAGGAAAAAGGAAGATGGATTGAGGGGATAAGAATGTAAGGGTCTAGAGTGTGAATGATGAAGGGATAGAGAGAGAGAGAGAGAGAAAGAATGATGGAGAGAAAAGAGCGAATAAAGAGAGGGGGGGTAGGAGAGAAACAAGAACAAAAGCAAGGGAGAGAAAGAGTAGTAGAGAGAGGGATAGAGGGAGATACAGCGTGGTAGAGATAGAATGATAGAGAGAGGGATGGAGGGAGAGAGAGTGGTAGAGAGGAGGATGCAGGAAGAGATAGAGTGACAGAGAGGAGGATGGAGGGAGATATAGAGTGATAGAGAGAGATGTGGAGAGAGATAGATGATAGAGAAGGGATAGGGAGAGATAGAGTGATAGAGAGAGAGATGTGGAGAGAGTTAGAGTGATAGAGAGGAGTATAGAGGGAGAGATAGAGTGATAGAGAGAGGGATGGAGGGAGAGAGAGAGTGATAGAGAGAGAGATGGAGGGAGATATAGAATGATAAGGATGGAGGGAGAGGTTACATTTCCACTAGTCTGCACAATGTGCCTGAGGACTGGACTGCCCAGAGTGATTTGGTGTGTGTGAGAGGACACACGATGGCAGGGAGTACATATTTGTGTGTGTGTGTGCATGTGTTTATGCATGAATGCTGGAGCTGGGTCTCATTCATGCACACACACTTACTGTAGACACACACACACACACATGCACGCTTGGATGCACACACACACACGCACGCACACACACACACACACACACACACACACACACACACACACACATATACACACATACACACACATATACACACACATACAGTTCAATTAAGCCAGCACTGTGTGTAATACACAAGCGCTATCATAAAGCTAACACACACACACACACCACACACACACACAAATTTTGTATAAATCTATATACATTTACATAGTTGCATACCCATTCACACACACACACACACACACACACACACACACACACACACTATGTGCCCTCTGTGTCCCCTCTGCCCTGCAAGAGTGTGTATGTGTAGAGTCAGCTGACGTGTTGTGGGAGAGTGGTTGCTCACTTGGTGCCACGTGCAACTAGGCCCGGTGCCCGCGGTTACGACACCCATTTGACCAATCACAAAAAACCAGGGGGATATTACATCCCAAAATAATCCCACCCACTCTTTTTATTGTACGTTTGAACTGTAGACACAGCTGTGTATAATGTATATTTGAGCCACACATTTTCATGTGTATTTTGTTTGTGAGGCTGTGTGTGTGTGTGTGTGTGTGTGTGTGTGTGTGTGTATGTGCATATTCATGCATGCATGCGTACACCAAAAAAACATTGTTTAACTGACTTTGTGTGTGTGCGAGTGTTGTGTGCGCGAATGTACACACATTGTGTGTGTGCATGTGTGTGTGTGTGTGTGTGTGTGTGTGTGTGTGGTGTGTGGGAGGCGCAGCTGTGTGTGACAGATGTGTCACACAGCGTTACTAATGTCCCTTTTCAGAGCATCATAGCAGCGGGGAGCAAGGACAGAAGAGGTGCATGCTGGGAGAATGAGGATGCATAGTGGCTGCTGGGGACATCGGCGGGGGGCGCTGGAAACCTTGCTGGGAGACGACCCTTTCTTGATCACAAACACACCACACACACACACACAGTGAATCACACACACTCATGTAACACACACACACATAGTGCAGTGCACACACACAGTGCATCACACACACTCACTGCAACACACACACACACACACACTTCCTGCATTAGGACTCATCACCACCACCACCACCTTCATCATCATTAAAAGTGTCATCATCACCATCATCACATCTTCACCTTCATCTTCATTATACTGATCACCATATCATCATCATCATCATCATCATCATCATCATCATCATCATCATCCTTGAAAGTGCCATCAACACCATCATCATCACCGCCATCATCTTCATCATTATTGTGCGCTATCCTTTGACATATCCTTGGCCCAACAAGAATGAATGATACAATAATATTGACCCCAATTGACCGCTAAATACCCACACAGCCAAGCAATGGTATTTATTTACATATACAGTATGTATAAAACAAGACCCTAAATTATAAACAAAATTGCAGAAAAAAGCCCCAAGTGCCACACAGAATGAGAGGCAGCAAGACCAGCCAGCAGTCCCTAAGACAGTAAGTAATCCCAACGTGACTGACTGGACACCACTCTAAGACATGGGAAACTTTACTGCAAAGCTTCACAGAGCTCTTTATGGTGAGTAGTTACCTACTGCGGTGACTGATCCTGCTCAACACTGTGTAAGTGTAGAAATGATGTCATTTGCACATAAGGGCAAATCCATGCAAAGGTCATCCTTTGTTACATGCTCATAAAGCCAATAAACGGCCATGTATTTTTATGATGTAAATAAATATATAAACTTGAGGATACGTAAATACTGTTTGCTCATGTTGTTAAAAGGATCCCTGGCTAGTAAGACATGTTGGCCTTATGAGCTTGATGTTGGCATCAGCTCCATAAACGTGACTTAAAAGCACTCAAAATGTTTTTGCTTTTATTTTTAGAGTTTAGAAAATCCTTTCACTTAGAAAACTGCCATTGTTGTTTACACCTCTGAGTAAATAATATCACCTGGTTGAATCCAAGGGCTAGGACCAAGCTGTTGCTGCACATAGACACCATCAACATTGTCTCTTGTTTCCTGACTTCTCTGATCTAACTTTTCATATACATTTTGAGTATTTGCTTACTTTTTGTCCTCCTGATTTAAGGTGCGCTAGGGTTAAACAGAAGAAGAGTCCATTTCACTGTACTCTCTGACTCAATGCTTATCAGCATTCCATCTCGCATGTCGCACTCTATCTCAATCTCTCAATCTTTCTCCGCAACTGTCAGAAATCAGCATAAAGTGTTTACATGCTGCAGTATCCCGGTTTCTTTCAGAGTACTCCACCTAGCATATCACAATTTCTCAGAAATTGAATGGAATGGAATTGAATGAATGGATTCATTCAGGATTCTGAATTCGGGAAAAGGTGTTTACAGGTACAAATGCAAAGCCAGATAATAGATCTGCCAATGATGGGATTTTCTAAAAGTTTTTATAAAAAAAGGAAGCATTTTGAGTGTTTTTAAATCCTGTTTAAACATAGATAAGCCAACCTCCTCATGTCTCCGTCAGAGATCCTTTAAGAATTTTGTTAATCAAATTTTTACATAATGCTGGAAATCACCATAGAATAAGCTCATCTACATAAAGATTGCTCACAGACATGTTTCTAATACACAGGCAGAAGCCGGGATCCCTCTGATCTAAGGATTGTGCTGCTGGGGCACAGTGACGCAGGACAGAAATCAGTCATTAAAGCAATCTTGGGCTGCCACCTGATCAGCGCTTCACAGAGAACAGCTACGTGTTTGTACACTGTAAAAGACGTAGTTGGGAGGCAGATTGATGTGGTCAGCACTCCAAGCTGGCAGGATGGGAATGTTGTGCGTGATTCCCCTGAGCTGATAAAGAGGGAGATCATGCTCAGTGTGTCTCTGTGTCCACCTGGACCCCATTGCCTCCTACTGATCATACCAATGGACGACACCTTTACAGAGAAAAGCAGGAAAGCCATTCAGCAGCATGTGGAGATACTGGGTACAGATGTGTGGAATCACACTGTGGTGCTTTTTCTTTCTCATGACTGGATGGGTGCATCACAAGATGAATACACTGACAGTGGGCAGAGACAAAGCTTTATTGAGCCAATTGAGCAGTATATTGAGCACCAAGGCACAGCTCTTCAGTGGTTAGTTGAACAATGTGGCATGAGGTACCATGTTCTGAGTTCTTATGTAAACTTAGAGTGCCAGGTCTCAGAGCTCCTGGAGAAGATAGAAGACATAGTGAGGATAAATTGTGGGAAGCCCTTTAAAATGGACAAGAGAAAGCTACAGAAACTGAGAGAGAGCCGAGAATTAGAGCAAAAGAGAGCAAAAGAGAGAACACAGCGTCGGATGATGAAGACGAGGACAGTCACGGATGTGTCATCAGACATGAACAGTGAGTTAACTCATGTATATCTCAATGTATAAAATACACTAGAAATCTAAATAAAATCAACATTTATTTTGTTAACTGGAAATGCAGAGAAAATAATATGACTTTGTTTCACAGGCACAGATTTAAGAATTGTCCTACTCGGGTGCCGAGCAGCTGGAAAGAGTTCTACAGGAAACACTATTCTGAATAGACAGATGTTTGACGTCAGTCAGAGAACAGCTGAGTGTATTAAGAAAAGCAAACAGTTAATGGGCAGAGAAGTGACTGTGGTTGATACTCCAGGGTGGTGGTCAAATGTTCCCCTGATGGGATCTGCCCAAATAACTAAAGATGAGATTGTACGCAGTGTGTCCCTGTGTCCTCCCGGTCCCCATGCCTTCATAATAGTCATCAGTGTGGACATTTCATTCAGAGAGGAAGACAGAGTGGCTCTCGAGGAGCATGTTGAGCTGTTGGGTCCAAGTGTATGGGATCACACTATAGTGCTGTTCACCTCTGGGAAATGGCTGGGAGAAACTCCCATTGAAGAGCACATAGAGTGTGAGGGGCATGCCCTGCAGTGGGTCATTTACAAATGTGGAAATAGATACCATGTTTTTGACAACATGGAGATTACAGACATAATGCAGGTCATACACCTGTTTAAGATGATAGACTGCATGGTGGATAAAAATAGTGGCAGCCATTTTGAGATAGATCAGAGAAAATGTCAAGAGATGGAGGACAAAAGAAGGACGGTGAGGGAGAAAGCAGAGAACCGTCAGATGAGAAGTTACAGGAAAAGAGCCACACTTCAGTTCATTATGGGTGAGTTAAACATGTGGTCCATTTGTAGTCCTACAGCAAGTTGAGAAAGGTAAAAGAAGGATCAGAAATAAACATACTAAAGTAAGTGCCTTTTCTGTATTTCTGTTTTAAATGTTTGGTTTTGGTTTGATTTGAATGTGATCTGTTATTGTGATTGACACACTTGACAACATAGTAAGGCCTTGGCAACCTGTCAATCTAATTAGGAATAATGTGATTTTGTGTATTTCATGGCAAAGGAAAATGTCTTTTTCTCTCGGAGATAAGAATTATTCTGCTTGGTCCTACAAAAGCTGGAAAGAGTTCATCAGGAAACACCATCTTCCAGGAGACTAGTGGAAGTACAGAAGTCTTTGAGATATCTGAAACTTCTCATTGTGTGAAGAAAACAGCCACAATAGCAATGAGACAGGTCACTGTGGTGGACACTCCAGGCTGGAACAAGGAACAGCCTATTACCAACTATCAGCAGAATATCTCTAAACAGACTAAGGCAGAGATTAGGTGCAGTAAGTCTTTTCTCCCCTCCGCACCCCACGCTGTCCTCCTCGTCATTGATCTAGAAAGTTCTTTCACTGAAGAACACAGGAGAGCTGCTCAGGAACACTTGGAGCTTCTTGGTAGGAATGTCTGGCATAACACCATAGTGCTATTTGCTTATGCAGATTATTTAGGGGAGAAATCCATTGAGCAGCTCAATTGAGAATGAGGGAGAAGCTCTCCAATGGATTATCAGGAAGTGTGGGAACAGGTATCATGGCTTTTCTGAAACTGCATTCATTATCATGCATTTCAAATCCATGACTTCATGGACTATATGGATTTCAAAACCCTGCCATTTACTTCACTTTAAACTTTCCATTTACATATAATTTACCAATTTACCAATTATATGTGAGAGTGTTTACAGTGATGTGTGAAAAAAATGAGTCAGTCATTTTACATTGGATACTGAATCTTTCTTAGAAATTTTTCAGGAATTGTTGCAGATGCATAGGTGTATAGTTCTTTCCAGCTGCTAACATGCAATCACTTTTTTCAAAACTCCAAGTACAATAAACCACACTATGCAAGTGACACATATCTTGCTCCTTTCTCACGGTCAATGAATGCATTTCTATAATGTTTACATTTTCTTTACATACAGGATCACCCCAAAACCAAAATGATGTGTCTCATATGGCCTATTTGCAAATGCTTAAACACAGCGTGCCAGAAATGGAAATCTAATGTCCAAAACCTTAAACACAGCACAAAACCCTTAGGTTGGCAAGGATAGTAGCACAACAGTTACATAGATAATCATTTTTGAATGAACACTGAACAAAAAACAGAAAAGGAAAACTAGACGAACCATTAACAATTTCAACTGCAATTGGATAGGCTGACAGGTGTTGACAACAGACTGATGTTTTGCTGTATTTAGAGGTTTTGAAAAAAAAAGTGATTACAGATTGGGTAAAAGCATGTTAACAGCTGGGAATAACTGTAGGCAATGCACATCTGCAACAATTCTTGAAGAATTTCTATAGAGAATTCATTATGTATGTCATTTTCAAAATTGCACACATCACTGTGAACACACACAAACACACAAATATAATTGTTGGTTACCGTTAGGAGATGGAACCAGGGTTTTGAAGTCAATGTAGTCCATGAAGTCATGGATTTTAAATACATCATGCCATGACTTGTTAGCATTTTGAAAGTCAGTATACTCTGACTGACTACATGTTCACGGTGTAAAGATAACACATGCTAGTGTTCAGTAGAATTATTTGATTTTGAGCCAGATTGTCTGTGTTTTGTTAACCAAATCTGCTTTTGATAAGGAAACTGTTTGGCTGATTGTGTGATATAAAAAAATTGTTGTAACTGTTCAGTTGTCTTTCAAGAATTATCATCTATGCAACTATTGCGCAGCTGTTGTTACCAACCCAGAGTTGTGTTCTGTATTTAAGGTTTTGGACATAGAGTTCCATTTCTGGCACACTGTATGTAAGCATTTGCAAACAAGACTTAAAAGATACATCATTTTGGTGTTGGGGCAATCCTGTATGTGAGGAAAATGTATGCACTGTAGAAATGCATTCATTGACTGCACAGTGTGAAAACAGCAAGATATGTGTCAACTGCATGGCTACAACAGACCCATGGTGTGCTAATTGTATTTAGAATTTTGAAAATGAGGCTAAAGGTCAGACAAGGGCTTGTTAGCGGTCATCTCTCACTAGTTTAAAAACTTGGAACTAGGATACATTACACAGCTTTAAGCAATGTTTAAGTGCTATTAACTTGACAATGAGTATGACCAACTTACCAAATGATAGATAGGCTCCATCTTTCACAACCAATGTCTTAAGAAGGATGGAAATAGTGTTTACCTGATGGGAATGAATGCTGCACCATTTAATGAACATTGCTAATCACAATGGATATTGTATCCAAATACCATTGCAATGCAAAGCTGTCATGCTGGCATATCATTCATATCATCTCTCTTTTATGTATTGCAGTGGACCCATCAGTACCAGCCATGTCTTCAGACAGCTCTCTAGATGTGTCAGGCCAATGGATACCTTGGGGATATACTCAGGAACCCTCAAGCCCTTTGAGTAAGAACATCACCGTACAGTATTCTATTTAGAGCACTATTTAGCATAAATGTATAGTCTGGGCATGACCGATAGGCAAGCTCAATCCTAGGAGCGGAATCAGTGGTTGTCTTTCAAACTGGGTAGCGCTACGACCAAGAGCAACGTCGGCAAAACAGCAAATAGCCTACATCCTTCTCTGAAATGTCTTTTTGTCATACTGAAGATTTTTAGGCCAGCATACTATAGCTTTTTTATCATTCATTCATTCATTCATTCATTTATGTACAGCACTTTGGCATTCAAATGTGTTTTATAAACAAATTGCCACTGGCATAGGGACAGAAGATGACCATCTGGAATTGATCATTACAATGCAGTTTTAAGTGCAACCGGATTATGCATTGACAAATTAATAGCATTTAGGACAGACATTGGTGGCAGTTTCACCACATGAAATGGACTGGTTAACCTTATCGCTCAAGTCCTACATGTAAAGCCCGATGTTTAAATGACTGCACCATTTGCACCATTTCATTGACACAATTCATGAAAATGGATTAATGTGTAACTACGTCATTGTTATTGTCTCACTGTTTGTTCATTCTTCTTTTTTGTGTACTCCAGAGGGATCCATGACAATGTTGTGGCCACTCGAGCTCCATGAAGACAGTGAAGCAGGATCTGCTAAATCTGGCTCTAATCATTCTAATAGATCTAAGAGGTCCTTTGGATAAGTCTGGAGTGGATTTCTATAAAATTGCTCAAATACTTAGCTCAGACACATCTCATATCCCAGAACACTGGGCCTTAATTAATATACATTATTATATTATTATAAAAATGTGTATATTCATTGTTTTTAATAAAGTAATTTTCATTACTTTACTAAGCATTATTGTGTTTTACATCAAATAAACACAAAAAATAACATTTCTGCATCTAATCCGCAAGTATTCTTTATAGAACTCATTACTGTTCACTTCCTGCAGCAGTACCTTGACTTCAAAAATGTCGTCATATACAGTAAGGAAACTGACATGCACAAATAATGTACAGCACGGGTCATTAGGTATTACGATTTTGATTGGCCCTCCAGCTGATTCCATGTTTTTTTCCGAGCGCGTCTTTTTTAGTATTATTCCACCTCCTGTGATTCCTGCCTAGCCTGAGTCGGACTTAAAAGATACATCATTTTGGTGTTGGGGCATTTGGGGTATTTTGTAATGAGCGAAAAAGCGCCCCTCCGATGTAGCCTAATAGGCTGTGTGGTGAAACACAGTATTACACACTCCTGTCATGTCCAAGTGGAAAAACTGTTTTACCAAACTCCGGTCTCATCAACAACTTACAATTAAGTCAGATGGCGGATCAATGCGAGAGAGGGGGAAAGGGGGTTTTAGGAGTTTTAAGGAGGAAAATACGTTTGTACCGAGTAGCGCTATGGGCCTACTCCAAAGGCTGAAGACATGCAAGAGTGAACAGACCTACTAGCTGTTCCAGAATTGTTCTCACGCCACCTTCTCTAAACTCTCACACACACACCATACACTAACAAGTTTAAACCAAAGACTGTATAAATAGCCATTGCTTTAAACCAAATCTTGGAAAAGACGCTCTTTTAAAATACGAATGTATTTAGCCAAAAATGTTATTTTTAGCCCCAAAAAATTACCAGTGCCCTCTTACTTGGCTACCATGCACTGCCAAAATGGAGACTAATAATTTCTCGATGTAGCCTAACTGCTGATTGGTTATGTTAAGAAAATGACTGAACGACCTAAAATTATTCGAAAACCCAAGTCTACAACTTGACATGCACAATACGTTTGGAACTGTGACCAAAACATTGCTGTTAAGACATTGTCATACCTCTGGCTCTGGCTTGTCCATTGTATCATTTTTAAGCAAACAGGCAACAGTGGATTTCATTTAGACAAGATATGAGGTTACATTGCTGACATTAAATCATAGGTCTGCCTTTTAGACAGATGGACAGGTTACAGTTGAACTAGGCCACATTCAGAAAATATTTTTTTCCAGTTGTCAAATACGGTAGGGATATGTGCGTAAACAATGCTTACATACTTAACACAGCACAACGCTACCTAACTTCGCATAGTGACAACAATGTAATTAATTTTCAAACTTTGATTTGGCAGGCGGGGCTGGGCCCTTTGGAATATGGGCCCCCACTTTGTGGAGTCCTTTCCAGTCCTGCAGAGTTTACGTCACCTGCTATTCCAGGACCAAGCTTGAATCTGCTGTTCACTTTCACTTTCAGTTTCCGCACTCAATGCGCTTGTGGAATTTCTGTTCCATTATCTAGTTCGGTGAATAATTCAATGTGGATGTAACTGAATTGGCCTGTCAAAATGATGAATGATTATTACCTTTTCTGTTTTGCTTGTCACATAGATCTATGTGGTCATTTGGATAGAGCTGTATCAACTCCCATTTCCAAACGAGTTGTCATCAAATTAATGACTTTTAATGAGAACACTGGTCATTAATATCAGCTTTGATGTGTATAAAGTAGTTCACATTTCCACAGACCACCACTCTAAATACTTTTGAAAAGAGCATGGACTGATTGGTGACACAGACCCCCCCCCCATGCATGATAATGTTTCAAGGGCGTAGGTTTGGTCTCAGGTTTGGTAGGGACAATAACACCCCCACATAGCCCCCACCACCCACCATCCACCAAGACACACACACCTCCCCAGTTGTTGATACCTGCCCCCCAAGGTGCAAAAATAGTTGCAAAATAGGTCCAATTTTACATTCTTACAAGTTCAGGGTAACTTCACTACCTGTACTTTTAAGCTCTTAGTCATTATAAGGGCCATCTACACATCTACACATGCTTTATCTTGTTTTTTCAGGCAAGTCTGGGCTATCCAAATCTAGCAGCGTTTGATGTTTTACTACCTGCATATTCCTTACATAAGCTTTAGTATCAAGAAAAAATATTTTCTATCCTATGAATTTCTACATTTTTGCAGATATCTCACCATAGGAAGGGGGCCAGTAGAAATATATTTTCATATTTGAATAGGGTGGATCTTCTGGAATCTGGCAATACAGGATGAGGGTGACATACTGTTTGGCCTTGCAGTTTACAAAAATATATGTACTACTAACAGAATATTTTATTCATTTTCATATTTTATTCATAGATGGAATGTTATCTATTAATATTGCTATTTTTATGTAAATTCAAAGTAACAGTTAGAAAGCTTGGGTCATGCAGTTTCACGTGATATGAGCGTGCTATCTGTGTGTGAAAACTCTGCAAGTAATCTGACAGAGAAAAATGGATGTGGATTCGGTGGCAAGGTGTGGCAGTCGTTTGGACTATGGGCCCCTGCTTTGTGGAGGCTCTGAGCGTGAACATTATGCCCCTGGATTCCTTGCAATCACGTGAAGGCTGGGCCCTTTGGACAATGGACCTCTGCCTCGTGGGGGCTGTGGGGGTGAACTTTATACCCCTGAACTCCTTGCAGTCATGTGATTTATAGTTTCCAGTCCTGCAGAGTTTACGTCACCTGCTATTCCAGGACCAAGCTTGAATCTGCTGTTCACTTTCAGTTTTCACTCAGACTCAGTGGGCTTGTGGAATCTGTTCCATTATCTGGCTGGATGAGTAAACAAGAAAAAAAGAGGCCTGTGCCGCGTCGCCCTGCCCGCCCCCCTACACACACCTACATCTGTGCAGTACTTAAACTGTATTGGTTGGGTTCTTGAGGATAGGAACACTGCAGGAACTTGGTATTGGTAAGTTACAAATTCTATCCCACAATCTCACTGTTTATTTTGCAAATAGGAAAAGCTGGCAATCGTACCCCTTTTGCATTATGGATTACTAAACAAAATTTACTGAAAACATAACTTATTTTGCTCCATTGATCAAGCACCTAACCCACTGCAGGATGTAATGACGTTTTCCAATTTGGAGAAGATCAAAATCACTGTAAGAGGTTTTAAGAGCTTTCTCTCAGTATGGGAAACCATCGTCGTAGTTCAGTGATCATCATTTAGCAAGTCTAAACAAGAAAGTTTGCGCTACTGAGGTGCAGACTGACCAATTCAATGTTTATAGAGAAGGCTATTGACCAATGACAGTAGCTCTACAGTCAGACCGTGCAATCCGAAACTTTTAGGTTCTACTTCACCACTCCCCCTACTCACTTCCACACAATGTAAAGTGAACAGAACTGAGTAGGGGACTAGTTTAGATAAACGACACAGAGAAACGCAGTGGAAATTCGATGTATTCGATGTAGACTGTTTGAGGCTCTAGTAGAATAAACCGGACGATTTTGAAATTCCGCCTGGACAAATTTTTACGTCTCAAAAAGAGGACATATTCGGGCAAAAGAGGATGTCTGGTCACTCTAGGTAAGACAGAGTATTAAAAGTATCAATTTCCAGTAATTACCTATGTACTTTCCCAGAAATTACATGGAATCAGGGCTGTAAAATGCATATTAGCCTGTTTCAATGTCATTACTGTCAGACACAGACAGGCGGAGGCGGAAGTGGAAATAAGGAGTTTTATTAAAACAAAAGCTTGGGTCTCTGCAGGAGCTGGAGTGGGCCTAGCAAAGGCACAGTACAGTATTTGTGAAGCTGAGGCACGTGGACCCAATGCTGGTGCTGGAGCGCATGCCAATCCACTAGGCGTCAGGGCTATGGCTAAGGCTGAAATTGCAAGTGCTTCTGCCTCTGCAGGTCCACTTAAAGTGAAGGCAGGAATTGGTGTTGACACAGGTGTTGGAATAGGTGTTCAAGGTGTTGAAGCCAAGTTGCTTGGCACTGGATTTAGAATAGGTCCAAACCCAAGTGTGTCTATTTTGGGGAATGAGGTAGAATGTTCTGTCATGTAATGCCTCTTATGCAAATGATAAACTGTAGTAGAGTTGCTGTAAATCTAAAGCAGCAATTATAGCCTATTGTTGAATAATTGCTATACCTGATATAAATACAGTTTTTGTTAGACCACACATATACAATGTTTTTTTGCCTATAATTCTGATATAATCCTCTCAACAACAAAAGTATAGAATTGCTACTAATGTAATGATGGCATGTTCTGACATCACAGGAGGATGCCCATCACAAACTATTACTGCTTTTTCTGTGTTTTGCCTCCTGTGAAATACATGTGCTTTACTGTACCGCAGAAAGTAGCCAGTCATGATTACCTTATTAAAAAGCCATGGCCCCCAGCTGCCAATCATCTCTATGTACTTCATGACTGACTGCTGTGCTAACTTCAGCGATTGCCTGTTCTAAACTATCAGTCAAGGGCCACTTCTTGATCCTATGCTGGAGGTGGTTCACCAAGCAGATTTCACTCAGTCTTATAAAGACATGATTCAGACAAGAAGGAAAGAATGCAAGATCTCACATAGACCTTAAATTTTTGAATTTTTGTTGTCAGGTCTACCCCCTGGACCTACCTGTTGTGTACATATTTGGTAATTATTTAGTAATTCAGCCTGAATCATTTCTGCATCATACTGACTAGTGAAGTAGCTTATTGTAGCCACCAGTGATCATCAAGACATTTGTTTTTTGTGTTTTGGCAGGGGTGACCACCAAAGGGGTTTGTGTCACCACCAAAGTTGTCACCAAACCTAGACCCTTGGTCAGTATAATTAAGTGGGAATGAGGTGGTTTGTGGATATCCTCACAGGTGTGATTCGGCTGCAGGCACAAAGCCGAAGGCTGCACTGACAGAAATATGAACGTTTGCACACTGTGTTTTTTGTGCATGAAAAATAATACTTAAACAGCTGGAGAAATAATGTAGCTAATTGATTACAGCCTGTAGGCTACACCAGCAATTGTTAAACATTTACAAGGATGTTGACAGTAGCCTATAACAAGCAGATGTTTGCAAAAGACATCGCAAGATGCAATCAGAAATCAGAAATAGAAATCAGAAATAAATTATGTAATTTGTAACAAAACGCAAGCAACATAAGGGCTAAGTCTGGACGACGTTGGGTTTTGGAAGTTTGTGGAAAAGGTGACTTTATTTCAGTGTGGATATTGCGCTCTGCAGCAGTTGCAAGAAGAATTTATAAGATTTCAAGACTTTTATTGCCATTGAACAGTTAGTTGCCTGTGCAACAAAATTAGCCAGCAAGGCCACTGTCAGGCACAGGAGGGTACAATGGTTAACTCACAGAAGATAAACTAACAGGGGGAATAACAAAGGCTACGTCCGTTACTATAACGGAGGGTACAACGGAAAACGCACTGGGGTTCGGGAGTAAATACACACACTGGGGAATAAGGAGGCTAACACAAACGTACAGGAACAGGCAACTAGGAAACACAGAGAAGAACAATACCGACACGGGAGTCTAGGCTCGCGGGGCAGAACACATGGGAGATCACGGGAGACGGAGGAAACACAACACACACGTAAGAAGTCCGAGATAACATTGACGAGGCCAGACACCAGGTGAAGCAGAAGGGAGGCTTAACACGGGATTTCACCTTTAATATAGACTAAATTGTGTGATTCCTGACTAAGTGTGTGAAGGAGAAAGACAGAATACAGAATACAAAATTGAATAAATAAGTGAACCTTGAGACGCAAGGCATATATTTACCCATGCAAAGCTATAATATATCCTTATGTTATCTATGATATATCATGCCTTACTTTATAACTATTGTATAACAATACTACTTTTAAATATGCTTTACTATAGCCATTATACAAGGTTTCATTATGTTTCATTATAAATGTTTGTCATGCGTGCTGTTAGACTACTGTTAAACTGTGGTTATGCTAGTGCCTTGGCGCACTTAAAATGTGTTTGTCATTGTGTATTGTGGCCTCCGCAAAAGGTCCTTTTCCAGTAAGCTGTCTATTGTTTATATGGGGTATAGAGATAAGTGGAGGACAGGAGTAGGGATCTCAGCTCGGACCCTCGACCAGGGGTCTCGTTGAGCAGCTACAAAACGCATCATTTTTAACAGTTGCAGAAATTAGAAATTGAAAAAAAAAGATTGGATCAGGTAATAAAACCAGACCCTCGTTCGACGCTTGGAGATGATAATTAAGCGGAAATCCCAGAAAGGCGAGGCCAGACATATAAGATTTTCCTTCAGCCTTCTTCCCTTATCTCTTGCGTGCTTCAATGACCACCAATTAATCATATCCTTGTGAGGAACGTCTTGTGGCATAAAAGACTCGCCAGTTACATTCTTGTAATCTCCTTCCCTTCTCTAAAATAATAACGGAATCTCTCTTTTATCCAACAGTCGAATTACAAGTGTCAACAAGTGCGCAAGCTTTTTTCCTCTCTTGATCGATCAAATGCATGCATGGGTTTAAGTTCTGCTTGAATGATTCACAATGGGTGGACCTTTGCGGAAGTAGCTAACATTTACACAGGTAACATACAATCCGGCGAAAAATCCAGTGAATTAATTACTGCAACTAACAAACAGTAAACCTTCACAAGTCAAGTAACCGCTACGTTTCCGCTCATTCTCTCTAGGCTACTGGGAAAATGCGCGTGCCAATTTAATTATTCCTATAAAAGAAAACTAACTAAATGTTATTGAATTCTATCTATCCTATTTGCAAGGTGAACAGTAAGACTGCAATATAGTGTTTAAGTTACCAATACCAAATAGGCAACTGGCTTTCCCCGTCGTTGGTCTCGAAAGACTGAGAGGACAACCCACTGTAACTGAAAGGACGTATTCTATGGTTAGTTTCGGTTTTAGTTTTCAACTTAGCTGCTCTAAATCACTAGACTAGGTGCCATGAAACACAGTGCTGTTTGTCTACAGAGCAAACTTGGAGCAGTACGTGGAGCAATAGCCTCTGACTGAAGTTTTAGGAGCATATTGCAATTATGAAGCGTGAAATAAAGCTGTAACCGGATTTTTTATGATGTGATACATAAAGATTTCTCTGGATTGTGCTTTTAGGGGGCAGGGGGAGAGCTTTTGACACTGAAAGTGGAGGTTTCTTATATTCAGCAAAAATAAAGAAATCTGGATGTACATGTGATACTATACACAAGTTGTTTCCATTCTTCTGTCACAGACAGGTTCAACTTTGGCCTGAAAGCAGCCAAAATTCCCACTTTAAACCTTACCCACTATTTGAGGGATCCTTATTATCTGATTATTTGCTTTGGTATCATCTTCAAGGTAATTTGGATGGCAATTCAACATTATGAGATTTAAAATTATGAGATTAAAAAATCTAGTCAGTGTCAATAGAAAAGAAAAACACAGTGGGCATTAATTTCAATGCACAGTGGACCCACACAAGTCCCTTATTTCATTACAATATCTGGACAACTGACATTTGACAATACAGTGTTGCAGTGTTTAATCACATAGGCCTAAATGATAAGTAATTTTGAACCATTTTAGGAGAAGGGAAGCATGGAATAGAAAATATAAGATTGGATCTAAAGCAGGATCTCTCTCAGAACAGACCAACACCCACCAAAGCTTGCAAAAGAAGAGGAAGAAAAACAGGATGCACCTGTGTACACATATAAGTGTTTAATGTTCAGTAAATGCCCCACAGTCAGGGTAATGGACAAGAAGTTTTGGAGGGAAGTAATGCATCTCGGTAGTGTCTACACATAATGAAACTGAAAGTGGAGGTTGGTTATATTCAGCCAGTCAGGCAGCCAGCCAATTTCGAACCAGTCTAAATTACGTGATAGAAAGTTGGAATGATGAGATTTAAAATCTCCGCAAGCATCGGGCAAGATTGTACACACACTTTGATTTCACTTTGACTTTGAACTTTGATTTTGCCTTTCTCATCACTTATCACTTTTGTTCCTTTTTATATTTTGGTTATTCTATATGACTGTTATATCAGGGCATTGCTGAAAAACAGCTTAAAGCTGATCAAATCTGCCATTTAATGGCATAGTAACATTAACAGGCAGCTCAGTCAAGTTTCCTTGAACAAAGAATGGTTGATGAGGATGATGATGATGATGATGATGATGACAATGGTGCAGTTTCACTCTTATCCTGTGGGTTTTTCTGTGGGTTTTCCTGTTTTCCACAGTTGCAAGACCTCTGAAGAGTTTCTCAGCGATTTTGTCATTGCCAAACCTGTGCTGCGTGGATGTGTTGTCTATGTTGTGTGGCTTTTAGGAGAGGAACACTGCAGAAACTTCATCTTGGGTAAGGGTATACAAATTTCTACATGCAATGTATGCAAATTAACACATAATTCATTATACAATGCCTGATTTCCATATGAAAACAAAATTTCACATGTCTTGTAATAAGATTACCTGCTAAGATTTCTGCATGCCTCAAACACTAATCAGGTGTCAACCCAGCCATTTCTCAGCACATTGATGTCAAGTTTGAGTTATTTACACTGATCCCAACTAGATCTGCTCATAATTTAGGTGTCATACTTGATGGTAGCCTCTTTTTTCCTGAACATATTGCTGCACCACATCTTAGATACTTTTTGTATAGTAGATACATATTGTACAACATCAAGATCAGGCCATATCTCACACAGTAGCCTACTCAACGAAACTTCCTGTAAAGGCTATGATAAGCACTTAGCATTTAGTAAGCATTTAGATTTAGTAGCATTTAGATAAGCATTTAGTAGTGTCGTGCCATACAATAACAACAGTTTTGGCAATATGGTAGGCTTAGGGCCTCCAGTCCTGATCTAAGCATTTAGTCGTGTCGTGCCATACAATAACAACGGTTTTGCCAATATGGTAGGCTTAGGGCCTCCGGTCCTGATCTAAGCATTTAGTAGTGTCGTGTCATACAATAACAACGGTTTTGCCAATATGGTAGGCTTAGGGCCTCCGGTACATAAACATAGTGCAGTCATTCATGGAACATAGACGGTATCTCATAAATTACCCCACTGAAAATGTATGGAATTGTACCAGACTTCTACAGTAGTACAAATAGGGTCTGTACTCATAAAATGAGGCATTGGAAAATGTGTAAGTACACCAAGAGTTCATAAAAAATAACACTTGCCTGATGGCTGCTACTCTCTAATGCCCAAGATGGCGCTGTGTCGACATCAATTCTGTGATTTGGGAAAAGCCGTAAAAGTTCTCAGCAAAATTCATAGTGAATTAAACATGCCATAGAAACGTATTGATAACTGAAATAATTAGATACTTGATATTTGTTGTAACGAAAGTATTGCCAAAAAAATTTATATGAGTAAAAAGCAGATTACTTTTTATTACTTTTTATTTACTTCTTATTTCTGTTGTTGTTTTGTTTTGTAATATTGTGTCTGTAGGTGCCTCTACTGTAAGAACTTCAAGGAGAGCAGGACAGACTTAATTAATCTCTGAAGACACCTCCCTTACCCAAGCTCCTTGTGGTTCTAGAGAAGGACAGCACTTCAGAATCTTAATCCTGGTACATTATAAACTCTCTCACACAATCTTACTGTTCACTTTGCAAACAGGGCAATTACAGTAATCATTTTCTCTGTAACATTTATCTCCAACACTGAATCATTTCACAAACACAGACCCAGGACAGTTCAATGTTAACCACCTTTTCATTCCTTGCACATGTGATTTAGAGGAACTGCCTGTTCTACAGATGTGAAAGTCAAGAGCATTCACTAATTACCTTGATCAAATGTCATTATCAGTCATGAAAACATAATACCATGCATGCACACATAGTAAGAAATATGTCACAAACCACAAATAATGTGAAAACATCACCCCTTTCTTACAATGTTTAAATGCTTTTTTTCTTTTTTAACCCTTCTTTCCCCACTGGCTTTTCTTTTTGTAGACTGAAAATTATATTATTCCACCTCTAATTCTACCTTTCGGGGCACGTTTTGAGGAACCACAGTCCACCACCAGTCCACCAGGGGATGCTGATGCCAATATTTAGGCAGAGGCGTATATATACCCCAAGTATGTCCCACTGCAGTCTGTAGCACGGTTAGGTTGGATATCCAACTCCGCCCACTTCCAAGTCGGCAATATTCACGTGCGCTAAAAGACCCCGCCACAATAGAAGTTCTAAGAGTCGATTTATTGTCCATCTGTTAATTAACCTAAATTTTAACTACGGCTAAAAACTTAAGTTGTTACCGTAGCCCTAACACTGAGAAGGCCTAATTATTGGTGTTGTAATTATGTGTCATCAATGCAAGTATTAAATAAAACATGAATTAGAACTGCTGTTGAGAACCAGGCCACTCTAGTGCACTTATAGACAGATGTAATTATTTATGCTATAGTAGCCTACTGATGTTAAAGATTAAGTAATGTTGACTGATATTTAGCAGGCACTTTTATTTAGAAAAAAACCCATACATAAATAAAAAAAAACAATGTTCATGTCAGGAATCGCACAGCTCAATCCTAGGAGCGGAATCAGTGGTTGTCTTTCAAACTGGGTAGCGCTACGACCAAGAGCAACGTCGGCAAAACAGCAAATAGCCTACATCCTTCTCTGAAATGTCTTTTTGTCATACTGTAGATTTTTAGGCCAGCATACTATAGCTTTTTTATCATTCATTCATTCATTCATTCATTTATGTACAGCACTTTGGCATTCAAATGTGTTTTATAAACAAATTGCCACTGGCATAGGGACAGAAGATGACCATCTGGAATTGATCATTACAATGCAGTTTTAAGTGCAACCGGATTATGCATTGACAAATTAATAGCATTTAGGACAGACATTGGTGGCAGTTTCACCACATGAAATGGACTGGTTAACCTTATCGCTCAAGTCCTACATGTAAAGCCCGATGTTTAAATGACTGCACCATTTGCACCATTTCATTGACACAATTCATGAAAATGGATTAATGTGTAACTACGTCATTGTTATTGTCTCACTGTTTGTTCATTCTTCTTTTTTGTGTACTCCAGAGGGATCCATGATAATGTTGTGGCCACTCGAGCTCCATGAAGACAGTGAAGCACGATCTGCTAAATCTGGCTCTAATCATTCTAATAGATCTAAGAGGTCCTTTGGATAAGTCTGGAGTGGATTTCTATAAAATTGCTCAAATACTTAGCTCAGACACATCTCATATCCCAGAACACTGGGCCTTAATTAATATACATTATTATATTATTATAAAAATGTGTATATTCATTGTTTTTAATAAAGTAATTTTCATTACTTTACTAAGCGTTATTGTGTTTTACATCAAATAAACACAAAAAATAACATTTCTGCATCTAATCCGCAAGTATTCTTTATAGAACTCATTACTGTTCACTTCCTGCAGCAGTACCTTGACTTTAAAAATGTCGTCATATACAGTAAGGAAACTGACATGCACAAATAATGTACAGCACGGGTCATTAGGTATTACGATTTTGATTGGCCCTCCAGCTGATTCCATGTTTTTTTCCGAGCGCGTCTTTTTTAGTATTATTCCACCTCCTGTGATTCCTGCCTAGCCTGAGTCGGACTTAAAAGATACATCATTTTGGTGTTGGGGCATTTGGGGTATTTTGTAATGAGCGAAAAAGCGCCCCTCCGATGTAGCCTAATAGGCTGTGTGGTGAAACACAGTATTACACACTCCTGTCATGTCCAAGTGGAAAAACTGTTTTACCAAACTCCGGTCTCATCAACAACTTACAATTAAGTCAGATGGCGGATCAATGCGAGAGAGGGGGAAAGGGGGTTTTAGGAGTTTTAAGGAGGAAAATACGTTTGTACCGAGTAGCGCTATGGGCCTACTCCAAAGGCTGAAGACATGCAAGAGTGAACAGACCTACTAGCTGTTCCAGAATTGTTCTCACGCCACCTTCTCTAAACTCTCACACACACACCATACACTAACAAGTTTAAACCAAAGACTGTATAAATAGCCATTGCTTTAAACCAAATCTTGGAAAAGACGCTCTTTTAAAATATGAATGTATTTAGCCAAAAATTATTAGCCCCAAAAAATTACCAGTGCCCTCTTACTTGGCTACGATGCACTGCCAAAATGGAGACTAATAATTTCTCGATGTAGCCTAACTGCTGATTGGTTATGTTAAGAAAATGACTGAACGACCTAAAATTATTCGAAAACCCAAGTCTACAACTTGACATGCACAATACGTTTGGAACTGTGACCAAAACATTGCTGTTAAGACATTGTCATACCTCTGGCTCTGGCTTGTCCATCGTATCATTTTTAAGCAAACAGGCAACAGTGGATTTCATTTAGACAAGATATGAGGTTACATTGCTGACATTAAATCATAGGTCTGCCTTTTAGACAGATGGACAGGTTACAGTTGAACTAGGCCACATTCAGAAAATATTTTTTTCCAGTTGTCAAATACGGTAGGGATATGTGCGTAAAACAATGCTTACATTCTTAACACAGCACAACACTTCCTAACTTCGCATAATGACAACTATATAATTTATTTAATGGATTCCTTGCAGTCACATGATGGCCGGGCGCTTTGGACAATGGACCTCTGCTTCGTGGGGGCTTTATACCCCTGAATTCCTTGGGCCCCTGCTTTGTGGAGGCTCTGAGCGTGAACATTATGCCCCTGGATTCCTTGCAATCACGTGAAGGCCATGGATTCCTTGCAATCACATGAGGGCTGGGCCCTTTGGACAATGGACCTCTGCCTCGTGGGGGCTGTGGGGGTGAACTTCATACTCCTGAATTCCTTGCAGTCATGTGATTTATAGTTTCCAGTCCTGCAGAGTTTACATCACCTGCTATTCCAGGACCAAGCTTGAATCTGCTGTTCACTTTCACTTCCAGTTTCCGCACTCAATGCGCTTGTGGAATTTCTGTTCCATTATCTAGTTCGGTGAATAATTCAATGTGGATGTAACTGAATTGGCCTGTCAAAATCATGAATGATTATCACCTTTTCTGTTTTGTTTGTCACATAGATCTATGTGGTCATTTGGATAATGGCCGGTAAATGCCTCTGGAGCTGTATCAACTCCCATTTCCAAACGAGTTGTCATCAAATTAATGACTTTTAATGAGAACACTGGTCATTAATATCAGCTTTGATGTGTATAAAGTAGTTCACATTTCCACAGACCACCACTCTAAATGCTTTTGAAAAGAGCATGGACTGATTGGTGACACAGACCCCCCCCCCCCCCCAGTGACATAAAGCATCAAAGATAGGGCTGTAGCCTAAGGTATCATGTATGATAATGTTTCAAGGGCGTAGGTTTGGTCTCAGGTTTGGTAGGGACAATAACACCCCCACATAGCCCCACCACCACCATCCACCAAGACACACACACCTCCCCAGTTGTTGACACCTGCCCCCCAAGGTGCAAAAATAGTTGCAAAATAGGTCCAATTTTACATTCTTACAAGTTCAGGGTAACTTCACTACCTGTACTTTTAAGCTCTTAGTCATTATAAGGGCCATCTACACATCTACACATGCTTTATCTTGTTTTTTCAGGCAAGTCTGGGCTATCCAAATCTAGCAGCGTTTGATGTTTTACTACCTGCATATTCCTTACATAAGCTTTAGTATCAAGAAAAAATATTTTCTATCCTATGAATTTCTACATTTTTGCAGATATCTCACCATAGGAAGGGTGCCAGTAGAAATATATTTTCATATTTGAATAGGGTGGATCTTCTGGAATCTGGCAATACAGGATGAGGGTGACATACTGTTTGGCCTTGCAGTTTACAAAATATATGTACTACTGACAGAATATTTTATTCATTTTCATATTTTATTCATAGATGGAATGTTATCTATTAATATTGCTATTTTTATGTAAATTCAAAGTAACAGTTAGAAAGCTTGGGTCATGCAGTTTCACGTGATATGAGCGTGCTATCTGTGTGATGAAAACTCTGCAAGTAATCTGACAGAGAAAAATAGATGTGGATTCGGGGGCAAGGTGTGGCAGTCGTTTGGACTATGGGCCCCTGCTTTGTGGAGGCTCTGAGCGTGAACATTATGCCCCTGGATTCTTCCATGGATTAGTCCATGGATTCCTTGCAATCACATGAGGGCCGGGCCCTTTGGACAATGGACCTCTGCCTCGTGGAGGCTGTGGGGGTGAACTTTATACCCCTGAACTCCTTGCAGTCATGTGATTTACAGTTCCAGTCCAGCAGAGTTTACGTCACTTGCTATTCCAGGACCAAGCTTGAATCTGCTGTTCACTTTCAGTTTTCGGACTCAGTAGGCTTGTGGAATCTGTTCCATTATCTGGCTGGATGAGTAAACAAGAAAAAAAGAGGCCTGCGCCGCGTCGCGTTTTCTGTTTTGTGTTCCCAGTGCTGTTTGTCCCCTCCCACTTCCCATGCTCTCTCTACCTCTGCTCATGCGCCTTGCATGTCGCTTGCCTTGATGAGGAGCACCTGGCCCATGTGATCAAGCTGCTGTTTAAAGCTTCTGGTTCCTGTTGCTGGGGGAGGCCTCCAGCTGTCTTGCTGCCTCTCACCCTTAGATTTAGTTTTTCTAATTGACTTTGTTTTATATTAATTTCATGTGTTGCCAGTATATGTTTTGATGTTAATACATCCCACTGATTTGGTCACTTTTAAAGGTGTTTTATATTGGTTACTTGGGTCAGTGGTGGGTTGTTGTTCATCACAGCAGGGCCAGCTAGGAAGGGGAAAGTGTAGCACCTAGTGGGTATAAAGGTGTTGTATGAGTTCCTTTTCATCTGGTTTCTTTCTTATAGATCCATTTGCATGTTGCATGTTGAATCATATCTAGAGGGTGTAAGCATTGAAGATGACAACTGACAATGATGACAATTTCCTGCTACACTACTTCCATCATATACTTTACTATACCCTGAGTCAAAGTGCCTTTGTTCCTCATTTCTTTTCAGTTCTGGTTGTTATTATAGGAAAAGACAGGTCTCTCTCCATTATTTACACTTTGCACATTCTCCATTGTGTTGTAAATGCCTGTTATAAACACCAACCAGAGATACGTATACAGGAGGAGACACATCACTTATAAGGTCCTCCCATAGGAATGTATTACAGCCATTCATAACGCAAAGATGGCTGAGTTGAGAAACTGGAAGTCCTGCTCTGCAGTGAAACTAACCAATCGTATTGTTGGATGCGATATGACTGATGGTTAACCTTTTGTTTACTATCTCCGTCACCATGGTGATAGCCATGCTGCGAATGTTGGCACAGGTATAGTGGGCAAATTCCCTTTTAAATAATGTCTTTTTTAGCTTCAAGTGATCTATGGGTTGATTTCAATATCGTTCAATTCAGACATAACAAAGATTTGCACAATACACTTTCACATTCAAAGTCTGAACGACCCACTGACATGGAGATTTGGATATCTCCTTATTCATTTTGATAGGGCCAGGTCTTGTTAATCCCAAATAGCTGCCCGAATGCATTCCAAGATGGCGGCTGAGTGAAGGGACTTGCCTTAGAAGGACTTTGCACCAACTCTTTCAAATAAATTTAAATATGAATTATTCAGAGTCTCATCATTGACGTCATGTTCGAGATGCATTTTGGGGTACAGTGATCCATTACACTCCATGTGTATCATGTCCAAATCCACCTCTCCGAAATGTACTAGCAGTAGTATGGTATGGATTGCCATTGCCATTGCCTAGCGTGTGGCCAAAATTTCCTCAGCTTCAGGATACATCCCCCCCCCCCCCCCCCCCAGACTCCCCAGCCAACATTTTATGGTTCAGCCTCAAGCACGCTAGCACCAGAACCATGATTAAGGTTTCTAAAACTGCTTGTTTGGCGATTGTGATTGACTGATTCGCTGTTCCAAGCTGTTGTAAATCCAGCAGAAACACACAGGTTTGCCTCTTCTCTTCTATAGTACTCCGCAGTCAAACCTTCAATTCAAAAATCTTTACAAAGTAAAGTAAAGCTTGGCATCGTGCCAGACAACACCACTTAGCTGTTCTAAATCCAGCACAAACCCTCGTGGTTTATTGCTTAATTATGGTTTAGCCCCAAGAACTCTAGCAACATAACCGCGATTAAGGTTTAAACACACACACACATGCACAAAAAAGGGTCTCCTTCACATTTATTGATACTGCATGGAATGCATTAAGTAAAACACTTTGATCATTAAAAAAGAACAAAAAGCCATAACTTGACTGTCCATTGTCACCTGTTAGTAACTGCTGAATTCATTCTCATTGAACTACTTTCATTCATGATAACATTGTTTTGTAATTGATACCATGAAGTGAACCCCACTTCAAAATAAAATTTAATATAAAAAAAAGATTACAATAAAAGATAATGAGAAAGATATTGTCCAAAACTTGACCATAATTCAATGCAGATTTTGTCCAAATCATGATTTCATTCCACTCAAATCATGTTCATCCAAAGCATGTACAAAACAGTCTATTTTGCTGCAGGTCAAACTGTCTACACAGCCCCTATAACATGTGAAGCCCTAACATTCAACTCAGCTCTTGAGATTACATGTGAATGTGCTGTACTGGATTGGTGAGGTAAAATATGTGATGTGATACGAATTTATCATTGTAATGGAAAGGAAGCGAAATGAGAAGGCATGTGTGTGGCTAAAAATATGTGTCGTGCATGGGGAGCAGAAAATGCATACTAGCCAGAAAGATATAGGCCTACAGTACATAAAAAAGCGCCATAATAGATAATCTTTACAAGAGAACATCAATCACTATCATCAATCAGTGTTTCACAGTCATCCTCATTGTCACCACAGATGGCACAAATTGCGACTGAAGCAACAGCGTAGGCGGTTGCGGATGCCACAGCAGGCAGTGACGAATCCAAAACAAACTGCCTTGTGGGCACTGGCATTCTAGGCCCATCAGTGGCCACATTTCCCATCAGTTTGCCAAACTGCTTGCAGTTGCTGCATCTCTCTACAGTTGTAAAACCCCCATTACGATACTCAACGCTCACTGTGCGAACTTTGGCCTTGTGACCGGTGACACCCAGTTTATGAAAAGCCTCCTGCTCAGCACAAGCATTGAAAGTTCTGTATTTCCCATTCTTTAGTGGAACTTTTTCTTTAATATCCATATTCAACTGATTGGCTTTTTTTACAAGGATTCCCTTCGTCCTTGGGAATTGACCTTTTTTGCCTTTCAAGGCATTTGTTTTACTTGTGTATCCACTGGCTTTGCCCTTTGACTTGAACTTATTCATTCGGATCTGTTGTCTGCACCGTTCATTTGTCCCATAAGTTACTTTTTTCGTATTCAGGTTTTTTGTTCTGGTCATGACATGGGCATCTCCTTTGATCCTTTCAGTCTTCTGTAATTTTTCAAACTTCTTGGCGGTCTTAATAGTCTCCATAGAGCTCTTTTTCCCCATTGCTCTGTTCAATGCTTTCCTTTGCTTTGAAGCTTTGTTCAGCTCCTCCACAGCTTTTGTGGCACCAGCTCCAGTAACAAAGTCTCCAACAAGTGTGTATCCAATGTTTATCATTGAGTTGAGGACACCATAATCATTGTTGTTTGCAGCAGCATCAGCAGCATTGTCGATTGAGGCTATAGTACCATAAGGTTCTTGTTGAATAGCACTTACAGTGGTGTCATATACAATACCACCGCCAACCCCAGCCAACCCACCTGCCACTACCCCTGCACCAAGTCCCCCTGTCAGAACTCCAGCTCCAGCCACAGCTAATACACGGGTGGCACCTTTCATGCAATCATGACCATGCTCTTTATCCCCAGTTACATAGTGAACAATGCCCTTTGCATGTCCAATGACTGGAGTGCTGTCAATGACTTCCACCAATGAGTTGCCCATCTTTTTCATGATTCTATCTGCTTCCTTCTCATTGCCAGTTGCACTGTGAATCATTGCATTTGCTGTAGCAGCAATAACATTTCTTTCTGAATACTCCACCCAAGAATTCCCAGCATCTTTTACAAACTTTTTGGCAGCATCTTTGGCTTCCTTGTCATCTAGTAGCTCTCCAACAAGAGCACAAGAGCCAGCTGCAATCATCTTCACACCACTATCAATAGCAGTTATGGTTTCTCCAACCACTGGGATAGACTGTGCTGCCCCCATTTCTGTGAAGACACAAAACAAAGCACAAAATGAGACTGGATGGCACTGTGGTGCAGTTGGGCTACAGCCATGGGTGTAACTGCAGGATAGTAGGATAGAAAAACTGGAAACCATACAAAGTAATTAGGGATGGACTTCAAACTATATTTCGTGCTAATTTCTTGTGATAACTATAAAAGATGATATTTAAAAACATGCATTGGTTTGTTATTATGCGACTGTGATTTGTTACTTGACACATTTTGAATGGATGGGCATTTTGTATGACGATGAGAGGCCTGCGCACAAATCAGCCAAATCGACAGTTTGTTTGTTTCACATTCTGAGATTACCATACCAGCAGACACAGCGAAAGTATGGTGTTCATTTTAGGACATCCTCAGATCTCAGACTCAGGTGTCAGACTCAAATGAAATGGTTTCAGGTCACAGGCAAAATGGCATCCACAGAGCCTAAAAGTCAGCCTCAGAAAAACCTCTGTCATCTTCAGACAAAATGGCATCAGGTTTTGGAAAAAACTACCTCAGAGCAAAAGTCACCAGTCTCAGCAAAACAACACTGCAGTAGCCTAAATGTCACTCAGTCTCAAAAAAGTTTCTGTCATCTTCGGACAAAAATGCAACAGGCTTCAGAAAAAAATCAGGTTTCAGAAAAAAAGCCTTGAACTAAAAGTCAGCAGTCTCAGAAACATCTCTGTCAAGTTTATGAAATTGCAGTCAATTCTCAAAAAGAATTTCTCTCATAAAAAACTTTTAGTTTAGCAGAAATGGCTTCAGCTTCAAGCAAAACTGCCTCGGACTCAGACAAATCGGCGTCAGTTATTTTCTGCAAGCTAGTTAATTTGTGTAAACCTGTAGAACCAGTTCACTCCCTGTGCAAAACAGACCTACCTTACAAGATGCATGGTGTTCAAGTTGAGCAATATAATCATAATCGGCTTGCGACTTCTTTAGCAAAACTGAAAATAGTTTATTCAAGCATTTCATCAAGGCCTATCAGCCAGCCTCTTTATTCCTTTTATGATGGAGAAAAAATTCTCAATCTCGTCCCACAAAATGTGGCAACATTTTGGGTAGTGGTGGACTGCAAAAGGCAGCAGGCTAGATTTGAACCTGTGCCCTTACAGGCACTGAGCCCATTTATGTTAGATAGGCACTGCAACTAGTTGCACCACAGACCCCCATTCTTTGCTACATTGGCTACATGCATATATAATGACTAAGGCCAGAGCATTTGAGCCTTCAACGTCATTCAGTTTTGCACCTGAATTTTATCATTAGTAACACCTGTACTTACTTTGCTACTTCTTGGAAAATTGGCTGCTGCAACATGGGTCCATAGAAGCCCCAATAGATGAAATGGCAATTTCTCAAGCATTCTGAGATTTGCATGATCTGTTAGCGGTAGGTGCTGACTGATTTTCTGGAGGACATGAGACACTTCATGCGATTATTCTTGCCTTTGCCACAAAGGATTTGATGTATTATCACAACCTATGAAAGCATGAAAGAAACAGATGCCTCTGGATTTTTCAGGCCTGAATGCTTCCAGCACCTTTGGAAGGTAGCTAAATTGTGGAAGACATCATGTGTCGCACCAGTTCCGAAGAAGACACGCAGTGAATTCAATGGCCCATGTGTGCCATGCATTTGACTCACTGCAGTTCACCTTCCAGGAGATGTGGGCATGCCATCCTCTCTCTGCGCCAAAGGGCCTACTTTCACCTAGATAGCAGAAGTGGTCCTGTAAAGATCATGTTTGATTTCTCAAGCCCTTCCATCATCTAACCCCTCTTGCGAGTAAGAAGCTAATGCAGATGGAAGTGAATCCATACTTGGTCTCCTGGATTACAGACTCTCTCACAGAAAGACGCCAGTTTGTCAGACTGGGAGACATCTGAAAGTGTGGTCAGCAGCACTGGTTCACCCTGGGGAACTGCGCTCTCCCCTGTCCTGTTGACTGTGTAGACGACTGACTTCAATTGTGGGATGGACAGGAGGGTGAGTACAGTGAAGGACTCGAGTTGGTGCCTAGCGAAGGACTTGAGTTGGTGCAGGACGAACTACCTACAGCTGAACACCAATGAGACACAGGAGATGGTGGGGGGAGATTGAGGGGGTCAATGTAGAGATAGCCAGCATCTGGACAATAAACTGGACTGGTCATCCAACACAGGTACACTTTAAAGCAAAGGACAGAGCTGGCTCTGATTCCTGAAGAGGCTGAAGTCTTTCAATATCTGCAGCCATCTCCTCCTCATGTTCTACCAGTCCTTCATGGCCAGTGTCCACTGCTATGCTGTGGTGTGCTGGGGAGGTATCACTTAGAAGAGGGACACTGGACAGTTAAGAATGTTGTCTCTGTGATTGGCATGGACTTGGTGTCCCTGACATCAGTGATGGAGCAAAGAAACCTGAGCAAGCTGTTGTCAATCGGGGACCATAACAGCACACTCAGCAACAGAGCAGTAGGTCCTTTGTGCCCTTGGCCATCAGCTATTCAACTGCTCAAGGGGTGAATGAATATATGGGCATGGGTCACATTTCATACCCCAACCACACCGTCACAATAGTACAGCTATCTAAACTACTGGTGTAGCTGGTGTACAGGGCTAATTAGATAGTATTTGCGTCACTAAACTACAGGCCACACTACAGTGAGTACAACAATTAGCAAACTACCACTTCAATGGGTATACCAGCCTACTTAACCAATACTGGACTCCATGCTGAGACTGAGTGTACCCTTAATTGAGTGCTGAGTGTATCCTTAATTGTGCTTTGACATCACTCCCATAAAGAGTATTAACTTGGACTGCTATTTTGTCAAATTAAAACTGATTTTCTACTCAAATTATGACAAACAACTGAGAATTAGAGTTCAAAATGGGTACCACCATGGCACCACTGAATTTGTCATGCCAAATTATATATAATTTGATGCCCAGATTGTCACAATATGTCCAGCCATTCAATATCTTTGCTGAAAACCTTTATTTTAAATTTAATACGATGTCCGTTTTTCAAGATTTTTTACAGATTTAAAATAAAGGTTTCCATCTTCCAGTGGCTAACCAAGGGGGGTAGGAATACATGGAGAAGTTCCCCATGGAACCCATGGAGGTTGATCCCGGCTGGTTCCCTGCCCAGAAAGGGCCCTCTAACTGTTAGCGTTTCATTAGTTCATTTTAGCATCACATCAAAATCAAATAACTTTACATGTGAAACACCTGGTACCTTGATTTTGCTGTTGTTCGCCGGAGCTAACACAACAATGCATATCGGCTCCATTATCTCCTGTGTCATGTTATTGCCTTTTATGTATGGCAATGTTAAGTGTGACGACACAAATTTAGCGACGGCTAGTGACTTTCTGTCGCACAGGAGGGAATTTACCGTACTTTCTTGACAGTGTTCCGTCAGACTTTGGGAATCCCAGTATGTTAGTGTCATATATACATAATGAAATAACAAACATTTAAAGTAATTTAAACACAATGGTTAGGAGCACAGACAGTAGAAGATTTTCGTCTGTGTCATATGTAACAATTTGCTGTTGCTACATCTACTAGCCAAATTACCGTGTTTGGGTTTGTGAGATCAACGCAAGTACATCGGCTAGGGGTATGCGCAGTGGACACTGGACCTAACTGAAAATTTAAAATTCGGCCTCAATACCTCCAACTGAGATCCATGTGATTCCTCTGTCCACTGTCTATGTGACTAACATAGGCTACATCTCTGAAAAAGGGTCCAAGTTATTCATCCCAAATTTGATGTTGTATCACAAAGTGAATGATTCTTCTGTAATGTTGACTTAATCTGCAGCACTACAAATGTGTTAACGCGTTAACGTTGACAGCACATATACAAAAAGTAATCTATAGTAATGGTGGTGTTAGTGTATGTTGTTAAACAATGATTGACTTTGCACATGCTCAGTAGCCTTCTGTTTAATGCTGCCAAATTTAGACATATCAAACATTAATTTGTGTTTATAAGTAACTGTGAAAAAAGAACATCCCTTTTACTGACACAACAATTCAAAAACAATTATCATGCTACTCTGCATGACGAACAGCAGAATTGTGAGGTAGGAATTTGTAACTTACCAAGATGATGTGCTGTCCGTCTCTAGAACCACAAGAAGCTTTTATATGATTAAGGAGGTGGCTTCAAAGGCAAATTAGGTCTTTCCTGCTCTTCTTGGGGACTGGCAATTCTTCCAATGGAGGCACCTACAAAAGTGAGGGGTGGGGGGCACAGACATTGTGGTGCTGTATGGCAGCAGGCCACAGGGTGAATATAATTAAGAATGCTTATTGATCAGGTTACCTAAACAAGTGGTTCTCAGTTTCAGGATTGGGACACTACAAGGATCATGAGTGTCCCAAGGGGTGATGTGGTTAATGTCAATTAAGACTGAGGTGCCACTAAGCATTTCTGACAAGAAAGTAAGTTTTTTGTTTGGCAGAACCCAGTCTGTGTTGTGTAGACCAATGGAAAGAGGTGGACCCCAACATTCATCTCTAGACCTTAAAAGTTTTCGCAGGGGAGGTCATATTTTGCACCTATTTCATTTGGGCTGGAAGGATCCTTGGCTGAACATTTGATTCACTTGCTGCTCTGTGGTGCTCAGCTTAGACTTAGTCATCGATGTAACACTGTGTAGTTCTGTGAGTAATGGCTCAGTGGCATCTTCTCATCTCAGTGAAGAGTTATAGGCTACATTATTTGGATGAGATAACAAGTTGACAGCTATATTGATATAGATTTTTAATGTTGCATTATCATATTTTTTATTATATTATACATGTAACACTGTGTAGTTTTGTGAATAAGGGCTCAGTGACATCTTCTCATTTGGAGAATGAGAGCTGAATCTTTTTAAAATTCAGAATAAGTTCCACTGCAGTCACCCCAACATTGTGAAATCAAAATATTAAAAAAATAATAATTCTACATTAAATCATCAAAGAGTGCTTTCCCAAAATGCTATCTCCATTTTCAAAAACTATGTTTTTATTGTACTTCTCAGTTATCAGTGAAATCACAGTTTTGCTGTTTCAACTGAATAAGGACAAATCAGATAACATTAACCCAAGTGCAAGTGTCCCAATGTTACCAGACTGCCCCCCCCCCCCCCCCCCCAAAAAAAGAAAAAGAAAATTAATAAATAAATAAAAATAAGAAAAATGGTAATAATATATATATATATATACTTTTTATTTATTTATTATATATATATATATATAAATATATTTATTTATTTGGAAACACAGTGATCCTAGCAGTCACATTCATAGCGTGAGAGCAATCCTATTGAGAATCCTTAGATTAGACCTGATTTTTTTTAAAAATCCCTCGAAGACATGGCATCGAATTCATACACCAAAAATATTTTTCAGTCTATATAATGGGATGATCTACTGACTGTAAAGGTGACATCTTCTTTTGATCATCCATGTAAGTAGCAGGAGTTTTCTACATGTCCCGATCTGTAGTGGTTATGTGGTTAGTGGTGCATTTCTTGTTTGTACGGAATTTAGCATTTAGCATTTATGTTCAGCAGACACTTTTATCCAAAGAAGCTTCCACTTGTCGACTATAAAATACATCAGGGCCAGTTTCCCCTAAAGCAACTTAGGGTTAAGTGCCTTGTTCAAGGACACAACAGTGGCAGTTGGGTTTCAAATCCACAATTTCCAGTCTACTAGCATGCTAGCCAGGTTCCTTAACCACAACGGCACCATCGACACCAGAGATATACTCTGCCAACCACGCTACACAAATCTGCTTGTTCATTTAGCTTGGAAAGCACCAAACGTCATATACGCGACGTTTGGTCAGTGTAGTCTTTTATCAGCTTATTAAAAAAAACATTTTAAACAATTCAAATCGGTGGAAAAAATTTAAGTGTATACAGGCATACCATATGGAAGCCACTTTGGAGTGTGAACTTAAATTTAATTTTTGTAAGACAGTCCCATTCAAATTGCCATAGAGGTTGGAATGTTACCAGCAGGGGGCGATGAGAATACTTTCCCTCCCAGTAAGGATCATCTTTATATAAGTTTTACAGAATATAAAGCACAAATTTCAGTTTCATTGAAATGCCCTGCCAGTTCGTTATTTGCCCTGTGATGCATCAAATTTTCTGGTTCTATTTCCTACAGACAGCACTCAATGACCTCGAACAACAGGGGTATTGATTTATTAACACGGGATTTCACCTTTAATATAGACTAAATTGTGTGATTCCTGACTAAGTGTGTGAAGGAGAAAGACAGAATACAGAATACAAAATTGAATAAATAAGTGAACCTTGAGACGCAAGGCATATATTTACCCATGCAAAGCTATAATATATCCTTATGTTATCTATGATATATCATGCCTTACTTTATAACTATTGTATAACAATACTACTTTTAAATATGCTTTACTATAGCCATTATACAAGGTTTCATTATGTTTCATTATAAATGTTTGTCATGCGTGCTGTTAGACTACTGTTAAACTGTGGTTATGCTAGTGCCTTGGCGCACTTAAAATGTGTTTGTCATTGTGTATTGTGGCCTCCGCAAAAGGTCCTTTTCCAGTAAGCTGTCTATTGTTTATATGGGGTATAGAGATAAGTGGAGGACAGGAGTAGCGATCTCAGCTCGGACCCTCGACCAGGGGTCTCGTTGAGCAGCTACAAAACGCATCATTTTTAACAGTTGCAGAAATTAGAAATTGAAAAAAAAAAAGATTGGATCTGGTAATAAAACCAGACCCTCGTTCGACGCTTGGAGATGATAATCAAGCGGAAATCCCAGAAAGGCGAGGCCAGACATATAAGATTTTCCTTCAGCCTTCTTCCCTTATCTCTTGCGTGCTTCAATGACCACCAATTAATCATATCCTTGTGAGGAACGTCTTATGGCATAAAAGACTCGCCAGTTACATTCTTGTAATCTCCTTCCCTTCTCTAAAATAATAACGGAATCTCTCTTTTATCCAACAGTCGATATACAAGTGTCAACAAGTGCGCAAGCTTTTCTCCTCTCTTGATCGATCAAATGCATGCATGGGTTTAAGTTCTGCTTGAATGATTCACGATGGGTGGACCTTTGCGCAAGTAGCTAACATTTACACAGGTAACATACAATCCGGCGAAAAATCCAGTGAATCCAGCAACTAACAAACAGTAAACCTTCACAAGTCAAGTAACCGCTACGTTTCCGCTCATTCTCTCTAGGCTACTGGGAAAAAATATGCGCGTGCCAATTTAATTATTCCTATAAAAGAAAACTAACTAAATGTTATTGATTTTATTATAGTATTCTATCTATCCTATTTGCAAGGTGAACAGTAAGACTGCAATATAGTTTTTTAACTTACCAATACAAAATAGGCAACTGGCTTTCCCCGTCGTTGGTCTCGAAAGACTGAGAGGACAACCCACTGTAACTGAAAGGACGTAGTCTATGGTTAGTTTCGGTTTTAGTTTTCAACTTAGCTGCTCTAAATCACTAGACTAGGTGCCATGAAACACAGTGCTGTTTGTCTACAGAGCAAACTTGGAGCAGTACGTGGAGCAATAGCCTCTGACTGAAGTTTTAGGAGCATATTGCAATTATGAAGCGTGAAATAAAGCTGTAACCGGATTTTTTATGATGTGATACATAAAGATTTCTCTGGATTGTGCTTTTAGGGGGCAGGGGGAGAGCTTTTGACACTGAAAGTGGAGGTTTCTTATATTCAGCAAAAATAAAGAAATATGGATGTACATGTGATACTATACACAAGTTGTTTCCATTCTTCTGTCACAGACAGGTTCAACTTTGGCCTGAAAGCAGCCAAAATTCCCACAACTTTAAACCTTACCCACTATTTGAGGGATCCTTATTATCTGATTATTTGCTTTGGTATCATCTTCAAGGTAATTTGGATGGCAATTCAACATTATGAGATTTAAAATTATGAGATTAAAAAATCTAGTCAGTGTCAATAGAAAAAAAATCACAGTGGGCATTAATTTCAATGCACAGTGGACCCACACAAGTCCCTTATTTCATTACAATAGCTGGACAATTGACATTTGACAATACAGTGTTGCAGTGTTTAATCACATAGGCCTAAATGATAAGTAATTTTGAACCATTTTAGGAGAAGGGAAGCATGGAATAGAAAATATAAGATTGGATCTAAAGCAGGATCTCTCTCAGAACAGGCCAACACCCACCAAAGCTTGCAAAAGAAGAGGAAGAAAAACAGGATGCACCTGTGTACACATATAAGTGTTTAATGTTCAGTAAATGCCCCACAGTCAGGGTAATGGACAAGAAGTTTTGGAGGGAAGTAATGCATCTCGGTAGTGTCTACACATAATGAAACTGAAAGTGGAGGTTGGTTATATTCAGCCAGTCAGGCAGCCAGCCAATTTCGAACCAGTCTAAATTACGTGATAGAAAGTTGGAATGATGAGATTTAAAATCTCCGCAAGCATCGGGCAAGATGTACACACACACTACGATTTATGACATTCATGATTATGCAGCATCATTCAATATTATATTATTATTATTTATTTTATTTCTTTTGAACTTTGATTTTGCCTTTCTCATCACTTATCACTTTTGTTCCTTTTTATATTTTGGTTATTCTATATGACTGTTATATCAGGGCATTGCTGAAAAACAGCTTAAAGCTGATCAAATCTGCCATTTAATGGCATAGTAACATTAACAGGCAGCTCAGTCAAGTTTCCTTGAACAAAGAATGGTTGATGAGGATGATGATGATGATGATGATGATGATGACAATGGTGCAGTTTCACTCTTATCCTGTGGGTTTTTCTGTGGGTTTTCCTGTTTTCCACAGTTGCAAGACCTCTGAAGAGTTTCTCAGCGATTTTGTCATTGCCAAACCTGTGCTGCGTGGATGTGTTGTCTATGTTGTGTGGCTTTTAGGAGAGGAACACTGCAGAAACTTCATCTTGGGTAAGGGTATACAAATTTCTACATGCAATGTATGCAAATTAACACATAATTCATTATACAATGCCTGATTTCCATATGAAAACAAAATTTCACATGTCTTGTAATAAGATTACCTGCTAAGATTTCTGCATGCCTCAAACACTAATCAGGTGTCAACCCAGCCATTTCTCAGCACATTGATGTCAAGTTTGAGTTATTTACACTGATCCCAACTAGATCTGCTCATAATTTAGGTGTCATACTTGATGGTAGCCTCTTTTTTCCTGAACATATTGCTGCACCACATCTTAGATACTTTTTGTATAGTAGATACATATTGTACAACATCAAGATCAGGCCATATCTCACACAGTAGCCTACTCAACGAAACTTCCTGTAAAGGCTATGATAAGCACTTAGCATTTAGTAAGCATTTAGATTTAGTAGCATTTAGATAAGCATTTAGTAGTGTCGTGCCATACAATAACAACGGTTTTGCCAATATGGTAGGCTTAGGGCCTCCGGTCCTGATCTAAGCATTTAGTAGTGTCGTGTCATACAATAACAACGGTTTTGCCAATATGGTAGGCTTAGGGCCTCCGGTACATAAACATAGTGCAGTCATTTATGGAACATAGACGGTATCTCATAAATTACCCCACTGAAAATGTATGGAATTGTACCAGACTTCTACAGTAGTACAAATAGGGTCTGTACTCATAAAATGAGGCATTGGAAAATGTGTAAGTACACCAAGAGTTCATAAAAAATAACACTTGCCTGATGGCTGCTACTCTCTAATGCCCAAGATGGCGCTGTGTCGACATCAATTCTGTGATTTGGGAAAAGCCGTAAAAGTTCTCAGCAAAATTCATAGTGAATTAAACATGCCATAGAAACGTATTGATAACTGAAATAATTAGATACTTGATATTTGTTGTAACGAAAGTATTGCCAAAAAATGTATTTGAGTAAAAAGCAGATTACTTTTTATTACTTTTTATTTACTTCTTATTTCTGTTGTTGTTTTGTTTTGTAATATTGTGTCTGTAGGTGCCTCTACTGTAAGAACTTCAAGGAGAGCAGGACAGACTTAATTAATCTCTGAAGACACCTCCCTTACCCAAGCTCCTTGTGGTTCTAGAGAAGGACAGCACTTCAGAATCTTAATCCTGGTACATTATAAACTCTCTCACACAATCTTACTGTTCACTTTGCAAACAGGGCAATTACAGTAATCATTTTCTCTGTAACATTTATCTCCAACACTGAATCATTTCACAAACACAGACCCAGGACAGTTCAATGTTAACCACCTTTTCATTCCTTGCACATGTGATTTAGAGGAACTGCCTGTTCTACAGATGTGAAAGTCAAGAGCATTCACTAATTACCTTGATCAAATGTCATTATCAGTCATGAAAACATAATACCATGCATGCACACATAGTAAGAAATATGTCACAAACCACAAATAATGTGAAAACATCACCCCTTTCTTACAATGTTTAAATGCTTTTTTTCTTTTTTAACCCTTCTTTCCCCACTGGCTTTTCTTTTTGTAGACTGAAAATTATATTATTCCACCTCTAATTCTACCTTTCGGGGCACGTTTTGAGGAACCACAGTCCACCACCAGTCCACCAGGGGATGCTGATGGCAATATTTAGGCAGAGGCGTATATATACCCCAAGTATGTCCCACTGCAGTCTGTAGCACGGTTAGGTTGGATATCCAACTCCGCCCACTTCCAAGTCGGCAATATTCACGTGCGCTAAAAGACCCCGCCACAATAGAAGTTCTAAGAGTCGATTTATTGTCCATCTGTTAATTAACCTAAATTTTAACTACGGCTAAAAACTTAAGTTGTTACCGTAGCCCTAACACTGAGAAGGCCTAATTATTGGCGTTGTAATTATGTGTCATCAATGCAAGTATTAAATAAAACATGAATTAGAACTGCTGTTGAGAACCAGGCCACTCTAGTGCACTTATAGACAGATGTAATTATTTATGCTATAGTAGCCTACTGATGTTAAAGATTAAGTAATGTTGACTGATATTTAGCAGGCACTTTTATTTAGAAAAAAACCCATACATAAATAAAAAAAAACAATGTTCATGTCAGGAATCGCACAGGGGTCACATAACCGCTGCTCTAACATCCTTCCACAAAACACTAGTCCATCTATGGAGTTTTATTAAGAGGAGCTAATGCAAGAGAACTTAAATGATAACACTATGTGATCCAACAAGCAAAAATACTCAATGCAACTACTGAACCACATCATGTATCTTAAATATTTTATCCAGTGCATTGTTGTATAGCGGGGTCAACAATGTAATATCGTTATGAACATAAATGATGGATGTATTATACATGAGTGGCCTCATGCTGCAGTTTGTAGCATGGCCAGTTGTAAATCCAACTCCACCCACATCCAAGTCGCCACGGCCACAAATCTCAAACGGAGTTTAAAGTTTAAAGTTATGACGGTAGCAGAGTGGTAGGCTCGAGCCACAGAAGAGTAGGCTGAGGGGAAAACATGTAATTTTACTCACTGATGACCCTGCTGCACTTGCGGAAGGAAGTTAGAGCAGTGGCTGCATCATTTGAACATTTGAAGGTCAAGAGAGTGACCCGTGTTTGATCCCTGACACGAACAATATGATTATTATTATTATTATTATTTCAAATAAAAGTGTCTGCTGAAGACCAGTGAACTTTACTTAATCTTTTGGGGCAGAGTTGGATATCCCACCTGACCGTGCTATAGAATCTGCACTGACACATACGGCTCTGTCTAAATACTGCCTTCAGCATCCCCTGGTGGTCTGTTGATGGATGTGCCCCCAGGTAGGTTTGAAAGGCCTGCAGAAACGTTGTCTGTGTAATGTATCAGCAATGAGATAAACCTGCATTGGGCAGCAGTCAGCTATATAAGCCCCCCATTTTCAAAATGAGTTGCCATCAAATTAATGATTTTTATTAAGAGCATTAGTCATTTCAATATGTATTTAGATTTGATGTATAAAACAATTTCACATTTGAACAGACCACCAGACACTACTGAAAAGAGCCCTGGGATAACTGGGCTAGTGTTTTACTGCTGTTCGTTCAGGTTAGATGCCTGAGACTCAGAGACCATGTCTGGCTGTAATTTCACAGCACTCTCAATACCCCTGTTGTGTGTGTGTCAATACTAGTAATAGTGTGTTTTTTTCATAATATGCATGGAAAATGTATGTTGTAATGTTTGGATTCATGACTCTTCATGCTTCTGCAGGTGTGACTGTCATTCTAATCACAGCAACAATGTCAAGCGAGTGGAAGAAGAGAGCTAGGACTCTGCAAAACAGCTTTGCAGTCCATCTCAGTAACCGAATATGGGAACGATTTACGAAGAATCAAGAGAGTCCGCTCAGGAGGAAGATTGCTTATGCTGTTTTTGGTCCCCCTGAGCAAGAAGATGGCAGCTACACCAAGGAGCAGGAGAACCTTGTTTCTGAACTCAAACAAAAATGCAAGGAGCATTGCAATGAGAGGGATGATGTCATCATAGCCTTCCTGTTTGTCTGTGCTTACAAAGACGCCTCTACTGAATTCACTGTTCCACTTATCAGAGTGAAGAAGAATGATGGTAGAGATCCAAGGTCATCATATTTCATAGACCATGTTGGACGAGTATATAAAGACTGGAGTAACTTTCTAGAGGACAATATCTTGGATGGATTTTGGATCTGCACTCCAAGTGATGCCAGATATAGTTTTTCAGATGGGGATGTCCAGTTGGACTTTCATGACCAAAGAGAACGTGGTAAAATAGTCACAGCCATTGATGAAGCGTCAACCATCACTGGTTTGGTCACTACTGGCTTCATGGCAGCAGGAGTGATCATGACATTCTTTCCTCTAACTGCCCCACTTGGTGCAGCAACCGTCGCTGCAAGCTCTGTAGTGGGAGCCCCAGCAGCAGCATACAGCACTGGCAGGAGTGTGAGCAAACTTGTGGACAGAGGCACTCATGATCAGTCCATTAACCCGTTCTTATCCAAAGATGCCCGATCCTGTTGGCTGACAACCGCTGCCTCCTTACTCAGTGTTGGCACAATATCCTCTGGGTACATGGTGGCCTCCAAAGCAGCAGCAGGGCGCGTGATTGGAGGTGGAGCCCGTGCCTTATGTACAGCGCTGAATGTCTCGTCCTTGTCTGTCAGTGGCCTTGGAGTCATTAACGCCTTTTATGAAGTTGCAAAGAAGGACAAAGTTACCAAACTTGACATACTGCAACTCAGCACAAGTATTCTCTTCTTCGCTCATTCCTCTTTGAATTTCAAGACGGCCAACAGCATTGTCAGAAAAGCTCAAAAGGCAACTATCAGACAACAGAGGGCCAATTTCCCCTCTGAAGAAAGGGTGGATTTTGACAACGTACTAACAGCCGTCAAGGATGCCTATGGAGGAGACAGAAAAATGCATGCGAATGCGGAATTCATTCAAAACCTTGGGGAATTTGAAAACCCAGTAGAGTTTCTTGATCATTTCAAAGTGAAAGCTAAAGGAACCAGAAACAGTCCTAGATGTCCACACCCAAGTGATTTTGATGAAGATGAAATAGAGGAGCATTTTCAAAACAATGAGTGAGTGAGTGTAAGAGTAAAAACATCCACATCATCCTACCATTTGCATTACATTCACATTTATGCAGACGCCTTTATGCAAAGAGGTTTACAAATGAGGATTATTAGAAAGAATACCACTAATTGGGAACTGGAGGCCACCCTGAGGGTGGAGGCTTCCAGAGCATTTCCATGTAGGCACCTCAAAGAACAGCTATGCAAGGGATTTCATCACGCTCCTGGACACTCTTAATCTAACACAACAGGTACAGGGGCCAACACACTTGTATGCTCATACCCTTAACCTTGTCATTACTAAAGGTTCAATGCTTTTTCAACTGTAATGGACTTTTTTGGATTAACTTTTCTTTCTTTTTTATCTTCATTTTTTTGTCTTTCATCTGTCTAATGTAATTGTTGTCTAGTGTATTTGCTAAATCAGAAATATATATATTTTCTCAATATGATAACATTATGAAATGTTTGATACCTAATTATCTCTGTTGACACCAAGGCCTTGTTCAGACTGCCAGCCCAGCATTTTTAGCAGGTTGTATCTATCTTGAATCGTCAGTAGTCAGCAGAACAGCAGAAACCACATGACATGCGATTTTCCAAATCTGATTCAACTCCCACAAGGAGGTGGATTCAACTGTAATTTTGTAGAACTGTAGATTTTTACAGACCTCCTTCTGAACTGGCCACTGACATAGGATTCCAAAGTATCCTTTGCATATTTTAAATATAACGTTTTTACCTGTTGTTTTTGAAATGTGATAGGTCTGTATGTGTTTGTGTTATATGGTGCATGTTAAAATATAATACTATCTTCACTGTCTGCAATAGCCAATGAAAAGAATAAAAGATCAATATGAAAATTTTGTCTGTGTTACATTATCCTGCCTATCTTGCCTATCCTGCCTCCCTAAGCCATTGGCAGATTGCACTGAATTATCACCCAATCCATGCTCTCCTGTATTTGATGAGTGTCCACCTCAAAGAATCCTAACTATGCCAGATCGCCAAATGAAGGTGAAATGAAGATAACAGGCAGAACCAAAGATTCTAGAGCGGAGCAAGATAGATCAGTGAGTCAATGGGCATGAAGTACGCCGTAGGCCAGAGCGGGTGGCAATCTGATAAACTGGGTTCTATTAGGGTGTTTTCACGCCTGGACCCTTTCAGCCCTAAAAACGATTTCAGGCTGATGACTCAGCATTTTTTGAGCATATGTCAACACTCCAACTGCAACCTCACCCCTTTAAAACGAACAATACTGAGACCATCTCGAGAGGTGGTCTCAGTGCGTTTCGCTAAATAGTCCGCGGTATGATTCACGTAACCAGCGCATTGTAAACATAAAACTCTGCAAGTTCACTTTGCCTTTTTTGCATTTTATTTTATCCCTCTAGGCTTGCCGTTGTGGCATCACTTGCTCTTTTACATTCTAGCCAATAATATAATACGACTAGTTGATAATAAAACATGCTTCAGACTTGAAACATAGAGACAAATGTGTTCTTTGCAACGTTTGTAATTCAACCAGTATCTATCACATCACGTGGCAGAATTCCTTACCATTATCCAGTATGCATCTGTGAAACTCTTTCCATGCACGTGACAAGAAGCACAGCGCCGTATTTTCACAGAGAAAACTGCGGCACAGTCGTCACGGTCATTTAGGATGTGAGCAACTCAAACTACTTTAGCTTGTGTGGCGTTTAACCAGGTGGGTTGGACGCAGTGGGAGTATGTGTGACTTGTTAGTAGGCTTGTGTTGAGTGACTGATGTTCAGATCAGGTCCAGTCAGAATCCTGGAAATTAATTCTAATGCAAAGTGGATTTTTGTCATATCCAAAACCATAACACCATATGGCACATCATATACACTGCTGAACATGCACAAAGGAACTGTTTTTATGAAAACAAAACACCACACCAAACACAATGATCTTTATGAATTTATGAATGTGGCAATGGGTAGCCTGATGAAAATATACAGCTCAGTGCAACTACAACCCCCATAATCTAAAGCACTAGTAAGAGGTTTGAGACCTCCAGAAGAACTATAGCGTGAACAGAAAGAAAACTGAGGCCTCATTAGGCTGAAGCAGACAGAATAGCTGTTACACGCTGGCGGTGCCAATCTAAACTGTTGCATTTCGACAGAGAAAAAGTCGAATTAGTAGCTAAACATACTCAATGAATCAATAAGATGAAAAACCTCTGTAATTAGCTAATAAGAGAAAAATCTTGCTACGTCACCGCGGACCTCCAAACTACACTCTTCACTTTCGCTTTCAGAGAGTAGGCTGAGTAGGCCCCCATATGAAAATTTATCAATAATAAAAAGTTCAAAAATAAAAATTATTTTACTCATTTATCTCCTGTTTTATCTTTCCAAAAATGCCCCCCAAAATTTACTGTTTCATGTGAGCTAAGATTATCACAGGGAAAGTATTTATTTTTCCATGAGGGAAGGTACTACACAAACATATGTTTGATATAGGATTCAACCATTTAATTATTTATGCATAAATAGTTGAATCAAAATCTTGTAATATTGGATTTGACACGACTGCATCAATGACAAAATAATGTGATCATAAATGACAGAAGTTCAGTGAGAATTAATTAATCGGTGACTAAGGCCTCATTGACATTATAATCACGCGTCTGTGGTTTGCAGCCATTCTAATTTAAGTGGACAATGTGGGAAACAGCCAATGGACATTTGGTGACAGAGTAGGCTACAGGTTTGTTTTAGATGCCATTGGTTTGATGTAATATTCTGCAAGTGGCTGGAGATGATGAATGAATCAAGGAATTGAATCAAATCCATCAAAAAGAATTGATTAGTTTTGGTAAAAAGGTAAAGAAATTAAGCATATTTTACCATGGGAAGGAAAACACAGGGTTCCCACTCTTTCTTCAGTATCCAAGTTGAGGACTTTTCAAAGACATTTCCTGGCCTTTTGCTGCAAATTCAAGGATTCAACATGAAATGTTTCGAGACATGGATTAAAGTGAAATCTTACCAAAACAATGATACAGCCCTGGTGCTATTAGATATGCATTAGGACATACCCAACTGGTGCTATTGGATATGCATTAGGACATACCAATGGTATTAATATGCATTAGACACCCAACTGGTGCTATTGGATATGCATTAGGACATACCCAACTGGTGCTATTGGATATGCATTAGAACATACCCAACTGGTGCTATTGGATATGCATTAGGACATACCCAACTGGTGCTATTGGATATGCATTAGGACATTAGGACCCAACTGGTGCTATTGGATATGCATTAGGACATTAGGACCCAACTGGTGCTATTGGATATGCATTAGGGCATCCAACTGCAACTACAGATACAGTGGTGGTTGGCTTTGTTAACATCTAAGCCGATGAAGTGGTTTCCACTCCCATTATGGCTTTAATTTCATTCATGGTCGTGAGTATATTGTATGGGATACAGTGACTAAGCCAAGTTGAGGTGGCATGCCGATGGGGTCCCTGGGTCTTGAGCAGTGTGTTCAAGAGGGAGCCGTAGCACCCTGAGGCCTCCCCATCAAACCAACTAAACAATCAAAAAGTCATGCCAAAACACACCTTAATCTGGTCAATCTAGCAGGTCAACCATCTAATCATTTTATGCTTAATCATTTTATGCTGGTCAAGGTGGGGTTTTTTTGGTCAAACTGAACATTGTTGATAGAGCCTGATTATGCTGGTCAAGGTGGGTTTTTTTGGTCAAACTGAACATTGTTGATAGAGCCTGATTATGCTGGTCAAGGTGGGATTTTTTTGGTCAAACTGAACATTGTTGATAGAGCCTGATTATGTTGGTCAAGGTGGGGTTTTTTTGGTGAAACTGAACATTGTTGATAGAGCCTGATTATGCTGGTGTGGAAGCTGAAAATGGCTGGTATATGGTCAGTGAAACCCGCTAGAATGACCATCAAAAATTAGTCAAGCCAGCCGAACCATTAAAACTCATGCAAAATCATAAGATGGTAAAAACTAGCTGATCAAACCAGCGTGAGTCATCTTAAACCGCCTTACACCAGGTAGACTAGGTACTTTTACAGTATAACAATGGAGTAGGCCTACTGCCCCATTGCCTTCAATCAGTACACCATTTCAGTGTTCTTTTCGAGATTCTGAAAACTAAATCCCTTTTTCATGCTGTTTCAGATGAAAAGAAAAGACTGTTTTTCAGATGAAAAAAAAACATCTCATCAGTACTCAATTGTCCCCAAAGGGGCTCAGGATACATTACAAAAGACGAACGAGCATGTATTACTCATTTCATCCACATGGCGACACTGTTTTCTGCAGAATTTATTCGAAAAAGCAGACTTGCGCAATGAGGTTGCTTTGCTGACAGCCTGTGCGTAAAAGTGAAATGGCATTCGTTCCACTTCAGATGGGCTTAATGTGCTTGAAATACATAGGATACGTCCTGCTGCCATAGGTTGAGGCTGCCACATTGAACAGGCGTATAGAGTCATGTGACAAACTTCCTGGTTCAAGAAGACTATTGAAAACACAACTGGTCAACTGGTATTAGCTGGCCAAAAGGCAAATAGACTATCTATTGACGCGCTACATGCCTCCAACTGCTTTATTTCCTTATCATTTGAGGACTTTGGGATTTCTAGGTGAGTCGCGTCAAGACCATTGTGTGGAAATTTAGTTAGTGCATTGTAGTGCACTATAGTGCAAGTACTGCACTTTATGCATCGCTAGTTAATGCATGATATGACATGGAATACAGACCTAAACTACAGAGTTAAACTGCATGCGCTAGTAGCCTTGCTGATCTGCTACTGTTTAAAAAATGCTAAAGGCTAATTTGCTTCGTGTGTCTCAATTCTCACAGTTCTCAATTCTCACAAATCTGACAGCTAGGACACTATGGTCGAACCACTAGCAGCATGTAAGGGTCAGGTTAACCCACTTGTTGCTTTTGCAAGAGGCTAGCTATCGTTACAGGTGTGTTTATAAACACATCTCGTGTTTATTATACAACTGTAAAACTTTCGCAGAGATGGCCCGGGTGTGGATCCCGGTGTGCGCCGTCTTGATGCTGTGCTGGACCGCGAGCTCTGCGCAAGATGTCCGTCGACCTAACTTCGTGCTGTTGATGGTGGATGACCTGGGAATCGGAGACCTGGGATGTTACGGAAATACAACATTGAAGTACCCCCCTCCTCCTTCTCTCTCTCGTAGTTTTCAAGTTTCAGATCTTACAAGCTCTTACAAGAGTGCAAAAGCAAGATCAGCTTAATTCATTATTCATAGCAAATTAATAGTTTATTTCAAAACTGGTTAGATTTCATGCCTTTAAACTAGCCTACTGCTGTTTTGGAGACATTAGTAAACCCCTGTGTGTGTGTGTGTGTGTGTGTGTGTGTGTGTGTGTGTGTGTGTGTATGCAGGACCCCAAACATTGACCGTCTGGCAGAGGAGGGTGTGCGTCTAACGCAGCATATCGCATCAGCACCCCTCTGCACCCCCAGCAGGGCAGGCTTCCTCACGGGGCGCTACCCCATTCGCTCTGGTAACACACACACACAATCGTTTGCATGCATCATTTGCACACATATACTCATCTGTCTGTATACATCACACACACACACACACACACGGGTATGCATCATTTGCACACATATGCGCATACACTGAAATGTGTGCATACATCACACCACACACACATAATTACACATGGGTGCTTTGTTGAAAATTGGAACGGGGAACAAGATGACTTGACAGTAGAGGATAGTAGATGAGAAGCCTGTGTGTGTGTGTGTGTGCGTGCGTGTGTGTGTGCGTATGCGTATGCGTATGTGTGCGTGCGTGTGTGTGTGTATGTTGTACAGGTATGGTGAGCCAGTCCAAAGTGGGTGTGTACATCATCTCTGCGGCATCAGGAGGATTACCTAATCAGGAGGTGACCTTTGCCAAGCTGGTCAAGGAGCAGGGATACTCAACTGCTCTCATAGGTACCACTGCCCACCTTTTAACCTTTCACCTTTGATCCCTACTGAACTTCCCATATAGATAGTACAGCCCTGTTGTTCAAGATCACCAAGTGCAGAAAATTGATATGACATAGTCTGAATAGCTAACTGTTAGAAAACATTAACTGAATGGGGCATTGGAAAATGAAACTGAAAGTTAGTTTCTGTGCCCCATTCAGTTAGTGTTAGCAGCATATTTGCTGTTCTGAATTTTGTATTAAATTTTCCCATTTGTTTTTCCTACGGAGAGCACTTGGTGACCACGAACAACAGGGCTATGGATTGGTTCTGACTGGACTTCTCCTTTAACTTTTACCTCCTTCTCCCCCACTCATAGGTACTCAACCCTGACCTTTAATTCCTATTTAACTGCTGTCATAGATATACAACTTGAATCTTTCATCTGAATCAATTACTCTTAAAGGGGCTCACTTTTTATATTTCACCCTCATGTAACCACACCCAACTCAGTTGATGCCCATCTTGAGCCTACTAGGTGATTTCAGAGGATGTTTGCCTCTAAAGACCATCTGAACTGTGAGCATCAGTAGTAATGGACTGGTCTTTGTGTGTGTGTGTATGTGTGTGTGTGTGCGTGTGTGTGTCAGAGAGTGATGGAGGGAGAGCGGCATCTACAGAGATGTGTGTGTGTGTGTGTGAGAGAGAGATGTTCCACTATCTGCATGCACAGGAAGTGGCACCTGGGTCTAAACTGAACTGCAACGGACTGGTGTGTGTGTGTGTGTGTGTGTGTGTGTATGTGTATGTGTGTTATTCCACCCTCTAATAAGGTAAGTGGCACTTGGGTCTGAACTGTGAGCGCCACGACGACCTGTGCCACCATCCCAGTGCCCATGGCTTTGACCACTTCTACGGCATCACCATGACCAACCTCCGTGACTGCCAGCCGGGCTTTGGCTCCGTCTTTGCTCACGTGCACACACACGTGCCCTACGGCTCGCTGGTGCTGGGCGTGCTCTCGCTGGCGCTCCTGCACGCACAGGGCATGGTGTGTGTGCCGCGACGGGTGGCTCTTGGTACACTGGGGTTGGTCGTCTTGGCAGCGGGGCTGTTCGCCATGTTCCAGTGGACGTTCCGCGACCTGAACTGCTTCCTGATGCGCAACGCGGAGGTGGTGGAACAGCCGTTTGTCTCGGGGAACCTGACCAGGAGGATGACTGCAGAGGCCTTGCACTTCCTGAAGAGGTAAGTGGAAGAGGAAGAGTTTCTAGAACCTTTGATGATAACTAAGGAGAAGGTGAAGAGATGTTGGACAGGCCCCTCACTTGTGTGTTTGTGCATGCGTGTGTGTGGGTATGCACGTGTGTGTGCGTGTATGCACGAGGATTCATGTGATGTGTGTGTTTATGTGTGTTTATGCGTGTGTGTGTGTGTGTGTGTGCGTGCATGTGTATAGGAACTCTGAGAGGCCGTTCCTGCTCTTCCTGTCTTTCCTCCAGGTGCACACAGCACTCTTTGCCTCGCCTCACTTCCGTGGTCGGAGCGCTCATGGTCTCTATGGCGACGCTGTCATGGAGGTGGACTGGAGTGTAGGTAGGACACACACACACACACACACACACACACACACATCCTTACTTGATCACAGTCTGCACTGCACATACACTTTTACTGGGTCACTCTCTCTGAACCACACATAGAAACACAAACTTGCCTGATAAATCCCTTCACACTCACACACACATACACTCACACATAATTAATACATGTTGTGTGAATTGGACTGGCTGCAACTTGTGGATCAGATACCAATTGTGCGTGTGTGCGTGCGTGCGTGTGTGTGTGTGTGTGTGTGTAGGTGAGGTGTTGCGTGCTCTTGACCGGCTGCAGTTGTCAGAGCAGACACTGGTGTATCTGACTTCTGATCAGGGTCCTCACCTGGAGGAGATCTCAGTGCGGGGGGAAGTGCATCACGGCTACAGCGGCATCTTCAGAGGTGTGTGAGTGTGTGTGTGTGTGTGTGTGGTGTGTGTGTGTGTGTGAGAGAGAGAGAGAGAGAGAGAGAGAGAGAAAGGGAGGGAGGTAGAGAGAAAGAAACTCTTTGTGGGGTAGCAAGTGTGTATGTGTGTGTGTGGTGTGTGAGAGAGAGAGAGGGAGGGAAGGAGGGAGGGAGGTAGAAAGAAACTCTTTGTTGGGTAGCAAGTGTGTGTGTGTGTGTAGGTGAGCTCTAACCTTATAGCAGCCAGTTAAGCAGTTGTCTAATGCCTAATACTGGCTGTGTGTGTGTGTGTGTGTGTGTGTGTGGTTGTCTATCTCCCCCTCACTTTGTGTAGCGGGGAAGTCCACTAACTGGGAGGGAGGGATTCGTGTGCCAGGGCTGCTGCGCTGGCCGGTGGGGTTCCCCGGGGGGAGGGTCATCACTGAGCCCACCAGCAACATGGACCTCTTCCCCACCGTGGTCAAGCTAGCTGGAGCCCCCATACCACAGGACAGGTGGGTTAGAATACCTCAAAGACCTTAACCTCAGGACAGGTGAGTTAGATTAGCACAGAACAGGTGAGTTAGAATACCCCAGGACAGGTGGGTTAGATTAACACAGGACAGGTAAATTAGGATACCCCAGGAAAGGTGAGTTAGATTAACACAGGACAGGTAAATTACGATGCCCCAGGACAGGTGAGTTACATTAACACAGGGCAGGTAAGTTAAATTCCCCAGGACAGGTGAGTTAGATTAACACAGGATGGGTGAGTTAGAACAACCCAGGACAGGTGAGTTAGAATACCTTGAAGGAAAACTCCTCTGTGATTTACCCAGTCTAACTTACTTCTCTTAAAGGGAGAACTCTGGCATGTTTCAATCCAACTAATTTCTCTTAAAGGAGACCTCTGCCATGTTTCAACCTAGAGTTGTGTTGTTACAGGGCTTTCCTTTGACTTTAGCATTTGCTCCCAGAGATAAGATTTGTAAGTATTTAGGAGCTAAATGACTCTTTTCTGATTTGTGATTTTGTTACTGAATGAAAGTACTGTATGTAAAGTCCTCTAACGACAGAACTGCAGGTTGAAATGTTTTTAAGGGAGGTGAGTTGGCTGAATTTCAATATCTCGCCCTAATCCTAAACCCTGAAAGACGGGCATGAATCAGCCAGTCATGAAGCCAATTCATGCCAGTTAGGCTAACTGTTTGGGTTCAGTACTTAGGGCTTTGGAGGGATATTGTGATTCTGTCACTGAAACATAGGTGTGTTAGATTGTCTCAGGACAGGTACGTTAATTGCCTCAATCACACAGTATATACAACCTTATTCCTTTTAACTGTATATTATTCCTGTATATTGTGTGTGTGTATGTTTGCACATGCGTGTGTGTGTGTGTGTGTGTGTGTGTAGGGAGATCGATGGCCATGATCTGATGCCGTTGCTGCGAGGGGAATCAACGCGATCACAGCACGAGTTCCTGTTCCACTACTGCAACGCCTACCTCAATGCTGTACGCTGGAGCCCATGCAACAGTGAGCTACGCACACACACACACACATTCTCTCTCTCTTATATACTTACAGACACATGGACACAGATCCACATGCATGCCCACACACACACACACACACACACACACACACACACACACAAACACATATGCACAAAAGTGGCATGGTATGTGTGTGTGTGTGTGTGAGTGTTTGTGTTCACCGTGTTTTCCTGTGGTGACTAATCTGTGGTTGTTGTCTGGTTCTGTCAGGTTCTGCAGTGTGGAAGGTGTTCTTCTTCACGCCCAACTTCCACCCAGAGAACAGTTCTGCCTGTTTCCACACACACGCGTGCTTCTGCACGCCCGGCTACGTCACCTACCACGACCCCCCGCTACTTTTTGACCTCTCTAGGGACCCGTCTGAGAAGCATCCCCTCACGCCAGACACCGAGCCGGCTTTTCATGCTGTGATGGAGGCGGTTGCCATGGCAACGGAACATCACAAACGCGGGGTTGTTCCCGTTCCCGATCAACTAGCGCTGGGACACATGTTGTGGAAGCCTTGGCTGCAGCCCTGCTGTTCCAGCTGGAGTGAGCTCTGCCGCTGTGCCCGAGACCACCAGCAGGGGGAGCTCTCTCAGTGACAGAGCTGTTGATAAAGAGAGATTAGCCAACTTCTTACCAGGGCAACATGTTTACTGTGAGAGTTTGCGCACACCTAGCCGACTTCAGACAACTGACCTACTGGTTGCTGTCACTGCCAGTGTCTCTACCTAAAAAGGGCTAGTTCTGTAGATATCAGTGGAGCTGCTGGGCTTGCTGCTCAAATTAGGGCCACAGCCACTCATCAGTGGGCCCGTAGTAGACGTCTTACTGCTGGCCGATGGCAGACGGCAGTACATTGTGTTCTTTTAGGACAATCATATAGCATAATTTATTTCTGCCACACACAGCACAGGGTCATGAATGTCACTTAACTGTGGTATTGAGGAACATGTTATACACCTGTGTGTTCATCCCAAAAAACAATGTTTGGTGAATTGGTGAAAGACTTTCTTGTTTGTGTCTTGTGGTGCCTGACAAAAGGTCTAGTCTGTTTAGTTGTCTAGTTCAGGTTAACTAACTTAAACTGAGCTCTTTTGATATGGAACTTCACCTGCTTAATGTAATACCAAAGTATAATAAAACAGTGCCTGCCCCAACCAGAAGAGGGAGCTCACGCTCTCTCAATGATAGAGCCATAGATAGAGTGTAGCTCGGGTTTAACTATTCTACCCCATGATTAGTTCAGAGGCTCATCACATGATTCATAAGCACCATGTTGTATCCCAGAGAAAAGAGGTCTAGCACCTGTACTTTGTGATTGATTACCACTTCACCACTTTTGGACTCCAGAATGCATCCAGGTCTCATAGCAGTAACATGGAGGTGCTGCCAGGGTGCTGTTTAAATCTTAACGTTTGCAGATTAAAGATGACAAACATCAAGATATGCAGACATGCATGTTTATAGCTCGGTCAGTCAGCCATGCTTGACATTTAAGTGGGGATAAGACCAAAGCATTGGGACTCTATTGCTGTGCTGTCCAAACTCTCTCTACATACGGATTTGCTCACTGGGTTTCACTGAACATCCCTTAACTCAGCCACAAGTCAACCACGTCTGGCCCGGGTCAAGGCCAGAGCTGTTTAAAACGAATGTAGTGTGTATTAGGAGGGAGGCTGGTTAGTGCGGAGTTTAAAGGTGGAGGTGTTTACATACTGCACCAACAAACAGCAATAAACACCAACATCCTGTATGGAAAAGTCCCCCTTGAAAACATATGGTTTTAATCCTAATAGAATAATCTAAGGACCATGTAAATCCCAGTGAATAATTTGTTTAATCCTACCCAACATTAAATGTGGGCAATTTAAGAGTAGAAATACCAACTCAGTCCAGGTCAAAGGTCGTGTGCGAGGTCACATCAGGGCTTAATGTGGCATGTGCAATGTGTTGAGACACAGGATTACGTTAGACTGGTATGAAGAAGCACTAGGAAGTGGCCTTATTGACATGTTTGCCTCCTTGTTGACATGTACCTCTCAATGGCTCCAACTCAGGTCTCATCTCCATGATGATGCATGCTCTCTCAGGGCAGACCAAGTGTTTACAGACCACTGCGAGCCGAACTATTCCTCTTGGTATCTCACCTTTGACGGAGTATTGCATCATAAATGTTGCCATGTGTGAATTCAGATGCTTGCCTTTAAAGATTTTAATAGGAAGTTTGGGGTGATTCTCAATTAAAATGTACAACCCTGGTTCCACCGAGTAGGATGTCCTGTTGTAACACACACACTTCAAGTTGGTAGGAACCTCTGCTCTAACACACACATACACCGCTGTCCTGTATCAGACACTGTCTTGTCAGACCACAAATGTGGAAATTTTATTGAAGCTGCATTCCTTCACTTACAATTCTGTACCAAATAAAGGAATTAGTAACACCACGCCAACACTGGAGACCAAGAAAGCCGTCATAAATTGTGTTTACCTCATTTTTTTTTTTGATCAGGAGTGTGCATATTTCCCTCTTATCTCAAAAGTAAAAACAGCAATCATTAAAACTGTTTCAGATAAAACAATGAGATTTAATTTCAGTAAAACACTTATGAGTTTCATAAAACAAGCCCTTCAGACACTTCAATCCTAAACTGATTAAATAACATACATTGGCTGGTCAATCTTGTATTCAGTTATAATCCAAGTTAAATACGTAAATAATGTTCCAGTATGTTGGCCCTGGTCACTCTTGTATTTGGTTGTAATAATCCCACTGGGCAAAATATCCAGGACAGAAGGTTATAGAAGCCCCCTTGTCTGGTCTGAAGTCCTGGAAGTTAAAAATATTCTCAGAGTAGGAATGAATGAACACACACACACACACGGCCCAGTCCATCACATGTAGTATATTAGTGTTGTCTTAGGAAATAGATGTCCACCTCAGAAAGTGGACAACATCCAGCATTACCACTTCAAGAAGTGTCAGGCATTCCTTCTTCAGGTAGTGGACTTTCATTGGTCCTTTTGAGAAAATGAACAATGAGGAAGTGTCCAATGATCCTTGTTCAGGAAGTGGACGACATCCAACCTTCCTTCTTCAGGAAGTGGACGCCATCGTCGTATCCCTCCTGGCCAAGTGCGTGCATGCGGCTGTCTGCCGGTGGGAAGAGGGCCTGGTTCAGCCGGATGATGTTCTGGCGGGAAAACTATGACACACACACACACACACACACACGCATGTTAAGACATTACCTTGATTTCTATTTACGCTGATAGTTTAGTCAATCTGGTATTGGGGATTTGGTGTGTGTCTAGGGCTTAAAGGGGTTTGTCTGTGTGTGTGCGTGTGTGTTTTGTGTGTGTGCACTGTCTTCAGTGTCTTAATTTTATGTGAATATGCGTATGAAGTATGTTAAAAGGTGTGGTGTAGATGTGTGACTGAGTGAGGGCATGTGCGTTTAGATGTTTGTACAGGTGTGTGTGTGTGTGTCTGTGTGTAAGCTCATGTTTATGGGGCGCAGCATGATAGGGCTGTGTGCTGAGTGTGTGTGTGTAGGGGGGATTCATGCTGACACTACTATCCATGACATGTAGCATGATGAAGCGGGATTCAGTGAGTGTGTGTATCTGTTAGAATGTGTGAGTGTGTGTATGACTCACATGGACGCTCATGTTGGCGAGGCGTAGCATGACGGGGCTTCGGCCGGTGTGTGGGGGGCAGATATCCAAGGGGCCGCTGAAGGGCGAGACAGTGATAGTCCTGCCCCGGGGCATGATGGGAAGGCTGTCAGTGAAGCCGCCATCTATCCATGTCTGGGAGAAAACAACACACACAGCACTCCATCACCGTTTTACCCAATTACAGAGAAAGAGTACAGATACTAACAGCCAATTACAGAATGGAGTACACATACAGGCAAATAACAGAGAAGCTCACAGACTCTATTAGCTAATCACAGAAGAGCACATACATAAGAAGCCAATCACAGAGAAGATCACAGAGACTACCAGCCAATGAGAGAAACTGTGCTATTCATTATATTCATATTCAGCAAATCAGGAGTGTTTACCTCTCCCTGGAACTCCACTGGTTTGAGCCCTGCATAGAATGGCACAAAGCTGCTGGCTAAGAGGGCCTGCTCACATACACACACACACACACACACACACACAAATGTGTGAGCATACAAGGGCAAACATTATTTCATGAACAGATGTGTGTGTGAGTGTGTATGTGTGTTACCTATGTAAGTTCCTCTATGGAACTGAAGCTGGACACTATGTGGTTGCATTTTTTTTTTTTTTTTTGAGTGTGTGTGTGTGTGTGTGTGAGTCTATGTGGTTGTGGCATGTTTTGGAGTTAGTGTGTGTGAATGGGTGGTGTGTGTGTGTGTCACCTGTATAAGTTCCTCTCTGGAACTGAAGCTGGACACTATGTGGTTGCGGCGTGTTTTGGAGTGTGTGATGGAGATGTGGAGGCGATCCTCAGCACGCTGGTGTGCATCTGGAGGCAGGATCTCATTGATGCCTTCCCTGGGAAACAAAAACAAAACAACACACACTCTATTTAAGGATGTTTTAGTGTATAAATTATTGTGTGTGCATGTGTTTTTGTTGTATCTATTGTTTTATATACACACACACACACACTATTTCAGTGTTTTAAGGTACACTGTGTGTGTACAAGCCCACCTGAGTTCGAGCATGAAGTCGTACCCTGGGGTTACGGCTCCCAGTGCCTGTCTCCTGACACTGCTGGCGAAGCGGTATGTGAAGTCCTTACAGCTCTGGGGAAACAAGAACACAGTCACCTCTTCTGTGTGGCCTTCCACTATGTGTGTGTGTGTGTGCGTGTGTGTTCTGTGCCTCGTTAGTGTGTATGAGTGCATTCTTGCTGTGTGTGTGTGTCGGTGTGTATATTCGCCGTCTGCTGACTGGTGAACATGTATGCAGCCTATTTGTGTGTGCGTGTCTGTTTTCTGTGTACTGTGTGTGTATGTGTTTGTGTATGCTTGTGGATGTGCATATTAACTGTGATGTGTGTGTGTTTGTGTGTTTATCCTCACCTCCAGCTTATCTGGTGCGGTGAGTAGGACAGCGGACACCAGAGCGCCGGCCGATGCCCCCCCACACCCTTGCAGTTCCCCCAGCAGCCTCTGCCCATGCCTCAGCAGTGACCCCAACACCCCCAGCTGGTAGATGCCAAGGAACCCACACGCCGCAAATGATAAGTTCACCGCCATCACACACACACACACACACACACACTTCACGTGCGTCACAGGCAGCGATTAGAAAGCTGAAGACACAGGGGAGAGAGAGGTAACTTAGTGTGTGCGTGTTTAAATGTTAATTTTAATTTCATTTTCCTTTATGAATATTCCTGCTTTTTACACAAATGCACAGCATGACACCTCAGAGGACCATTAAGCACCAACAGATCAGAAACAGCAGACTGATTTCGAAATGCAAACTCTTTTACTACCTATGCCAAGTCAGTTTCTAGAGTAACTGATTTCCTTGTCCATGCATTTTTTATTATTGTTTTATTGTTTTGTTATTTATTTAGGCTACGTTGTGTCTGACAACTCGCCAACTTTTCTCTCTCTCCCTATCTCTAACCTAATATTAATGCTGTTGACTACGCGTAAAGTTTACATGTTTGGTAGGAAAGGCACTGGTAATGACAGATTACACCAGCTTGTAGGCTTTACCTTACCTTGCTACTACAAGCTAATGAATCAGAATTGGCGTTTAGACTACTGTATTAACTGTTCTTACCATGTCGAATCAGGCGCATGACCGCATAGTCATTTTCAAACGCGTTTCAAGTCCAAAACATAAAACCTACACAGGTTTTCAAAAAAAAAAAAAACAGCTACCCTGCCTTCCTATGCACTTCCGCTCAATAATCATCTCCCTAAACGAAGTGGAGAACGAGGGGCTGGTTTTATTACCAGGTTATAAAACAGCATGTTGAGTAAGCACTTTATATTTTGACAGCTCACATTCTGTCCTTCACACAGGCAGATCTTTCAGGAAAACGACACTGGCGCACTGATGCGCTTCCTGTAATAACACATTTCAAAATAAAAGTACTGTCTAACCGATCTGACTTGGATAAAAATCTAAAGAATTAAAGTTTTGTATTCCCTAACCATATAGATAAGCCTAATAATAACCTAATACATCCTATGTATAATAATAAAACATACAACATAATTTCAAATTGTGCTATGGTTATTACTACCTATGCAAGGAGACACTGACTACAGTCAGCTTTACGGGGGGAGGAAGGTGTCGATTTTGTTCTTTTTGTCTCTTTTTTGTTGTTGTTAAAGTTTGCAAGCCCATAGCTCAAGAACTAAACCATCTAGGAAGCTCAAATATTGCATACTGGTACATAAATTGGGAATAGTATTAGCAAAATCGTCATGCTGGGTCTTGATGACCCTGCATAGTCATAGCAGTCCCTCAGTTGATCAAAATTTTATGGAGTTTTTGGCTGATCTCTGTTTGAGCCTTCAGAAGACATATTTGTACCCAACATATTCAATTAAATTCAGTTCAATCATATCATATTTATACAACGCCTTTTACAATAGTATTGTCTCATGGCGCATTACAGCAAGGAGCACCCAAGAGCAACAGGAGCAAGGAAAAACCCCATTGAAATAATTAGTCAAGGAAGAAACCCTGGGCAGATCCATGGCTCAAGGGGAAAACCCAAATGCCAGGGGTCATGCAGGAAAAATTCAATCAGACGTTTCCATGATAGACTACAATTTGTCCATGTTTTTAGCTGAGCATCAGAATAATTCCAAAATACTGTCCCACAACATTGATCTCAATGGTGCATTTTACCCATGTTTAGGTGGAGTATAAAAGAGAGATTTGCATAAGACAAATGAAATGACAATGACAAATGCTTGTCTTTCATTTTTCATACTCTATTTATTTATTAATTTAAATTTAAATTTGAATTGTACCGCTTCTATTGCTTGATGTGGAATTCAAAACCCTAAGTGATACTGTCAAGACTAAAACCCTACAATACACTTTGCATATTGCCCAAGAATTAACTGTCAAGACTAAGACCCTACAATACACTTTGCATATTGCCCAAGAATTAGCAGATAAAGTGTGTGGTGCTTTAGCAATCAATTAAACTGCTCAAAAATGATTTGAATTAACTATGCAGTGAAAATGCTTACATTGAAAGCAAGTATTTGCTATTTGAAGGTACAACTGATGTGTAGTAGGTCTAGCCTAGCCTGCATGAAATTAAGGGTATAGAGGAGCTGCAATTTAGATAGTATCCTACTTCTAAATGGTCATCATCATACCTGTAGCAGGCTCTGTGCCTCTGGGATAAGGTGACCAGACCCCTAAGATGAAAATCAGGTACCCTAATTTTCTTTGGGAACCAGAGACATTCCTGTTTCTATAGTCTATGTCATTAAAATAATAAGAGAATGCTTTAGCTTCAAAAAGTGGGAACAAAGTGGGTTTTCTTGTATTTTATTGAGGACAGACCACCAAAATTAGGGACTGTCTCTGGAAATCTGGGTGGTCAGGAGTTTCTAAGAAGCATTCTTGCTAACTTCCATCGCCTGACATTGCGACAGATGTTAGCAACAGTGCTGTCTAGAAACTCTTCCCAGGTAATGAAGATCAGATACTGCCCTCCTGTGGCTGAATGTGACCTCAGCATGAGGAATGGGAGCTAATCCATTTTCCTCCCTGTGTGTGGTAGAGCATGCTCATATAGGACAGAATCAGTTAAGACTGCACAGACTTTTATGAGTTCCCAAATTAATACCTTTATACTTGTAATAAATTATAAGTCATGTTAGTGTTGAAGAGTAATCCCCATGTGGAACACAGAAACAATCAGAAATCAGAAGCAATCAGTGTGTTGTTTGTTGGTCATGTTGATTGAAGTTTTTCTCTCGGATTTAGGCCAACAAGGGCATTGGTGACATCTGTCCAGTATTTTAGTGTTTCACAGGCATGAAGTTGTGATGTTCTGAATTGAGTTGCTAAATCAGCTATACCACAGTTGTGTCTAAGTTTCATTAGTGTCAAAAGAATTTGTCTTGAATCGGCATTGTTGATGACATGGTGGTGGCAAAACCGCGTAAGCATGACACAAGAGTGTTAAATTCTTGCAAAGGAATCCCCGTATATAGCAGACAGTATGCATCATCTTTCAGCAAGACATCAGAAATGCACCGTTATTCTCCCTGACAGCAGGTCCTCTGAAGTAGTTGTGCTCCACAACTGCTTTCTTTGACTGCTTGGTTTTCACCTCATGTGGTGTCTTGGCCTTTGGGGTCTTGGTCTTTGAAACGGCACCTTGCTCCTGAGAAATCTCCACCACTGGCTCAGCTGATTGGGGAACATAAATAAGTCAAAACTATGTTTGAGTAGAAGTTCATAACAGGATGCAGAAAATATAAACCATTAGGATAAGCATCGTGAGGCTGCTTTCATATGTTTCTACTTTATGCAAATGTACTGGGAGTAAAACAGCAAGGCTCAGCTAATGTACAGGTAGAGTCAGCTGAAACAGTGGCTGGTGGATGGTGGTGGATCCTCTGAACCAAGAAAGAGCGTTGGGTAAGGGTTGCCGTCTGTTGGTCTTTTATCAACAAAGTGAAACGAGCAAACATACAAAACTTTGGGAGTTTTTTTTCGTACTTCAAGTTTTTGAGCCAATTTGCTCTCCCTCGTTGTCTTTTGGGAGGCGATGAAAACTACCACTGCGGACAGGTACATTCTTTTTTTGTTTTAGGTTTATGATCAAAACACTCCGATTTCATCCAGTTTTTAAGCTTTGACCAATTGTGTGTACAGCCACGAGCGGCACAAGCTGTCCCCGAACTACGCATTATTTCAGCATGTTATCTAAAGATTAAGCACATAAATATCTTGCAATCTCGCAGCACAAAACTTGCCTGAATGAAACACTAGTCGTCGGGAATAAACAAATGGCTGGTTACACCCACTTCCGTCGGAAGTACAACCCACTAAATCAGGAAACACGAGTGGACGCAGTAGCACGAGGGTTGTGACAGATGAAACGTGTGTGTGTTGTTACACAGTAACAGCTAGTTCGACACAATGGAGAACACAGTGAACAAGAAAGGACTTACGTATATATGTTCGTTCCCTGACTGCCATGCGAACTACAACAAAGGATGGAAACTCGAGGCTCATCTTTGTAAACACACCGGAGAGGTAACGTTTACGAAATTGTTAACATGGCTACTTTTCTAGTTTGCTAGCTATCAATATAGTAACGCCTTGACGCTTAGGAAGTCGAATAGATGTAAGACTTGTTTTCGCATAACACTAACTTATGTCCTAATGACAGGTTATGTATTAGCGATTTGACGATATGTTTCCATAACTTATTGAATTAAAAGCGGTTGCCGGTAAGTTGATTGCTCTGTGCCTTTATGAGCAGAGACCATTTCAGTGCGATGATGGTGGTTGTGGGAAAGGGTTTGTCACCAAATATCACCTTGCGCGACACAAACTAAGCCACAGCGGCGAGAAACCTTTCAGGTATGTGTACAGTTCGTTACACAAACATAAATACATAGGTCAAAGCCACGGGTATATGATGCCATTAAGCTGTACCTTGTCCTTGCATTCTTTATCCTTCAAAGTTTTGTATATTATAGCTAGTGCTGTGCTAATGATGCTCAACATGGAAAAGGTCTGCAAGAATGATTATGACCTCAGTTATGATCATGAACTTCAGTGCATTGCTCATAGTCCACTAGCTCTACCGCAAGTGTTTACTGTGGAAATGAAAACTCTGTACAGAGTTCTGGCTAAGTGCATAAATTGGAAGTAAGCCTAGACTGAACCACAGTTACAGTAACTGAGTAGCACAGAAAGTTGATGTTGAACTCAGCAACATTTTGTAAAACAAAACACGGACTGCATTCTTTGTCCCAGTGGCTGTTGGGATATTCTGTGAGAAACTTGTAGCAGTTGTCTCTGTATTCTGTGTCATGTATCCACGTCTCTCACACAGGTGCACTGAAGTAGACTGCACTGATGCCTTCACAACCAGATACAACTTGAAGAAGCACATGTCCCGCAAACACAAACCCGGGCAACTTTACAAGGTGAGAGAGAGCATGAGCGCAGGTCAAGCTTGTCTGTTTACTTGTGAGGTTGGAAACACAGTAACATGTGTTGTGTATGTGATGTACGTCCTGAGGTCATGTGTGAAATTGTGGTTCTTTAATACACAGAATTTTGATAGTTAAACAACAGGTATTCAATGCACGTGTGAAGACATTAGTTGTTTTTGTTTGTGTTTCTGTATTAACACATATGATTTTGCTATTGCAGTGTTCATTTGAGGGCTGTGGCCAAGAGTTCCGCAAGAACAGCCAACTGAAGTCCCATAAGTCTGAACATACTCAACTCCTGTCTTTCTTGTGAGTGACAGAATGAATGACATAGATATGCTCATAAACAACACATCCACGCATACATAGGTATTGTACATACGTGGGCAGTGGTGGTGTAATGCTTAAGGAACCTGATTTGCATGCTAGTTGCCTGGAAATTGTGAGTTCAAATCCCAGCTACCACCGTTGTGCCCTTGCGCAAGGTACTTAACCCTACGTTGCTTGAGGGGAGACTGGCCCTGAACTAATTGATAGTTGACACGTCTTTGGATAAAAACATTGCTAAATGTATAAATGTAAATGTACTTGGGGCACGTAAATAGGAAATAATGAGAGTGTGAGTGTGTATGGGTTTGTAGATAGGTGGGGTGGGTGTGAGAGTGTGTTCCAGTTGCCAAAAGCAGCCGACTTGGAGCTCAGAATGATGTCATGTCCATTAAGAAAACTGAAGCGAATGCGCTAGTGCACATGCTAGCATCGCCTGGTAGCATCGTCTGTTTATATCATCTGTCAGCTCTGAGCTCTTGCTTGGACGTCCCAAGTCACGGGGACGTGCTTCCTTTTGAGCTCAGAAATTACTCAGAAACTGGAACGCAGCATGAGAGTGTGTATGAGATGGAAAGAAGTTGTGACCATACGTGCGGAGTTAAGATATAAAGCGAAGGTCAAAGCTAATCTTCTCTGCTTCTTCCTCAGGTGTAGTTTTGAGGGATGTGGTAGACGATTGGCCACATCAGCCAGTCTTCGTCGACATCAGAAAGTTCACCGGGGTGAGTGTGTGTGCGTGCGCAACTGTTTGTATTTGCATGTATCTGAAGTTTGGAATTATCAGTTATCAGAATGTAAGTCAAAAATGTTAATGTAAGGTTGTTGTTTTTTTTTAACTGACCGTTGGTGCCTTTTTGTGCACTTGCATCAGGTTACCCTTGCTCAGTGAAAGACTGTTGCTTTGTGGCAAAAACATGGTCTGAGTTAACCAAACACAAGGAAACGCATCGAGGTAATCTCTCTCTCCACACACACACACACACACGCGCACACACATACCATTAGGAAGTAAATAATACAAATTAATGTGAAAACACAAGTAGCTTGGACATGTGAATGACATGTTTTCACGGGTCATTGATGCACTGATTCACACTGGGTTTTTCCTCTCATGTTAAGATTTTTCACTTGTGTGTGTGTTTCAGTACTACTCAAGTGTGATCAGTGTGACAAGACCTTCAGGAATAGTTGGTTTTTACGGCAGCACCAGAAGGTTCATTCAAAGGAGCGACTAGTTTTCAAGTAAGTATGTACACAGATGTGGTTGTTTCAACAGTCATTTAGTCTGTAGGTGAGTGAAAGTGTCAAACTGAGCGCATACGGGGAGTTTTAATATTAGAAAGTAAATGAAAGTGTTATGCCTCATTCACACCGCAATCGGTGTGTTCGTTGTGTGGACACATTTCCGTTTAAAATGCATATGACAAATTAGGCCATGCACACCACACACACACGTTCTGCAGTGCTCCCGTGCTGTCTGCTTGAAATAGAAAATAGTTCTGTTTTTCCACGTATGGTAGAACGTGATCACCATAGACTTTAAACGAGCACTTGGGTAGCCGGTTCACTTAGGAGACCATTTCTGGTGTGAATACAGAGACGCACATGCAACATGAACGGAAAGCAACAGTTATGGACTGCGAACGCGCTGATTGTATGTGAATGAGGCCTTTGTTTTGACCTTTGGTGGAGAACCTTTGTTTAAACTTTAAACCTGTTGGTTCTGATTTCGATTTCTGTTAGCTGATTGGAGATAAAACAATCTATTTGGAGCAAAGCAAAGCTTTTAGAGCAGAGGTCTGCAATAAGTAGCCTGGGAGCTACCTATAGCTCTCCAAAGGGTCAAAGGAGATGTAGCCTAAATAAATCTCAGAACATAGTCACAGAAGAACATATTAAAATCTCTATGAAATCCAATTTAAACATTCTGCTGTGTCTGGCTATAACTGCGGAAAGTAAAGATGCCACAAATTTAGATGACACTTCAGATGAGTGTTTGCACTGCTCTTAAAGTGTCTAAAATGGGAAAGGAAATAGTATTTATCTCCAGGACTATCAGTAATACAATGTAAAATAGTAGCTCTTGGACACATTGATTTAGTCAAAGTAGCTCTCTGAAGAAAAAAGGTTGGAGACCCTTGCTTTAGAGTACTCTGACTAGTACTGTAACGAAATGCAATATTGAGAGGAGGTACTAGGCTGTACTAGCCTGGCTGCAGAACACTGCCCTATAAAGATAAATCTGTTATACATTTTTTCCCCTCGCTTTCCTCTAGATGTCCTAGGGAGGGCTGTCAACGATCCTACACCACAGTCTTCAACCTCCAGTCTCACATACGGTCTTTCCATGAGGAGCGCCGTCCATTTGGTTGTACTCATGCGGACTGTGGCAAGACCTTTGCAATGAAGGTGCTCACTCTGTGTGTGTGTGTGTGTGTGTGTGTACAGTAGTGTGTTGTTGTATCCATGTATTGTTGACCTGGTGAAAGTCGTCTACAGTCACCTTGTGATGGTGTGTTTTCCTCATTGGCTTTCTGTAGTGGAGGTGAACTACTTGTGCCCTTTGAGATGCTATGGAGTTCGACCGGCGTTGTACATAATATGCAAGACTAGCTAGCGCTTGGCCAGAAAGCTAGATGACTGCATTTATATAGGGCAGTAATTATATAATTGCAAGCTGTTTAGTGTCTCCTTTATTCCTTAATTACTTCCTTACTTCCTGGGCTTCAAAGGTGGTGGTGTGAAAGACTACCATATAGCTGTACCTCATTAGCGCACTAATGTCAGTAGATAACTAACTGGACAGGTTATAGGTGTTTCAACACGGAAAAAGTTATTGCTTTACATTCTGTTGACATTTCAATTTTCAAGTAGAATTCTTACATGGCAGATTTTAAAGCATCAAATATGATATGAGCATAACCGACATGGTTTCTTAATGTTACAGATATGTTTGAAACAGAGGTGGAACATTAAATAATGGCAGATTGGACTGAAGTAAACACTGATAGTGGACCACTGTACTTGTTACATGCTAAAAACTGAAGTTTGTTTTTGTTTGTGTTTACAGCAAAGCTTGCAGCGACATCTGGTGACCCATGATCCCTTAAGACGTAAACAGGTGGGTTTTGGATTTCTGTACTAGAGTCACTGGGTGAAACAAGTGGAAGGTCTATTTAGGGTTACTCACAAAGCTATGGTTAGACTAGCTGGTGTAGTGAGAAGGTTAAGTGCAACACCCGTCATTTAAAATTTAAGTGCTGTTTCTAATTCCATCTTTTTCCTGCTCTTATAGAGGAAACCTCGGAAAATCACCAAAAAATATAATGTAAGTTCATGCTTTTTTATTGTTTCATTATTCACATTTTTAACTATTCTGCTTTTGCCATTAATGCCTATTTTTTGGCATTTTTTGCAGAGGAAACCAAGAAACGTTGTGAAAAGATCCTTAGCATCTGAACTTAGTGGCTACAATCCTGAAAGCAACTGCAACTTCAGCATCCTGGACACAAGTAGTCCCATTATTGAATCTGTACAGAGCACTTTTCCTAATTCTTCACATGGTGGACAGTGCATTAAAGTAAAGAGCCCATAGTTCTTATAAACCAGTGTTTGCTATGAAGTAGCAACCGTTTCAGGAAGGTGAAGCTTTGAAATTGTGTTGTTTGACCAGAACTTCATCTTTATCTAGTATTCAAATTCTCTGTTCAGAAGATTAAAGTTATCCCTGTTGTTTTTGTTTTGTTACAGCAAGCACCTGATACAGCACAACTAATTTATTATGTTTGTACCATTTGTTTTACTTTAATGAAGTTATTCATTAAGTTGTGTACAGTATGCTTTGTGGATTGTTAAATGTTAACAGTTCTCAGTTTTTGAATATGTGTATTATGTACACTAAATTAAATAAATACAGTATTTTTTTCATTTTTAAAGTCATCTTCTGAACCTACTGTCTTTAAGTGATTTGTGATTGTGAGTTTTTTTTTGCCCCTGAAGATGAAGACTGAAAACTGTTTCTAAGGATTGGATCTTGAAGAAGAAATCTGATGTGATCAAAAATCTGCCCATTAGGTAGTGTTAGCTGTCCTTTCACAAATTCAGTCCACGTTGCACCAAATTCTCTCATTCCCAAACCTGCTCTCAACTTTAACTCAAATATTAAAAGTTCTAACTAATAAACCATTACTTGTGCTTTTACTCTCCTTACTTCAGTACATTTTAAATTACTTGTACTTAAGTACAGTAAGGATTTTATTTATATATTTTTACTTGCATTTTAGTGAGAGACTTGAACTTCTACCAAAGTCATTTTTGGTAGGGTATCTGTACTTCTACTCAAGTGTAACTTTTAGGTACTTTATACAACACTGGTCATAAGTTGTGCTGGTGTTCAGTTGTATCTAATTTCCTGTCCATCTTGCCACTCTTACCTGATGAATATAAATGCTTTTTGGAAGGTCAGGATTTGTGTGTATGTGATTGGGACAGGGCAGTACAATATCACACATCATGTCAAGGGAATAGAAATGTTTTTAGGAACATTTTATTCAAGGCCTGTCTAGTTTTTGGCTCAGTATTTGTGAGCACAGTCCATTTTATTACAGCCCCACTGTCACAAATATTCCTCAGGCAAAAGTAAATCTTCCTCATCAATATAAGATTGACCAATGGCTCCAGGTTTTTGTGATCTTCACACATCCTGAAGCAACAACCTTCACTTCTGTCTGATGGAATTAGGTTTCATTTTGAATCCATGTCCTTCTCCACTGAGCCATCATTGGCAGTGGAAGTGGATGGAGGAGCGTCTCCGGATGTGGCCGTGGTCCCTGCAGAAGCTGAGGTTGCCATGGCTGCACGCTTCTCCTTCTCTGTAGGAGGCCTGATGACACAGGAAGCAGCTCGTCCCTCTTTGATGACTCTTGGCGGTGACACATATCCAAAGAGCCTGGCCAGTTTAGTTAGCATCACCTCTAGGCTCTTGTCCTGTAAACACACAATTCACAACTTTCAACCAGACAATCCTAAAATTTCTTTAAATCAGGTCTGCAAAAGACATGTAGACCAAAGAACTGTTTGTACTTTTTCTTGCTGCCTTGTTTTTCTATTTGACTTCAGCTACTTCTTAACACTGAATATATATCTCTATGAGAGAGTTTGGTATTTTTTTTTTTTTTAATTCTCATCAGCCTAATATGTTTTCTTATAAAGAGCCTTACAGATCTTTCAGCATGAGTGTACACTAATTTGGAATAAATATGCTCACCAGTGGTTGTGCATCAACATCACTGGCAAAGCGTTTGTTCCGTGCTCGTAACATTATTCTGACATGATGCGTCTTATCCAGCCAAGAACTGATCTGCCGAAGTTTTGTGCTGAGGTCCCCTGTTCCGATATCTGTGGAGAGTGTCAGCTCTTTCACCAGTACAGGTCCTGAAGAAGTAAGTGCATGACTTGAGTCCTGGGCCCAGTTTTTCAATACAGTTTAACAGTACCCCATAGCAAAATGTGGGTTTTACAAATCTGGATCACTTTGATCCAGATTTGTAAACCCCATGTTTCACTATGGGGAATCAATGATTATTTTTGAACAACTGGGCCCTGATCACAGATGGAAAAACACAGAAATTCCAAATCTAGATCACTTTGATCCAGATTAATTTGTTTTGAAAAGTCATGAACATGTTAATGGTCATGGGACTGGCAACAGTATGACAATAACTAATAGACAATAACTCAACTTGTAATAGCATTTCCACAAAGAGCAGATACTATACACCAGTGGTTTCCAAATGTTTAACTGTTGTGTACCCTGTTGTGTACATTCCACTGACAATCCCCTACCTACACCATGGACAGCTCATAACAATTGATAATTCTGCATTGTTGTATATGATATATATGGTGCGTTATAATTAAGAAGCAGTTGGGTTGTATTGGGGATTTATCCATACCCTCTACTGACGTTTATTTTTAATGCTGGTAAGAGCTGAGAACCCATCCATAGATTTATTTTGTGTTTTTGGGGCGGTGGTGGCGCAGGTGGTAGTGGTGCTGTTCGGCAACGGAAGGGTTGCAGATTCAAACCCCACTCTGCCTGACTCCATCGAAGTATCCTTGGGCAAGATACTGAACCCCAAATTGCTCCCAGTGGCAGGCTGGCGCCTTGCATGGCAGCCTCTGCCACCGGTGTGTGAATTCATGTGTGTGAGTGGGTAAATGTGAGGCATACTCTGTAAAGCGCTTTGAGTACTCGTAGGAGTAGAAAAGCGCTATATAAAAGCAGTCCATTTACCATTTACCCCTAGAACTGATCCAAGTACCCCCACGGGTACTTCTACCCCAATTTGACTTCCACTGTTATATACACTATTATACTACTATTCTGGATACTGTTGACCACAATGATACACTTGTGGTCCTCACCTGTTTTGCTCTTCACCTTCTCTCGTATTTTCATCTGCTCTTCATGGATTTGTTTCCCTGTCATGAGCCTGAACACAGGTGGGTCGGCTGTCTCGTTCACCGCTACCAACTTCAACTGTTTCTCCTCCATCATCCTGATCACGTCTGCCCGGTGAAACGTGCCTAGGTTCTCGCCAGTCTCACTTAGCAGCAGGAGGTGGCGGTGATGGATCTTCCGTCCCACACTACTGACCGTCTGACGCGCACGCGGATCTTGTTTTACTTTGGTTTTCTTGGGCTTGTCTTCTAATGGTTCTTCTGTATGAGAATGAAAGTAAAGAATTTCATATACACCTTTAACACTTCCAAACTTGACAATGGTGAAGCAACTACTATTCCCACAGTCCTCTGTAGATTCTATTCATATTTCCATGATTGCATTCATGGAGCTCCTCATCATGTCGTTACATCTGTAAATCCGCTCAACATTCATTCAGTTCAGATGTCGATGCAAGTAAATATTACGTCAGTTGATATTTAACGTAGATAAATAAAAGCAATAGGCTAGTTCCACTTCAGCAGTATAATAATACTAGAAAGTTAAATATTTGCTAAAATAATGCATTGTTTGCAACAATACAAAAACATGTGGCATGCAAGCATGTAAACTAGTCTTTACCATTGTCTCCATCACCAGTGGCCTGTGTAGAGAACGCAACAGTGGTCCTGGGGGAAGGTACTGATGATGTGTTGTTCCACAAAGAGCGAAAGAGGGGTAGCTGGTATTCTCTGGTTTGATGGCGATGCAGGACAACTGCTGCTGGTAGGGACGCTGAGGTTGGTCCTCTCCTCAATGTTACAGCAACTTGGGACAGGACCCAAGGCAACCTGTAGGCTGACATTTTCTTTAAAGAGGAAAGTGGTGTTTAGAAGTGTTATGCATGTCATGACTATACCATATGTCTTGGTCTTCATGCCCATAAATAAATTGTAATAATAGGAAATTCTACAGAGAACAGAAATGAATAGACTTAAAAACATAAGGATGTGCAGAATATGTGACAGTAAGTTTATGAGAGTATCAAGGGATCGAGAGGCAAAACAGAAATTAATTGAGCAACCATGCGCTGAGTGCAAAGCAAACAACTGAAGTAACACCATGCACATTTCACCTAAATGTATGCTGTATGCACTGATTGGTTAGGTAAAATGGATAAGAACAGGAAAATGGAATGTATGGACCAAGATAACTAATGTCTGACCGAACGTTAAGACACAAAATGCCATGTTTATCAATGTAACGTTAACCGACGCTGCCTACCTTGTGGGGAATTAAACGCTGAATGCTAAGGAGGACGTTAAGGTTGACCGATTTTACATGACAATGAAACAGACATAAAACGTGGAATATAGAACTACATAGTACTAACAGTTACAGGCTAACGTTACAGCTAACATTCACATGTTGACCTCCTCCACTACTCCTAACTGGTTCTTCTGCTTCTTCTCCTCTTCAAGTTGCTCACTAAGAGAGCAATAGTGAATACTGCCACCTAGAGTAGACCACAACTTATGACTGCCGTCCCCTCAACAGCCACATGCTTGCACCATGCAAAAAAGCACTGGATAGTGGAAGAGACAGAGGGACCCTGACATATCTCACATTTCTCACTTGTTTATAACAATGCTCGCTTGTAAAAAAAACAATTATTCAACCGAAATGTGATAGGCGAAACTTGTGCTTGATTCAAAATATGATGATTATGGATCTGTTTCCTCAATAAAGCTAAAGATATACTGTGCTTAGTTTTGTCCAGGTGTGTCACTAAACCAGGTAATCTAGCTACTTAGAACACATCGTTATTCTCCAGAAGTCGGAACCATTTTCCCTTTTCGAAATAAGAAGTGTGAATGTTTATTTTCCTTTTCTTAGCTGAACGCTCCGCTTCTACTCTCGCGACTTTTCGGAGCACGCTGATTGAGTGGCGTTGCAACTGCGCAAGCGCCATTCACACTTGATACCGCGTGGAAGTCTAGTAGGGACACGGGCTCTCTAAGGAGAGCATAAAAGTTCTTATTTGAAAGAAGGGGAACAAATTAAAAATGCTCGTACTGTTTGAAACCGCTGCAGGATATGCCATATTTAAGGTCAGTGTGAAGCTTTATTCCTATGTCCCAAAGAAAATGTTAATTTGCTGTGTTACCTAGTTAGCTAGTAATATTAGCAAGACCGCAAGGTTCCAGGGCTCTGCTAGTTTCGTGATCTTTAACAGTTTACATTGCCTTAACTTGCCAGAATGCGATAATGGTTTGGTAGCTTTTAAAGACTATCGACAAGTGTCATTGTAATGATATGTCATAACGCCCTGGTAATTTGTTCCTTCGCTTAGTGACGGTAAACGTCGGTAACTTCGCAGTAGAAAGGCCGAGCGTGCTGGAACCACGTTGCGTTTTTCTCAATGGAGTGGCCGTGGTTGGCCAACTTAAACATTCGACAACAAATATTTTGGTGTATTTGCATGGCTTCGTTATATCTGTAAAGTCGCTTAGTATTCATTCTGTTCAGCTGTCGATGCAAGTAAATATTACGCCAATTGATATTTAACGTAGATAAATAAAAAAAAGTGTATACATTTACATTTATGCATTTACTAGACGTTTTTATCCAAGTCGACTTACAAAAGAGGAAAACATTCAAGCTACAGCCCAATGAAAAACGAACAAAGACTGCATATTGCTAATATAAAATTTGCAGTACTTTGTTGAAATTGTCATAGTGCAATAAAAGTGCTGTATGGAGAGAGATTAATAATAGAGATTAAATGCAGTCCTGGTATTCAGAAATTCAGGCAAGGAGATATTGTTGAAAGAGCTGGGTCTTCAAGAGTTTCTTGAATGTGGAGAGGTTACCTGTTGATCTGGTTGCACTTGGAAGGTGCCTGGATTGACCTCCACAAGGTGTTGACGGTGCTAGATAATGTTCCTTGGAGAAGCAAAGTGGTCAGCGGGTGACATGGGGCTTTAAGAGAGTATTCAGGTAGATGGGAGCAGAACCACCAATCACCTACTGGTCAGTTACTGTGTGTGGGTGGACGGCATTTAACTAACGATACACTCTACTGTTTGTCAGGTTCTGGATGAGCAAAAACTCCAGCAGGTTGACAGCCTCTGGAAGGAGTTTGAAACTCCAGAAAAGGCAAACAAAATGTGAGTACTGGAAACAACTAACCATCACACTTGGTAGTGTATGTTATATTACAAATTTTGTTAATTTGTCTTTGTTACTTTTTTTAAATCCAGAGTGAAACTCAAACACTTTGAGAAGTTTCAGGACACAACTGAGGCTTTGGCAGGTACTGTATGGTGATCATTTGCTCATCAACTTAATGAACTTGAACCATGACATGTCTATCCTGTGTTTTATTATTACATTTCTGGGCAACAACCCATGGGGGTTTATGTCCTACTGTGTTGTCCATGATGTATCTCAGAAGTCTGAATGAGACCTGATGCCACTCAGGAGTTTATTCGTCACTACCACTGAGACAATCACAGCTTAGAAGACATAAACTTTCTTGTGCTGGTTGCTGACCAAAACATAGCAAGGAGGGGCATGGCATTGGTGAAGATGTTACCAGCTGGCAGCTGCAGCCAGCAATGCACTCTGGGTTTAAAGCCTTTTGTGTTGCCATACAATTTAATTTACAATTTAATTTTTGTGCTCTCAACCCAGAAGGCATTGCTGAGCATATTGCCATGTGCAGTGACTGACTCTCTTTACAAATTGATTTACTTACTTTTTAAATGGACTTCTATGTTAACTGTGTTTTGTATCTCTCTGCCTCTGTGTAGCGGCCACGGCCCTGACGGAGGGCAAAATTGGGAAGAGCCTGAAGAAGGTCCTGAAGAAAGTCGTAGCCAAAGAAGCCCATGAGCAGCTAGCCATCAATGACGCAAAACTGGGTGGAGTCATCAAGGTGAGCATGATGTCACATGAAGGTTACTTCAATGGTCTCTAGTGGATTAGCTCAAGATGTTCATATTGGCTGAATCCCAGTGCCCCCACCCAACCCTGGTCCCTGAACCTTTAAAGACTTATCTGGCATAAATCAGCCAAATATGTAGCTTGTTAACACTATTTTAGTCTGCGAGGGTTCAACAGCTCAATCCCATTTTTGTTTTATTTATGCTGCCACATCCTGATATAAACCTGCTGATCCCTCATCTTTATAATTTTAGCTAATCTGTTTAAATTGTTAACACGTCACCACTGTCAACTCAAGATTTTACCAGCATTTCATTGTCAGTTGATTTCTCCTGAGGTTGCAAGCCCTGTCTTCCTGTGTGGTCTCCAAGCTGACTCCCCTGCTCTCTGTCTCCCCCTACAGGAGAAGCTGAACTTGAACTGTGTGCACAGCCCAGCTGTGGCAGAGCTTATGAGGGGCATCCGCACCCAGATGGAGGGACTGATAACCGGCCTGCCCCCCAGAGAGATTAGCGCCATGTCTCTCGGTCTCGCCCACAGGTGAGGGAGACGTACATATTTGGGTTCGAGAGGTTCACTGACACACACAATGTGCAGATGTGCTGACTTGTGCTATTTTGTTGCTGTCAATGATTACATTTAGCTGTCTGAATTGTATGTAGATTCCTCAGCATTCGTCACTACCACTGAGACAGTACCCCTGTGATGGGCCTACAGTACATACTTAGAATGTCATTACTCATTTAGTAACTCATTTCTTGTCTCTGTCCTTAGTTTGTCTCGCTACAAGCTGAAGTTCAGCCCTGATAAGGTGGACACCATGATCGTTCAAGCCATTTGTAAGTAGCACTTGGGGAAATAGTGAGCTTGTACCGGTCACAAGTAGTTTTTGCAGTTGGAGAATTGAAATATATCATGGTTCAGCTATTTAGTTATTGTCTGAATCCTAGTGCTTCCCTCAGACGGCCACCTGTTTACTCTTCCACCACACCTGTGCCTTTGTCTGAGTATTCCTCATAGTGTTCTTAGAGTTCTGAGGGGTATTCCAGGTAGGTGGGGTGGTGGTGGCGTAGTGGTTAAGGAACCTGGCTAGCATGCAAGTAGCATGGAACAGTGTGGGTTTGAAATCCTGGCCTTTGAGTGCCCTTGAGCAAGGCACTTAGCCCTAAGTTGCTCTAGGGGAGACTGGCCCTGATGTAACTGATAGTTGACAAATGTAAGTCACTTTGGATAAAAGCGTCTGCTAAATGCATAAATGTAATTGTAATGTAGTTGATTAAGTGAGGTTTGTTAAGCTAGAGGAAGAGCAAAAGAGTAGACTTCTTGCTTTGTTTAGATAAGAAAACGATGACTGGTGGGGTGTTCCAAGAAGAAGGTTAAGTGATAAGCCTAGATTAGTTAACCTAAGAAATGTAGTAAACCTGCTAATAGAAGAGCCTGCTGGCTTTAATTAGTTAAAATAATTAGGAGCCAGGCTCTTCTAATATCAGGTTTACCACTACCTCAAGCTTAGGTTTGCTGATTACCACCTACTTGGAATTACCCCCAGGCTCTTCTATTAACAGGTTTTAAAGTCTTGCTTAACTTACCCGTGTTCGCTACTGAAACACCTACTTGCAATACCCCTCTGAGAATTTTAAGCTCCAACCCTGGTAATTGGATTGGGCTCAGATGGTGTTGATATTGCCTGATTGAATGGTATCATCAGTGTGCCCTCATATCCTCTCCTCTGTTCCCATGTTCCTGTTCCAGCACTCCTGGATGACCTGGATAAGGAGTTGAATAACTACATCATGCGCTGCAGAGAGTGGTATGGCTGGCACTTCCCTGAACTTGGCAAAATCATCACAGACAATCTTGCCTACTGCAAGAGCGTTCGTAAGATTGGTGAGTATTGTGACTTTCTAATGCTGTTATTAGTGGCATGACGATAGATCAAGATAGTGTCCAAAAACAAAAACAATTTGTATATATAATGTGAACGCAAGATATAATTGTTTTGTTGGAAACTGAAAAGTAATTTCTGATTGTGGTCTTCCTATTGACATTATTGCCTAGGCGACCGCACCAATGTGGCGACCACAGATCTCTCGGATATTCTACCAGAGGAGGTGGAGGCTGAGGTCAAGTTGGCTGCTGAGATCTCCATGGGAACAGAAGTCTCTGAGGAGGACATTAGGAATGTCATGCATCTGTGTGACCAGGTATGTGTATTATAGAGGTTGGTGTCATCATATCTTTGTGTATTAGAGAGGTTGGCCTCATCAGGGGGGATTCCAAGTAGGTAGTTATGGGCAAGCCTGGGTAAGTTTAGCCAGAGGTAACGGTAAACCTGGTAATAGAAGAGCCTGAAGTCATCATTTTCTTACCTAAACAAAGCCAGCAGGCTATTCTATCAGAAGGTTTACCACTTCCTGTAGCTTATCTTGCCTAGGTTTCACTTCACCACCTGCTTGGAATACCCTTATATGTGGTGCGATGCTGTGTCAGCAGTGATGATGATGACGGTTGTCTTCTTCCTGAAGCTGAAGCTGAGGGGTTTTCAAGTCACTATCTCATCTGAGCTAAAAATGTAACTTTGCACGTCTGTTGTTATTGTGGAGTCAAGTGTTGTATTAGTGAATTTGAGAGAGCCTCCTTATCCAACCACCAACCTCTTGACTTAAAATTAACGTTGTCACCATTTAACTGTAGTGGATGGTGTTGGTTAAACTTACCCTGTGTTTGTTTCCTCAGGTGATTGAGATCTCAGAGTACCGCACACAGCTGTATGATTACCTGAAAAACCGTATGATGGCCATTGCTCCCAACCTCACAGTCATGGTGGGAGAGTTGGTTGGAGCCCGTCTCATATCCCACGCAGGTGAGCGTTGGATAACCTAGAATGATTGACAGTCACAAGACTGATTCGACATTACCTGACTTCATCAAGCCGGCTGCTGATGCTTGCAGCCAGCATTGAGTTTTGGGATGAAAACACCAAAATAATCAATGGAATGGGACTATGAAAGGGTTTTCAACCCAGAATGCATTGTTGACTGCAGACAGCTAAGTCAGGTAATGTCAAATTCGCCTAGTGATTAAAGTGAATACCATGGCTAGCGATGACGAGGATGACATGTCATGTCTTTCCTGAAAAAAACATGTGGGTTTTTCGTCACTATCTCATCTGAGCTTTTGCCAGCAGGTGTTCAACTGTTAGAGATTCACTGTTGTTGAATGGTGTTTTGGTGTTCGCATTGCTGTTGATGTAACGCGTGTGTATCAACTCACCTGTTGCCTGTTTACTTCCATCAGGTTCACTGCTGAACCTGGCCAAACACCCGGCCTCCACGGTGCAGATCTTGGGGGCGGAGAAGGCTCTCTTCAGAGCACTGAAGACCCGCAGAGACACACCCAAATATGGTCTCATTTATCACGCCTCCCTTGTAGGACAGACAAGTGCCAAAATTAAGGGCAAGGTAAAGCATCCACCGTGACCTATCGTAGCCCATGCATAACTCAGGGTCATTTTTAGTGATGGTACTTCTATAAGGGCAACTCCATGTAGGTTCATTCCAAAATTAACTTTTTTGTCAAGTTCCTAATGCCAGTAAAATCCCATGATATGGCATGATGTGAATGATTACATGAAATTTGAGCATTTGCTTTTTCTGGCTTTAGAACTTGCATGAAAAAAAATGTACATAACATTTCTCAAATTCATTCACATCATATAAATATCAAGGCATTTTATTGACTAATGACTGAAGTCATTTTCTGTGTAATTACAAGGGCTGCAACTATCAAATATTTTTGAAAAACGACTATTCTGTTTGAGTAATTGGATAAAACCTACTTTTGTGCAATATCATTAGAGTGTTAAGCAATGTAAAAGGCTTGTTAAAATGACCAAGCAATTTGCTGTAATTCCTGATCAAAAATTGTTGGATCAAAACAGCCTCTGATTTACTGGCTTCTAATTTCACAAATAAAGCCAATTTGTCCTTAGTTTTATCTTTTTAAAAAGGAAAGTGGGTTGCATCTTCTGCAACTCTTCTGAGAATAAAGAATAAATGCATGTGCAAAATGGGAGAAAGAGACGTTCTGTATGCGCTGACGTATGTATGCATCCATGTCCGGGAGGGCGACAGAGATGAGGAGCAGATGAGATCTTCATATTTATCATGCGTAGTCATTACAGAAGACTCATAATAGGCACAAATAATCACAAAAAATTCTGTTCTTTCTAACTCACTCTAGTGTTCATATTTGTTAGCAAGGCTATGAAATGTGAGATATAGCTTTTTAAAAGCTTCACTTTGTTGCTTTGAGGCAAAAAATTTCCTTTGAACATTTTTTTGTAATCATTTGAGTTGCTTTAGTGATTGTTTCAGCCCTAGTAATTGCCCATGTTTTTTTGATGTAATGGTAATGTTAGAAGATTTGACCTGTTTGCAGAGATGGCAGTGATGATGACGACATATTGTCAGTGTTCCTGAATCCCACCATGTGGGCTTATAAGTCACTATCTCATCTGAGCTTCTGAACAGTTTAGCTGTGATTAGACAAGTTTGTTCCAGAGCTTTTTACTCTTTATTGTAAGAGGTCTTAGAGGAGAGAAACAAGAACAACTTTGTGTGTTTGTGCTTGTCACTTTCAGATTTCCAGGTCATTAGCTGCTAAGACAGCATTAGCTATCCGCTATGATGCCCTGGGTGAAGACACAAATGCAGAGATGGGCCTGGAGAATCGTGCCAAGCTGGAAGCTCGAGTGCGCCAACTAGAGGAGAGGGGTGTAAGTACAGCAGTAGCCAGAACCACCTTATTTATTCAACTTTAAGCCTCTTGAAAGTTTTAATCATAGCACATGTCTAAATGTACTGAATCTTTAATTCTTTGTCTGTCTGCTTTTAGATCCGGCGAATCAGTGGAACCGGAAAAGCTCTGGCGAAGGCAGACAAATACCAGCATAAAAGGTGAGTTCCCCTAGATGCCTTTGGCTTGATGCACAGAGATAGCTTATCAACAGGTTTGATATTAAAGGGGCCATGCGTAGGGTTCAGGTTATCTTGAATGCACCGATATATTAAAGGGGCCATGTATAGGTTTCAGGTGATCTTAAATGCACCGTTACATTTGTTTTCACCGCCCTTCTTGCATTGAATGTATATATGGCGCTACACATGGAATTATATTACATGGACGCCAGCTTACTTAAATGAAGTAACTATTGGGACAACACAGAGCATAGACAGTGACACCGTCTCAGCATTGTTTGTCTTTACATTCTTTCTCTGCGTTAAAGGAGAACTATGGGAAGTTTAAACCTAGATCTAGAGCGCTGCATGCACAGTACTTGGCATGGATGCAAGTTGGCATGGATTTTTGTACAGAATGAAAGTACTTGAAACCCTCTAACAAAACATTTCTAGGTTTAGACATGCTGGAGTTCTTTAAAACTACAGGAAACACGTTTTTTAGTTTTGTTGGCATTGTAGGTAAATTGGTCTCAAGGCTAACATCTTACCATGACGCAACTTTTCCACCCCCTTGCAGTGATGTGAAGGTGTACGACCCTTCAGGTGATTCCACACTCCCCACCACCTCCAAGAAGAGGAAGATTGAGGAAGTAGAACCAGCAGAGGAAGAGGAGGAGAAACCTGTACAGTCCAAACCCAAGAAAATAAAGAAAGAAAAGAGTGTCGCTGCAGAAGGTATGGCTGGAAAACCCTCACTTCACTATGGGGTGTTGCTGTAAAGTATTATCGACCATAGTGATGGAGGGCTGGTATTCAAACTGACCCACTTAGCAGTTATGGCTATTGCACAAAAGACTCAAGATGGTTTTGGTTAAATAGAAGGTTGTTTGCATTATTAACTTTTCAAAATTTTTTACAAACCCATCATGCAAAACATCTCCGCTTCAACATGCTAATGGGTTCCAGAGCTTGCAGCGAAAAAAGCAAACCACCATTTTTCAGTCATGACCAGAGACTGGATCCACAAAGCTTATAACTTTTCAGGCCTTCACAGGCCAAAGACAAATGCATCCACTTTTCTGCGACGTTTGCCAACCCATACCCTAATACATTGGTAAAAGAACTGAAAGGGAACTGTTTGTGTGGTGTTTTATATTCATACTTTTTTTTTTTTTTTTTTTTTTTTTTTTTTTTTTTTTTTTTGTTTCCCCAGCTGAGGCCCCTGTGGAAGCCGAAGTGGCAGCAGAGACAGAGACGCCAAAGAAGAAGAAGAAGAAGAAGCATAAGGCTGAGGCTGAAGTGTCAGAGGAGCCAAAGCCAGAGGAGGAGGTCACTGTCAGTCCATCAGAAGAAGTAAGTACCTGTTACCTTAAGTTTTATTTGTATTTCGATTGTGCCGATTAGGTTGGGTCAGCTTTGAAATGGATCTGGACATTGATGGAAACAATGTGCATATCTTTCTTTTGCATTGTTTTGTGTGACTTTATTGAGGTAAACCGCCATTGGGTGCTGTCCTCGTGTAACCAAACATTGACCCAGTCACCCTGACATTACTAAATATTATGTTTGAATGAAGTTTCACAAGGGTAAATGTGTGGATGTGCGCCTCAACCCTTCTCAGTCAGCTCTCTGCGTGTAGGCTTATGCAAGAGGTCTCATTTTGTTTATCTTTCACCATCCAGCAGACAACTGAAAAGAAGAAGAAGAAGAAAAAGAAGTCTAAAGAAACCGAGGGCGAGTGAAAGATTGATTAAAAGAACTATTGTTTGTTTTTTTTCTCTCCTTTTTATTGACATGTTTATGGAACTGTAACTTGCTTTTTTATCTTAACAATGTCTGATTTTCATTAGGAGTATTTCTAAATACTGTGTTAATGAACAACAGTTGTCTGAATGCTCTGTTTGTGTAAAGAGTGGTTCTTTGTCTTGTTTAAGATGGGACTAGAGACTTTTGTTCATCAGACTGCAGTAGTATTCCATTTCCATCATAAATGTTAACAAATGAGTCACATTTTTTTCAGCGTCTGCCCTTACAGATGTCTTTGTTTGTGTATGTTTTATTGGTTGTTGAGAGAGACCACGTCATATTATGAAGAGGAATGTGCTTGAGTTGTTTGTCCTGTATAAAGCTGCAAGATAAGTGCCAGGTGACAGTGTAGACCCTGTGGAGACCTGGACAATAAATGACTTATTTCTTTATCAATCTGCTTATTGTCATTTATACAAAATACTGTACAAGATCCACAAGATCCTTTTTAGTTTTGTACAGTACTGGTGTGAAAACCAAAGGATTTGAAGAAATTGAACCACTCACTTTTCAAAAAAGCAAAGCAATTAGCAAGTAATGCAAGTCCCCCCGCCCTTCATTTCAAGAAAGAGTAACGTCCCTTCCGTTCACTTTCAAATACTCACCTACTTGCCATCAAACACAAAATTAAGTTTTCCCATTACATTTTCATAAGGCTTAATTATAATCTGAATACCAGCAAGCAGATAACTGACTGAATGATGATATTCCTTAAAATGTCAAGCTGTCATCAGATACATAACTTATTCAGAGTAATTTTAATGGTTTATTTCTTCATTTTTATGTATTGATCTATTTATCTAATTGTTCCCAAACCGATATTTTATCAGTTTGTATTGCTGTATCTCAGCGTTGGCTACACTGCTTCAATGAGTAATGCCAATAAAGCTACCCTTGAACTGAGTTGGATTAAATCCCCATTCAGTGAATTCTCCAGTGATTGTAAGTAAATAATGTCCTCTACGAGACATATGTTCGGACAATAATTCCTCCCCCACCCTTAAATTGTTAGTAGTTCTTTTTTGGAAGATTTCCTGTGTGCAAGCTTATCAACAAAGTGCCTTCTGCGGGTTCTTCACAAGTTTCTTCACTTTAGTTTTCAGTTTCAACAAGACAGAATTGGCTGTTGCTACATGTTTACAAATTGTTAAACAGCTATAATCACAAGCGGTGGGGCACATTCATCAGTAGAAGTGCCACGTTTGAACTTTAAAAGTAGTGGAATGTTTTTGGTGGCAATTTGGCCAAGCGACTTTTTTCTATTTCTAAATCAATACAAATTAAGCACATCTGTTTAACTTTTTGTTTGACAGAGGAAACATTTCTCGTAAGTCAGTTTTCTGTTATTGCACAACAATGAGAGTGAGATTGCAACACTGAAGAACCAGAGTTATAATGGCCGCAGTGCTAATGGCTATGGATCGTTGGCTGTAACTTCCTGGCATATGAGAACAATTCCAGTGTAGTTTTCCCAGCTATTTTGTAGCCTATCTTCTCGAGTGAACAACAAACAGGAAACGTCTGTGCCATAAATGTGATTGACACGTCTTCACACTAATGAGGACTTGAGCAATCGAAAAATGTATCCAATTGTAACAAGGAAGAAGGGCGGGACTTCCTGTACGTGACGCAAATTTCACGGTCAAGCTTGGAAGCCCCACCTTTTGTGTTTCCCGCACCGTCAATCAAAATAGAAAAAATCAACTCGAATACCCCTTCGGAGCCCGCCTTTGATTAAAGCAATCATGTTTGGAGTTTAAATGACCATTTATTCTTCCGATTTTTACCTTTCACGCTATGACTGGTACGTAACATTTAACCCGATCGAAGCGTACCATCACCGGTGAGTTTGCACTACCATTAGCAAGCAAGCTAAGTCTTTAATCTTTTTCAGCAGCTCAACTAGCAGTTGGTTAGCCAGCTAGCTAGCAACACTTTAACAAAGTGAAATATTGAAACCGTGGAGCAATCCTGTCTAATTTCTGATTGCATGATTACAAATACAGTTTCAACATATTTCTCTTCACTTTTCCTTTTACTCGCCATCTTGTTAGATGCAATCAGCGGGAAAAAAATGTTTGTTCTGTTCAGTTTCCCTCTCCCTGTTTGTCTTTAGCCCCCGAACAGCCAGTTAAACAGGAGGAAATGGCTGCCTTGGACGTGGACAGCAGTCAAAGCGACTTTCTGCAGAACGCCAGTGGCGGGCAGGAGCAGGTATCTCTCATTCCGTCTCTCTTCTGTTGTTCTCCGGTTGGATGTCCCACAAATGCGTGATGTTTTAGTGAAGTTCACACGTTTTAAAATATGATGTAGGGGGGAAAGTCGAACACTTCCTGTGAGCCTCCGGACTAACGGCCACCCACTTTCTTCAATTTAAACCCGCCCATAGTGGGTAGGACGCTACCGCCACCACTGCCTCTGCCCGTGGTACCTGCGGTCAGACCGGGTCACCCCCTCGTTAGGGGAGGACCCCGTTGGTAGTGTGTCACCACCCCTACGAGGGAGGCCCTGGAGCTCAAAATTATATGTGTGCATAGTACTGCTCAGTGTATCTAGTTACTACTGCTTGGGCTGGAAAAGTGGGCCTTTTGTGTTCCCTTCAATGGTATCAAATGTTTGTCTAACAAATTGTTTATAGTTCCTTAATAGAATAGCATTTCATGTAGCTATGATGTAGATTTAAATAGTGGACCTCTGTATCCTATCCTTTGTGTCCAAGTGGTGATCTGTGGAGTAGAGGTGTGGATTTTGTTTTGGAAGTTGTTTTTAAGAGATTATTTCGTAATAGCAGTGTTGCTAACTTGCATAAACAGTTCAAACAACACTGCAGATCTTTTGTTATAAAACAACTTACTTTGATGATACTCTCATAACAAAAAGGCTTCTCTGACATTGCTGATGCATGCATGGAACACCTGGTAGTACAGATGTGAATAATTGTCAAAGAGTGCAGGAACATGACCCTCAATTATCAAACTTATCAATGAATTTTCATTGTATTGAAAATCGATGAACAGGGGTCACAGCTCCTAGGCACAGTATAATCGTTTGTCTGTGTGTGTTTTGCTCCAGACGACAGACTTAACATCCATCCAGCTCACAGGCTCGGACCGCTGGGAGGTCCTGACCCCTGTTACCACGGTGAAGGAGGAACCTGGTGTAGTACACATCCCCACTGGTGTTGTGGCCTCCAATGGCCAGTATGTGCTCCCCCTGCAGGGTATGCAGAGCCAGCCCATCTTCGTGACTGCAGGCACGGGCGACGGTAGCGGCACCAACGGTCTCCAGTACCAGGTGATCCCCCAGCTCCAGTCCGCCGATGGCCAGCTCAGCTACGCAACGACGGCGACCACGGCCATTGGGGACGGGACGGGAGCGGCTCAGCTCGAAGACCTCCAGATCCTTCCGGCAGACGGGAGTCAGGGGGGCCTGGCGCAGCAGATCCAGGGTGTGTCATTGGCGGGCACGGCTTTTGGCGGGCAAGCGGGCACGGCCCAGGTGTTGGCGAACGTGCCCATGGGACTGCCTGGAAACATCACCTTTGTGCCCATCAGCAGTCTGGACCTGGAGTCGCTGGGACTGGCTGGCGCACAGGCCATCTCCGCCAGCGTCACGGCAGACGGCCAGCTCATCATGACTGCCCCGGGGACCGAGGCGGTGGCGGCGCCCGGTGACGGTGCGGAGAAGGTGGCGGGTGCCACTGGAGACGTGGCGTTGGCTGATGGCACCATAGGTGCTGCTGGTGCTGTAGCCGTTGACGGTAGCAGTAGTGGCGTGGACATGTTTGTGCCAAACACTTCCCTTCCCCCCTCCTCCACCTCGTCGTCCATGGTGACCTCCGTGTCAACCTCGCTTCCCGAAACGATAGATGGCACGGGCGTGCTCACACAGGCGACTGCCGTCTCTGCCGGGCAGCATGACCCGTCGGCGGCCATCACGACTGACGCCTACCTCCAGCAGAACCACATCGCCATCTCCAGCAGCTCGGTGGTGTCGGGTCAGGAGCATCTGCAGGTCACCACAGCGCCCACACAGCATCCACAGCTCATCCAGGTCCAGACGGCGGATGGCGTCACCACGGCGCCTCCCACCCTCCAGAGCGTACAGCTCATCAATCCGGGAACCTTCCTCATTCAGGCGCAGACGGTCAGCCCAACTGGCCAGATACAGTGGCAGACGTTCCAGGTGCAGGGTGTGCAGAACCTGCAGAACCTCCAGCTGCCTGCGGGGAGCACCGGGGCTGCAGGTAATGGAATGGGGGCAGGGGCCTCCCAGATCACACTGGCCCCCGTGCAGACCCTGTCCCTGGGCCAGGGAGCAGCCAACGCTGGACAGATACCCAACCTGCAGACGGTCACGGTCAATTCTATATCCCAGTTCCAGCAGGAAGACACAGATAGCCCCTCAGGTATCAGCATACATACACACACGCTATTGTACACAGGGCTCAAAATTAGCACCCGCCAATCGGCAATGGTGTGTAGATTTTGGTTTTGGCGAGTGAATTATGGCAGCTGCTCAACCTATTTGGCGTGTGGAATACTGCGAGTATTCAGCAAGTGAAAATACTCTGTCATGATAATCTGCGCAACAGAGGGAGGAACGTTATCTGGTAATGCAAATGCATGGTAGCATTATATTAAAATCATGCCGTCAGCTGCCGTATGTCTGCAATCTGACTGAAAACGAAAGCACAATAGCGTTTTAATTTTCAACCTACTGGCTACTGAGTGACAAAATAAATAATGAATGCATCATCACGTTATTTTACCTGGATAGATTAGCTACCTTCTTCATGAATGTGACCCAACATGTTTGGATGTTAATCAAATCCCTTACAAACATTAACTGCAGTTATGGCATGTAACGCACAAGCTAACAGCCATGTCCATTCTGAGGTAAACTGCTGTAGGCCTCATATGGAGTGCATTGATGTGATAAAGTAGTGCATTTTTTATGCTTGGCCACTAATTTTTTCCAGCTACATTGGCTGGTAAGCCAAAAAGTAAATTTTGATTTTGATTTTGATTGTGCATGCATGTGAATTTGTGTTCACATTGACAGATCCGTACTTCAGTGCTACCGAAACCAAACAGTGGGGATTATGTATGTGTCATGAAGAAATGCTTACATACATACATACACACACACATACATTAATGGAATCATCTCTAGAGTTTATATTTATCTCCCTGTGTGGGTACCTCAAAGACCTCAGATTTTCCTGTATGAATTGACAGGTGCGCTATGCTATGACAGTGTTTCCCATACATTGACTAGACTGTGACGGCCCACCATAGTATAAATATGAACCAAAAATGTTTCATATGCCCCAGTTGACACATGCATATAGAAGTTTAGGTCTCATTCATTTGTATTATTGTCAATTGTCTCATCAGTGCCAATTCAGTTCTATTTTGCTGTAGATATAATGGACATTGTAGTTTATTCAGATCAGTGGGAATCTACCACACATTTTCCAAAGGCCCCCACCATAGGCTGATATAGTGGGAAACACAAGTATTTAAATTACCAATATGTTTACCAATATGTACTTGACAGCCATACATTTGCAGGATTACACCAGGGCCAAAATTATAACCCTGGTTATTTTTGGTAATGTTGATGTCAAGATTATTTTACATTCCTGAAAGATTTTGTTTACAGTTACTATTGCAATCATGAGTTATGTTGTTTTAGTTGTCACTGGAGGTATTGGAATCATTTAAATTAAAATTTGAATTTAAGGAAATGAACAGCCTAAAATTAGATTGTGTTGTGCCACACAACAAACATACTCCCACACACTAATACCATCTGGTCTTTGTTAGCACACTGTTAATATTCTGCCATAGTCATAACTGTTTTAAAATAACCACAGGACCTACATTCCAGGGCCAGTATAAATTTAGCACACAGTGTGTGTGTGTGTGTGTGTGAGAGAGAGAGAGAGAGAGAGTGAGAGAGAATGTGTGTGGGTGGGTGAGTAAGAGGGTGAGACAGAGAGATGGTGTGTGTGTATTTTACCCTGTACTAGTTGCTTTCTTGATGTGTTTGAGTTCCTCATTTATTAGACTGTGGCCCTTTCACTTTACCTCTGCCAGTTTCTTTCAAGTCTCATTCTGCCCGTCTCTCTCTCTCTCTCTCTCTCTCTCTCTCTCTCTCTCTCTCTCTCTCTCTTTCTTTGTCTTATTCCCTTCTTCCATCAGATATTCACATAAAGGAGGAGCCTGACTCCGAAGACTGGCAGCTCAGCGGGGACTCCACCCTTAACACCAATGACCTGTCCAATCTCCGGGTGCGCTTGGTGGACGAAGACTCGGAGGGCGTGGGGCAGGAGGGGAAAAGGCTGCGCAGGGTCGCCTGTACCTGCCCCAACTGCAAGGAGGCGGGAGGAAGGTAAAGCTGTCATTGTGTGTGTGTTTTTTTTTTTTTTTTTTTTTTACTTTCGCAAAAAGAATGAACAAATAATGTTTGCTAACAAAAGTGGCTTTTAGTAAATAGTTTAGTGGCTCAGAGTAATGGGTAGACCCTTTTTTTTGTTGTTTTTTTGCTGGTGATTGGGGATTAAAGTCAAAGGGTTGGTTGTTCTTTTGAATTTTGGAATATCTCATAAGCACATTAGATCAGGCATTACTTATTAGACTTGTCTTATTATTGAGGTATCCATGCTTGGTTAGTGTCTAGGCAGCCAGGTTAACCAGTCATATGTATTCTCTGAATGATAACCATTCAAATCAAATGGGTGGTGAACAGACCCTCTCTGTTCTGCAGTCTTTGACTCTTTTACAGTTATTTTTGACTTGCTCTTTTGACATTAGGCCACAAAGTTCTCTTGAGTTCTCAAGAGAGTTGTCTCGATCAAGACGTCATTATTTATTCCGACTCTGGGCCTCAACAACAGCAATGTGTGTGTGTGTGTGTCTCTGTGTGTGTTCTGTGTGTGTGTGTGTGTGTGTGTGTGTGTCAGAGGGTCGAATATGGGAAAGAAGAAACAGCACATCTGTCACATTCCGGGCTGTGGAAAGGTATATGGGAAGACGTCTCACCTGAGAGCCCACCTGCGGTGGCATTCTGGAGAGAGGCCCTTCGTCTGCAACTGGATGTTCTGTGGCAAGAGATTCACACGCAGCGACGAGCTGCAGAGACACCGGAGAACACACACGGGTACATACACGCACCACACACACACACACACAGAGCCACATAGAACACAGTCTGTAATACACATCACACAAACAAATGGCTGGTTTGACATCACCTGACTTTATCAAGCCAATTGCAGCCAGCAGTGCATTCTTGGTTGAAACGCCCAAAGTAACCATTGGGATGGTAATATGAAAGAGTTTTCAACCCAGAACTCATCACTGGCTGCACCTGGCTTGATAATATGTCGAATTCACATAATTATACACATTCATATTTCATACATGTTCTTTTGCAACTGTTTGCCCCGTAAAAAAATACTTGGAAACATGTATTGAAACAAGGTTTCAAAGTTTATCAAGGTATATTTGTTTTCCTGAAACTTTCAAGAAACGCTTCTGAAGTTTTAAAGGACAGGTATGAGCTACTTGGCAGGTAATTGGGAATCATAGGGTCACTTTATGTGTTAGGATGAGGCCTGTTCTGCATCAGCACTTCTACAACATTCACTTTTAAAGGGATTATCCAGAGTAAAGCAACACATAGCCCTGGTGTTTCATGTTGTTTCACGAATTTGGTGCAATGAAGACCAAATGCGAATGTCCTTATTCTCTTAAAGGTGCCCTGCCATATATTTGTATGGTATTTCAGATTGTTCTCTGAGATCTCTAAAGATGGTATGTAACTTCAGTTCGGCTGAAAGTGGTCTAAGGAGTCCTTAACGGTATATAAAGACCTATTCAAAAAGCCCTGAAGTAAAGCGCCTCGTTTTTCCTCCTGATAATGAGCTGTGCTCTGATTCGCTGCTGTAGCATGTCAGCGTTGCAAGGCATGTCGAGTGAATAGACTGTTTACATTAGTTCACTAATGTCAGAATTGACATTACAACCACAGGTTAAAACTACAAAGCACATTGTATTCGCCAAATATGACAAGTTATTTATTTTTTTAAAATGTACTGGACACAGAAATAATAAGGGACTTCTTAGGGACAATTCACTGCAGCCATTTTTTCCTAACCTACTTTATTCAGCATACTAAAATCGAGACGTTGCTGTTCTGCCTGTTATCTGTTTTTATCTTGCATAGTTAGGATTTTGTGGGGCGGGCACTCAATCAAATACAGGAGAGCTTGGATTGGGCGATACTGCAGTACCACCCCCAATGGTTCAAACTTGGTCTATCCTATGTACAGTTGATCAACTTTTCAAATTGGCCAGATTTTTCTATTTATTTCTTTCCACTGGCTATTGCAGACAGCAAAGATTTTAACACGTTTTCTCATGCACCATATAACTCAGACTCATATAGACTTATCTATCATATTTCAAACACAACAGGTAAAAACGGTTTTGTGTGGCAGGGCACCTTTAAAGGGATTATCTGGAGTGAATCAACCTGTAGCCTGTAGTTGTTTTAGGTTGCAGAGTGCTGTTTGTAGATACGAGAACGACAGAATTTGGTACAGCATGAACCAAAAAGTGAAATTGACTCTAGATTTTTGCTGTAACTAACAAAGCAAGCAGACTACTCTATAAGGAGGTTTCCCACTTCTTCTGCCTTAACTTAGCCAAGTTTATCGGGGAGGTTTTTATGGGCATTGGAGGCATTAACCACTCTTGTTGTTCTGCATCACTGGCTTATTGTATGTGTTTCTGAGAGTGTCTGTGCTGTGCCTCTGTAACAGGCGAGAAGAAGTTTGTGTGTCCGGAATGCTCAAAGCGGTTTATGCGGAGCGACCACCTGGCTAAACACATTAAAACTCACCAGAACAAAAAGAGCCTATCGGGTGCAGGCACGGGGGCGGGCTCAGCGGACACCGACGGCCCTGGGGACAGCATCATCACAGGGGCCGGGACCACGCTCATTTTGACCAATCTACAGCAGGGAGCTACCTCTGACCTCCTGTCTAGTGGTGACCTCCCCCTCCAACTCGTCACAGTGTCCGCCAGTGAAGTCATGGAGTGACCTTGACTCTGCCCCCCCTCTCCCTATTCACAGCTCAATGGCTTTTCACTATCAATTTTTATATATATATATAATAAATATATATAAATATATATTTTAAAAAAAGAATTATTATCCGTTTATGTTCAATAGCAGTCTTTTTTACAAGCAGTGCAAAAACAGTGACCTATAATGTTGTTTCATTCCTTGTACTCTTCATAAAAAAACAAACCTAAGCAGGCCCACAGACATTTATACACGTATATAGAAATATACGCAAAACTCAACGAAATGCCTTATTTTGTACCGTAATCTGTAGTATATAATGCTGGAGTTGCATGTGTTTTATTTTCTTTTGTTTTGTTTTTTTCGATCTGTAATTGTGTAAAGATGAAATGGATGTGATAGTGCGTGGGTTTGAATGTGTGTCTGAGTGTGTGCGTGTGTGTGTGCACGAATCTGTGTGTATGAATGTGATGAGCATTATGGTACACATCAGTGACGTGGGGAGTGTATGTATGCGTCTTATCATAGAAGGTGATTCAGGGAGTGGAGTGGGTTGTCTCTGAGGAAAGAAGGTTCTGTTTGTCTCGGTGGGCCTCCATTAACAGAATGTGTCTTGTGGATTTGCTTCGGCACCCACTTTTATTATTATTTTTTTTTTAAGTTTATTATTTCACTTGGAATGATAACCCAAATGTGGCATAAAGAGTTTTTACTTCTTTTTTTAAGTATTCTCTTGTCATACCTTAAAGAGTAACTTGAAGAAATTTCCCCAAGTGGCAAAACAATCATGTAATTAAATGGTTCTTTTGTATGGTTACTTCTGCTCTCTGTAAGTCCACCATATGCCTGTTTTCATGATTTTGTATGTATCTCCCATCTCTCTCGTTGTCTTTGTCTGAGTGAGATGCTATTTACAGTCATCTGAGTAGTTAATGCAATTCAGTTGTATCAAAGTTACTTTTATTTTAATTACTTTTTTTGAATATGTGTAAAATTTGAATGTTACTTTTTGTACATCTTTTTTTTTTCAAATGGAACACAATTAAAGTCAAAATTACTACAAAAAGAAGGCATACTTTTTAGAGGAGAATAACTCAGTGGACTTCTTGTTGATGTTTGGAAGTCTCAAGTTGTCATTGTAATGCCAACTCAATTGTGTCAGTGAAACATCCTTCTGTTTTTAGTCTTTTTTGTCACTCATGCAGTCAGCCTTCAAAGTTGATAGTTCTGGCAGTCTCTTTATGTTATAGATTTTACATGGGGGGGATATAACGACACATGAGAGACCAGCTGGAACTGTTTTACACGATTGGTTCATACATGTCTTGTAGTAGTAGAGTAGAGTAGAGTTACTTTATTGATCCCGAAGGAAATTAAGGTGTCCAGCACAATGCATACACAATGCAAAAACAGATCAACCATATTGCACACATCTGCATTCATAGAACATTCACTGAACTGGGGGGAAAAAAAGTAATGAAATAAGAAATCCACGATAGAGAAGTGTCGTGATAAAGTGGCTTGCGGTAATCCAGGTAGATAGATTACAATGACCCAGTAAGATTGTCCAAAGTTGTAAGAGAGTCATTTAGTGCAGTAGTTATCAGGGTAGTGCAGTAAATATTGTTGTCCATAGTAGTATAGTCACCACCAGGTACAGCATAAGAGTGTGTGTGTGTGTGTGTGTGGGCTCATGATTGTATGTCTAAGTAGATAGATGTTGCTCTCAAAGGTCCAGTGCATGATTATTATCCGCTACACTAGCTCAAGTTAAGCAGTGTTCCAAGTCGCTCTAGCTGTCCATTCTGCCCCTGGCTTAGTAAGGGAAAAGGGAATGAACATGGGAGGTCAACCGCTCGTTGTCAGATTTGGGTTTAATTTCGTCCTCATTAAGTAGCACATCCATGCCAAGGTGTAGGCCCTAAGACTAGCCCATCGAGTGTAAAGGCGAACAGTACGGAGACTTGGTTGCGCCAAAACAAGCTCAGGTTCCACCGAGATTTGAACTCGGATCGCTGGATTCAGAGTCCAGAGTTCTAACCATTACACCATGGAACCAGTCAAAACTTGCATAACTATATATTCTATTTTATATGTTTGATGTGAATATTCTCTATTCCCATTGATGGATTGGTTGCAACGGCGATGGGTTCAGTTCCGCTAGGTATGAGAGCGTCGGATAGCACATGGAAATGGTTGAAGAATGAGGATCAGAGTTCCTCAAGGTGGTGGAAACGGGACGATTAGCCTATACACACAAAGAAATTGTTATTTAAAGACCAGCAAATGTCACATTACCACAGTTTCACTGCTGTAGGTATATGCAAATGTTTATTATATCACCTTTACAAACGTCAGTGTGTCTTTCTGTCCACCTATATGGTGCGAGTTCGCTGGTTCGACCCCGGAGTTGAACCACATAGTCATGCAAGTTTCAAAAGCACAATATCCTTGTTATAAAAATGGATTAACTCCAAAACGATGTTTTGAGGGCTTACTACTTTTTAAGGAAAAGTAATAACGTCGCATCTGCAACCGTGACACAGTGTGGTTGTGAGCTGTTCCTCACGCGCCGTATGCGCGGCTCACTGTTTTCATGGCGCATAAGCCATCTGCCGGATGTTCATGGAAGTACATAGGCCTATATTGTCAGGAAGTCGCATGTTCAATTCCAGAGCAAGTTGCACCGGGGTTGTGAATTAGTTCGCTTGTATATTCATAATGATTTCGATCTTATTTAAAAAAAAAAAAAAAAAAAAAAAAACCTATGGCATTTCGCCGAAACACAGAAAAATGGGTTTTAATCAGATCTACTACACCTACATTTTATGTGTAGACTGTAAACTGCTCTATGACATGTGACCACGAGGAGGCGCAAGGTTTCAATTTACAGCGCAAATAGCCCACGATTCCGATTATACGACGCCAATTATAGAAAGAAGGCACAGTTTTCAGAGGTGAATAACTCAGTGGAGTTCCTGCTTATGTTTGGAGGTCTGAAGTTACCATTGTATTGGCAATTTGGAACATGTCAGCGAAACATTCTTATGTTTGAATAATTTTGGTCTTTTTTGTCACTCATGCAGTCAGCCTTCAAAATTGGCTTCAAAGTCTCTTTATGTCTTAGACTTTACATGGGGTGTAAGGACACACATGAGACCAGAACCAAGTTAAACACGATTGGTTCATATATGTCTTATGAGTGTCATAATTGTATGTCTAAGTAATAATAGATATTAGTTGCTGTTAAAGGTTCAGCGATGATGATTATAGTCCGCTACACTGGGTCAAGTTCAGCAGTGTTTCTCGTCTGTCTAGCTGTCCATTCTGCCCCTAGCTTGATAAGGGAAAATGGCTCATAGGTAACTTTTTTTTTTCAACATTGTCAGGCACACCAGTTGACGCTTGACACTTTGTTTTTTGTCTGTCGACAAAAACATGGAAGCCTTTTGCCTGCCAGGGCACTTTGGGTAAATATTTCTTCCTTTACTGCGATCTGATGACATACCTCGGAGTACTGGGAGCACCTAGCAACCTAGTTCAGGTATACTTTTAATATTTAGCCTGCATGGGAACCAGACCCACATGGGTCTGGAAACGGAGGGTCACTGGGCCACCTTCTGGGTCACCTTTAGAGGTTGGGTAAACTGTGAATGTCCTCTTGCAATGATTCCAAGCTTGCAGATACGGACAGTAGATCCAGTCTTAATAATGGGTGGTCTTGCACTGCGCCGATGGTCTGTGTACTGTTTTGTTTTCTCCTGTTTCTTTCAGATGTTCTGTAGCAGGTTTGTTTTGTCAGTACAGGGAAGCATGGAGTGCAGACCTCTGATATGCAGCTTTGTATTGAGTGGTCTACCATGTAGCAGTTCAGCAGGAGACACTGAGGTCACAGCATGGGAAGTGGCTCTGTACGTATGCAAAAACTCAGTGCCAAAGGCTTTCAGGGGTTTACCTTCAATGTTAGCTGTTTGCAAGCAATCTTTGAATATTCAGAAATAAACAGATTTCCTTCTCTAATAAACACAGTGGTGAGAAAGTTTGTAACAGAGGCTGAGGTAACACCTGAGCAGAAAGCAATCTCAGGCCACCGGCTGTAGTAGTCGATGAGGGTGATTGCAAAGCGGCAGTCAAGAGGTGCAGTGTGAATGTCTACAGCTATCAGGCCCAGGTTGCACAGGCTGTAGTGGAGCAGTACGGGTGGTTGCAGTTTTGTCATGTTGCAGGCAGGCGGCGCATGATTTAATGGCAGAATCAATCCCAGGCCACCAGTACAAATCTCTCAGTCTTGTTTGGTACGAACTATCCCTAGATGTGTAGCATGAGCAAGCTGGATGAGCTTTGACTGCAAATCTTGAGGTACTATCACACTATGAGTGCCACGTACTATGAAACCATCCTGCACAGCCAGTTCATTCTGAACGCGAAAGTGTGGCATGATGAGAGGGTCCAGGCCTTTTGCACTCCGAGGCCATCCCTTGGAAATGTAGTTGCACTTTCTGCAGCACAGGACAAGTATCACAGGCATTTGAGAGCTCTTCAGCAGTGACTGCTCCAAAGTGACACAACAGCCACCATGTCCAACTCCGGCTCTTGATGTTCATCTGTGATTGGAAGAGGCAAACATGACAAACAATCTGCTCTAACATTCTCTCGACCTGGTTTGTATTCAATGTTGTAGTTAAAACACAACAGTCGAGCAGACCATCAGGCTATTCTCATGCCTGCACGTCCAAGGCCTTTTGTAGTAAGTGGTCAGAAGCTGTGATCAGTTCTTAAAGTGAAATAGCGACCCCACAGATATGGATGCCACTTTTCAGTCGCCCATAAAAATGCTAAGGCCTCTTTTTCAATTGTTGAGTACTTGTGTTCACACATGGTAAGCGTTTGAGAGGCAAATCAATGGTCTGTTCTGTATTGCCATTCCTCTGTGTCAGCACAGCGCCAATGCCATAGTCTGATGCATCAGTCATCACTACTGTCGACAGGGAAGGATGAAACAAGGCAAGAGCATGACTTGTAGCTATGATGTCTTTCACTTAGCAGAAGTTTTCTTGGACCTTCTCAGGCCAGTGGAAACCAGTAGACTTTCGAAGTAGAGCACGGAGAGGTTCCACAACCGTTGCATAGTTGGGAATGAACTTTGAATACCACGCAGTAAGCCCCAGAAGTGACCGTAGAGAATGAGCATCGTGAGGAGGGGGAGCTTGAACCTCAGCTTGAACATGGCCAGGGTCTGGTTGTAGGCCAGAGGCAGAGATAAGATGCCCAAGCACAACTCATGTCTTCCTGAAGTGGCATTTTGCAGTATTTAGCTTCAACCCACTCTCTTCTAGGCAGTGAAGGACAGCGTTTAGTTAGCATGATATCACAATATCATATTACAATAATATCATCAAGGTAGCACTGCACACCATGTTGATCCACTAGAATCTGGGGCATCATCCGTTGGAAGGCACTAGGTGCTGAGGCCAACCCATAGGGCACTCTTGTAAAACAGAAAAGTCCATCATGCGTTATGAATGCTGTAAGGTCTCTGCTGCTTGGATGTAACTGCACTTGGTGGTAGGCATTCTGCAAATCAATTGTAGAGAACATAGTAGCACCACGGAGCTCAGAACAGACTTCTTCAACGTGTGGCAGAGGGTGACTGTCTATCACCACGGCTCTGTTTGGTTCACGTAGATCCATACAAAGACGAATGCCACCAGTCTTTTTACTCACGACTACCAAAGGTGACACCCATGCAGACGAGTCCACTGGAGTGCTATGAACAGGTCCATCCCAAGCAAAGGTGTCCCATCGCGAACAATGTAAAGGTCTGTGTGCGTGCTCTGATTGCAGTATGTAACAGTAAGGTAAAGGCATCCTAGGACAGGAAAAGTTTTTTTCCTGTAGGTTACTAGGCGGACAGTAGGCTTTGTAAGAGGCACATGCAGGAATGACTGGCAGTAGACACTCTGGAAGAATGGAGACTGCTGAACCAGTGTCTACAAGCAAATCTGTGGTAAGTGAGTGTTCATCTTTTACATGAAGAGACACAGTGCATATAAGGCGATTTGTGAGTGAGACTGCTGATGTGGGAGTAACATGTAAGATCAGGCACAGTGACTTCTTGTACAGTCTGTGTAGGAGCTGTGCTGCGGCAAACTTTAGCAAAATGTTCCATTTTCCCATACTAATTGAATTCTGAATTTTTAGCAGCACATTTGCGTTGTTGGCTAGATGTGAATTGGATCCACAACGGTAACAAGTTCTGTGTTGCACAGTGCGCTGAGAGTCACTGTTAGGTGTGTGCTGGACTGTTGCATGCGATTTGACTCTGTTCCGACGTTTGCGTGTTCCGCCTCCTCGTGGCTGAATAAGCTTGACTGTTGCCTCAGGAACTGGAGCCATAGCTTTCGCTTCAATTCCGTTTCAATTTGGGACGCAATTGTGATAGCTTTCTGCAATGTGAGATCCGTTTCCAAGAGTAGACGTTCTCTAATTCGTGAAGAGGACGTTTTCTCAATCAGCAGATCTCTATTCATGAGCCCTGCAACACCTGAATGCAGGTTATAGGTGCGATATTTCCGCGGACTCCACCCCCTGTATGACCAGAGCAGATGGTGACGTCTCGGTTTTATTTTGAGAGAAGTTTAACGCGGACATACCAGAGCGGCACCCGGTAACAAGTGCAGCACTCTGAATCTCTGCGTCCACTGAGTGGAGATGTCTCTGCGCCATACAACACGCCCTTCACAGTATGAAGGCGCCAGCCAGCACTGCGATGAGTGCCTTTTGTTTTACCAGAGTGGACGATGACATTTGGGAGGTTGCTATAGTCTGAACATCAGACGTTACTTTCACGGTTTCGGGCTTCCCAAATAAAAGAGGTGAGTATACGGGCAAATTACGCGCTGAAATGAGCCAGTCAGCATGCCCCTCACTTGATTTTAGCGAGAAATTTGTATTTTTTTTTTTTTAGTTATCATCGTCGAGGCTTCCCCGACTGGCGCCGGTGTATATGCGGAAGCACTCCTCACCTAGGCGTCCATAGCACCGCGACAACATTCTTTTAAGCAATTACAATATATTTTATATCATGTTTTTCCATGTCATGACTTCCCAAACCAGCGACTCTGCCAATTAAACGTTCTGTACATGTAAGCCTACTGTCTTCAGATATTTCTATAGGCTAGCAAAAAGAATAAATGTTTTTTTTTCCTCTTTTGTTTGTTTATTTTATTTTTAAAACTGCCAGGAGCGCACACAGACACAACACACAGCACAACATCGGTGATGTCTTAAACCCGTCTCCACGAAGTCAGGATCCTGTAAAAGGACTTCATTTCTGTACATATCTTCGACAGTGCAGATACAACAGACGCGCCTCTGCGCACTTTCAACACTATCTGCGCCCATTCGCTGATGTGAGCCGAACTTGAATTTTCGGAGCTGGTGGTTGTCACCCTATCCAGAGCAACCGGCGACGGAATGTTTCCCGAAATTCTCTCATACATGAGAGAGAGTAAGACTTTACATAGAAATTGTGCACTGCGAAACATTTCACATGCATTCACAATCATTTAGGTCCTACACCCACCTTAGGTCCTACACCCACCACTCCCCTCTCCTGCCGTTCTTAGTGTAAATGTCCCAGTCCAGGGAAACTTACCTAAGGAACATCTCTCCCCTCCCAAGAACTCATCAGACATCTCTCTCCTATGGAGTTCCTCTCTTACTGCTTCACAGTAATTGGATGTACAGAAATTGAATGCACACTTCTTTTTTTTGCACCACAACAAATGACACTGCTGCTTAAATGACACCATTTGAGCTTTATTACGCTACACACTGTGTTGGGTATTTCACTTACTTGTATTATATAGAAGCCTATTTGTACTTTTTGCTATGTGTATATCGTCCTTGCTATGTGTATAATGTTAAGCTTTGTCACTATATTTATTGTCATTATATTGATAATTGTTTAAGATGTTTAATGTTTACTGTGGGCCTAGGGGGCGCTGTAATTTCAAATCCTATGTGTGCAACCTGTACATATGGCTTTTGACAATAAAGCTGACTTTGACTTTGACTTTGGTCATTTCACAAAGATCCACGAAATCCATCATGGTAATAAATTACGACGTGATCCAAGTGCTTTAGATGAGAGTTGTGAGATGAGTGAGTGTGCCCATCAATTTATATTCACGATGTCTTCAAATCCAATCCCTGGTCAAATAGCAGCGAAATCTCGATGTTGATTTCCGAAACACTCTCCACGCCCTGCAACACCTCAATATAGGTTGTCGTAGCGAAATTTTCGACTCCACTCCCTGTATAAACAGAGAAGATGGTGAGGTTTTGATTTCCTTTTGAGAAAAGATTAGTGCTAGCACACCAGAGCAGAGCCTTAAGATTAGTGCTAACACACCAGAGCAGAGCCTTAATATTATTATTATTATTATTATTATTATTATTATTATATTATTATTTTATTATTATTATTGTTGTTATTATTATAATAATTATTATTGTTGTTGTTGTTATTATTATTGTTATTATTATTATTATTATTATACACCTTGTAACGGAAAAGGTTTCTCTTTTTTTATTACTTAGAACTAAATGACCGGCGGATGTTGAGAAAAAGCGCTAAGTTTATTTATTATTTATTATGCGCCATATAACACGCAACTCCTGAGGGCATATTATAGCGGGAGCCATTCACAGTATGAAGGCGCCAGCCAGCACCACGATGATCCGATCAGCACTGCATAGTGCCTTTTGGTTTTACCAGAGTGGGACGATGACATTTGGGGAGGTTGCTATAGTCTGAACATTAGACGTTACTTTCACGGCTTCGGGCTTCCCAAATAACAGAGGTGAGTATACGGACAAATTACGCGCTGGAATGAGCCAGTCAGCACGCTCTTCACTTGATTTTAGCGAGAAATTGTATAGGTCTTTTTTTTTTTTTTAATTGTCATCGCCGAGGCGTCCCCGACTGGCACCGGTGTATATGCGGAAGCACTCCTCACCTAGGCGTCCATAGCACCGCGACAACATTCTCTTAAGAAATGACAATATATTTTGATATAATTTTTTCCAAGTGTCATGACTTCCCAAACCAGCGACTCTGCCATTTAAACGGTCTGTGCCGGTAATTCTACTGTCTTCAGACATTTCTTTAGCAAAAAGAAGAAATGTTTTTTTTTCCCTTTTTTGTTTGTTTATTTTATATTTTAAAACTGCCAGGAGCGCACACAGACACAACACACAGCACAACATGGGTGATGTCTTAAACCCTTCTCCACGAAGTCAGGATCCTGTAAAAGGACTTCATTCCTGTACATGCCTTCCACAGTGCAGATACAACAGACGCGACTCTGCGCACTTTCAACACTATGTGCGTCCATTCGCTGATGTGAGCCGAACTTGAATTTTCAGGGCTGGTGGTTGTCACCCTATCCAGAGCAACCGGCGACGGCGACGGATTTCCCGAATTTCTCTCATACATAAGAGAGAGTAAGACTTCATATACTAACTGTGTATTGAGAAATATTTCACATGCATTCCCAATCATTTCACAAAGATCGACGAAATCCATCAGTGTAATAAATTTCGACGTGATTCAAGTGCTTTCAAAGAGTGTTGTGAGATGAGCGAGTGTGCCCATCAATTTATATTCACGATATCTCCAAATCCGACCCCTGGTGAGATAGTAGCGAGATCTCGATGTTGATTTCTGCAACTGTCTCCACGCCCTGCAACACCTGAATGCAGGTTGTAGTAGCGGAATTTTCCCGCACTCCACTCCCTGCATGAACAGAGCCGATGGTGAGGTTTTGGTTTCCTTTTAAGAGAAGATTAGTGCTGGTGTCACATTTTGATTATTGTATATTTTGATATGTTGCATTGGTGCTGAGTAAAAATGTGGTATAATGTTGGGTTTGTATTTGCTGTGACTGCGGGAACCATGGTATGGGACTCCTTGTGCGGACTGTGGGACTACTGGGCACAGGGGAATTCACTTGGCAATGATTGACTGATTGAGTTGGGCGAGGAGAATGCCTTTTTACTGAGGGCATCCAGTGCCAGCGGCCGCTTGGTTTCCCAGGCGGCCTAGGGAGGGGACGTCATCACTCCGGGACTGAGCGACAGCGACAGCGATAGCAGCAGCAGCAGCAGCAGTGGCAGCAGCAGCGGCGACGGCGGCGGGAGATCTACCGGTGTTTGGTCGAGAAGAGCATGGGCGGCGTTGTGGACGTTTTCGTGTGTTCCGTGAGTGGTTGGACTGTTGCGCTGAAGAGTTGTAGGCTTTTTTTGGGGGGGGGGGGGGGTCGGCGTGGGATAGCCGCCGACCTAATGTGTTAATTTTTATCCCTTTGGTCAGCAGCGCATCTGCTCGGTAGTGAGCAGAGGTCCCCGGAGGACTTCTCTTGTTGGTGTGGGCTGTGGGTTAATATCTTGGCTCATGATTTTTGTCAGGAAATGTATATGTGTGTTTAACCTCCAGTGTTTATGGCATTTATCTCATGTTAGTAGTCCTGGAGGCTTGAGTTGGGGTTGCCCTGTGGGGTGCTGTTGTACATAGTAATTGTAGTTATCTTTTTATTTTATTTTATCTTTTCTTTTTTCGATTTACTGTGTGCTGTGGTATGTAGTATATGTATTCCTTATTCATTTTGTTTGTTTGCTGTGACTACCTTGCTGTGACTACGTTGATGTTTTTTCTTGGGGGGGGGGGGTTGCAACGTCTGGGACTCGATGTGACTCGTGGGGTGTCTTGTGGCAATTAGGCTGCCGCTCTTATTCAGGCTGGGGCGGGGAGTGCTGGTGATATTGAGTGTTGGCGGCTGCTGACCTGTAAAAATAAAATTGGTTAAACTGATTCGTGCCTGGTGTTGTGTGTCTCAGAGGGGGGCAGGCCTGTGTTGGCTAGGTAGTGTACCACGACACTAACACACCACAGCGGAGCCCTGATAATAATAATAACAACAATTATTATTACTATTATTATTATTCTTTTTATTATTATTATTATTATTATTATTATTATTATTATTATTACTACTACTACATACCTTTTAACGGAAAAGGTTTCTCTTTTTCCATTAATTAGAACTGAATGACAGGCACCAACATACACCTTTCAGCAAAGACATAAAGCGCAAAGTTTATGTAATTTCTTTATTCATGGAACTCAAAATTAACATCATTTGACAGGCAATTTGACCTGATCACATCGGTACTACCATCCAATGCTCTGGGCTACAAATTGGCGGAGACAAATCACTTGAAAGGCCATTTGACATCGGATAATATCGATGTTGTCATCTAGTGGCCTGCGCGACAGGTGGGTTCAGAGATAGCACAGCACAGCATCGTTGATGTCTTAAGCCCGTCTCCACGAAGTCAGGATCCTGTAAAAGGACTTCATTCCTGTACATATCTTCCACATTGCAGATAGAGCAGACGCGACTCTGCGCACTTTCAACATTATCTGCGCCCATTCGCTGATGTGAGCCGAACTTGAATTTTCAGGGCTGCTGGTTGTCACCCCATCCAGAGCAACCGGCGACGGCACATTTCCCGAATTTCTCTCATACATTAGAGAGGGTAAGACTTCATATAGTAATTGTGTATTGAGAAATATTTCACATGCATTCCCAATCATTTCACAAAGATCCCCGAAATCCATCAGTGTAACAAATGACGACGTGATCCAAGTGCTTTCGAAGAGTGTTGTGAGATGAGCGAGTGTGCCCATCAATTTATATTCACGATGTCTTCAAATCCAACCCCTGGTGGAATAGCAGCGAAATCTCGATGTTGTTTTCCGCAACTGTCTCCACGCCCTGGAGCACCTGAATGCAGGTCTTCTTCTTCTTCTTCTTCTGTTTCTTATGACTGTGATTATTAGGGCCCATCAATTTATAGTCACCATGTCTCCAAATCCCGCATCCTGATGTTGATTGCGCCAGCCGCAACTGTCTCCACGCCCCGCAACACCTGAATGCAGGTTATTGTAGCGAAAATCCCGCGGACTCCACCCCCTCTACACCTGAAGGCAGGTTATTGGTGCGGTATTTCCACGGACTCCACCCCCTGTATGACCAGAGCAGATGGTGACGTCTCGGTTTCATTTTGAGAGAAGTTTAGTGCGGACAAATCAGAGCAACAAGTGCTGCGCTCTGAATCTCTGCGTCCACTGAGTGGAGATGTCTCTACGCCATACAACACGCAGCTCCTGAGGACATATTATAGCACTGCGATGGGCGCCCTTCACAGTATGAAGGCTCCAGACAGCACTGCAAAGGGTGCCCTTGTTTTACAGGAGTGGACGATGACATTTGGGAGGTTGCTATAGTATGAACATCAGACGTTACTTTCACGGTTTCGGGCTTCCCAAATAAAAGAGGTGAGTATGCGGGAAAATTACGCGCTGAAATAAGCCAGTCAGCACGCTCTTTACTTGACGTTAGCCGGAAAATTGTATGGATTTTTTTTTCTAATTGTCATCGCCGAGGCTTCCCCGACTGGCACCGGTGTATATGCGGAAGCACTCCTCACCTAGGCGTCCATAGCACCGCGACAACATTCTCTTAAGAAATTACAATATATTTGATATCATTTTTTCCAAGTGTCATGACTTCCCAAACCAGCGACTCTGCCATTTAAATGGTCTGTACCGGTAATTCTACTGTCTTCAGACATTTCTTTAGCATAAAGAAGAATTTTTTTTTTTTTTTCCCTTTTTTGTTTGTTTATTTTATTTTTGAAACTGCCAGGAGCGCACACAGACACAACACACAGCACAACATCGGTGATGTCTTAAGCCCGTCTCCACGAAGTCAGGATCCTGTAAAAGGACTTCATTCCTGTACATGCCTTCCACAGTACAGATACAACAGACGCGACTCTGCGCACTTTCAACACTATCTGCGCCCATTCGCTGATGTGAGCCGAACTTGAATTTTCAGGGCTGGTGGTTGTCACCTCAACCAGAGCAACGGGCGACGGCAGATTTTCCGAATTTCTCGGATACATAAACGAGAGTAACACCTGCAACACCTGAAGGCAGGTTATTGGTGCGGTATTTCCACGGACTCCACCCCCTGTATGACCAGAGCGGATGGTGACGTTTCGGTTTCATTATGACAGAAGTTTAGTGCGGACACACCAGAGCGGCGCCCGGTAACAAGTGCAGCGCTCTGAATCTCTGAGTCCACTGAGTGGAGAAGTCTCTACGCCATACAACACGCAACTCCTGAGGGCATATTATAGCGGGAGCCCTTCACAGTATGAAGGCGCCAGCCAGCACTGCGATGAGTGCCTTTTGTTTTACCTGGGTGGACGATGACATTTGGGAAGTTGCTATAGTCTGAACATTAGACGTTACTTTCACGGCTTCGGGCTTCCCAAATAACAGAGGTGAGTATACGGACAAATTACGCGCTGGAATGAGCCAGTCAGCACGCTCTTCACTTGATTTTAGCGAGAAAATTGTATAGGTCTTTTTTTTTTTTTCTAATTGTCATCGCCGAGGCGTCCCCGACTGGCACCGGTGTATATGCGGAAGCACTCCTCACCTAGGCGTCCATAGCACCGCGACAACATTCTCTTAAGAAATCACAATATATTTGATATCATTTTTTCCAAGTGTCATGACTTCCCAAACCAGCGACTCTGCCATTTAAACGGTCTGTACCGGTAATTCTACTGTCTTCAGACATTTCTTTAGCATAAAGAAGAAATGTTTTTTTTTTCCCTTTTTTGTTTGTTTATTTTATTTTTGAAACTGCCAGGAGCGCACACAGACACAACACACAGCACAACATCGGTGATGTCTTAAGCCCGTCTCCACGAAGTCAGGATCCTGTAAAAGGGCTTCATTCCTGTACATGCCTTCCACAGTGCAGATACAACAGACGCGACTCTGCGCACTTTCAACACTATGTGCGTCCATTCGCTGATGTGAGCCGAACTTGAATTTTCAGGGCTGGTGGTTGTCACCCTATCCAGAGCAACCGGCGACGGCGACGGATTTCCCGAATTTCTCTCATACATAAGAGAGAGTAAGACTTCATATACTAACTGTGTATTGAGAAATACAACATTCTCTTCAGAAATTACAATATATTTGATATCATGTTTTTCAAGTGTCATGACTTCCCAAACCAGCGACTCTGCCATTTTAACGTTCTGTAAGCGTACCGTCCTCAGATATTTCTATAGCAAAAACAAGAAATGTTTTTTTTTCTCTCTTTTGTTTGTTTATTTCATTTTTTAAACTGCCAGGAGCGCACCCAGAAACAACACACAACACAACATCGGTGATGTCTTAATTCCGTCTCCACGAAGTCAGGGTCCTGTAAAAGGGCTTCATTCCTGTACATGCCTTCCACAGTGCAGATACAACAGACGCGACTCTGCGCACTTTCAACACTATGTGCGTCCATTCGCTGATGTGAGCCGAACTTGAATTTTCAGGGCTGGTGGTTGTCACCCTATCCAGAGCAACCGGCGACGGCGACGGATTTCCCGAATTTCTCTCATACATAAGAGAGAGTAAGACTTCATATACTAACTGTGTATTGAGAAATATTTCACATGCATTCCCAATCATTTCACAAAGATCGACGAAATTCATCAGTGTAATACATTTCGACGTGATTCAAGTGCTTGCGAAGAGTGTTGTGAGATGAGCGAGTGTGCCCATCAATTTATATTCACGATATCTCCAAATCCGACCCCTGGTGAGATAGTAGCGAGATCTCGATGTTGATTTCTGCAACTGTCTCCACGCCCTGCAACACCTGAATGCAGGTTGTAGTAGTAGTAGTAATTTTCCCGCACTCCACTCCCTGCATGAACAGAGCCGATGGTGAGGTTTTGGTTTCCTTTTAAGAGAAGATTAGTGCTGGTGTCACATTTTGATTATTGTATATTTTGATATGTTGCATTGGTGCTGTGTAAAAATGTGGTATAATGTTGGGTTTGTATTTGCTGTGACTGCGGGAACCATGGTATGGGACTCCTTGTGCGGACTGTGGGACTACTGGGCACAGGGGAATTCACTTGGCAATGATTGACTGATTGAGTTGGGCGAGGAGAATGCCTTTTTACTGAGGGCATCCAGTGCCAGCGGCCGCTTGGTTTCCCAGGCGGCCTAGGGAGGGGACGTCATCACTCCGGGACTGAGCGACAGCGACAGCGATAGCAGCAGCAGCAGCAGCAGTGGCAGCAGCAGCGGCGACGGCGGCGGGAGATCTACCGGTGTTTGGACGAGAAGAGCATGGGCGGCGTTGTGGACGTTTTCGTGTGTTCCGTGAGTGGTTGGACTGTTGCGCTGAAGAGTTGTAGGCTTTTTTGGGGGGGGGGGGGGGGGTCGGCGTGGGATAGCCGCCGACCTAATGTGTTAATTTTTATCCCTTTGGTCAGCAGCGCATCTGCTCGGTAGTGAGCAGAGGTCCCCGGAGGACTTCTCTTGTTGGTGTGGGCTGTGGGTTAACATATCTTGGCTCATGATTTTTGTCAGGAAATGTATATGTGTGTTTAAACCTCCCAGTGTTTATGGCATTTATCTCATGTTAGTAGTCCTGGAGGCTTGAGTTGGGGTTGCCCTGTGGGGTGCTGTTGTACATAGTAATTGTAGTTATCTTTTTATTATTATTTTATCTTTTTCTTTTTTCGATTTACTGTGTGCTGTGGTATGTAGTATATGTATTCCTTATTCATTTTGTTTGTTTGCTGTGACTACCTTGCTGTGACTACGTTGATGTTTTTTTTTTGGGGGGGGGGGGGGTTTGCAACGTCTGGGACTCGATGTGACTCGTGGGGTGTCTTGTGGCAATTAGGCTGCCGCTCTTATTCAGGCTGGGGCGGGGAGTGCTGGTGATATTGAGTGTTGGCGGCTGCTGACCTGTAAAAATAAAATTGGTTAAACTGATTCGTGCCTGGTGTTGTGTGTCTCAGAGGGGGGCAGGCCTGTGTTGGCTAGGTAGTGTACCACGACACTAACACACCACAGCGGAGCCCTGATAATAATAATAACAACAATTATTATTACTATTACTATTATTCTTCTTCTTCTTTTTATTATTATTATTATTATTATTATAATTATTATTATTATTACTACTACTACATACCTTTTAACGGAAAAGGTTTCTCTTTTTCCATTAATTAGAACTGAATGACAGGCACCAACATACACCTTTCAGCAAAGACATAAAGCGCAAAGTTTATGTAATTTCTTTATTCATGGAACTCAAAATTAACATCATTTGACAGGCAATTTGACCTGATCACATCGGTACTGCCATCCAATGCTCTGGGCTACAAATTGGCGGAGACAAATCACTTGAAAGGCCATTTGACATGGGATAATATCGATGTTGTCATCTAGTGGCCTGCGCGACAGGTGGGTTCAGAGATAGCACAGCACAGCATCGTTGATGTCTTAAGCCCGTCTCCACGAAGTCAGGATCCTGTAAAAGGACTTCATTCCTGTACATATCTTCCACATTGCAGACGCGACTCTGCGCACTTTCAACATTATCTGCGCCCATTCGTTGATGTGAGCCGAACTTGAATTTTCAGGGCTGCTGGTTGTCACCCCATCCAGAGCAACCGGCGACGGCACATTTCCCGAATTTCTCTCATACATTAGAGAGGGTAAGACTTCATATAGTAATTGTGTATTGAGAAATATTTCACATGCATTCCCAATCATTTCACAAAGATCCCCGAAATCCATCAGTGTAACAAATGACGACGTGATCCAAGTGCTTTCGAAGAGTGTTGTGAGATGAGCGAGTGTGCCCATCAATTTATATTCACGATGTCTTCAAATCCAACCCCTGGTGGAATAGCAGCGAAATCTCGATGTTGTTTTCCGCAACTGTCTCCACGCCCTGGAACACCTGAATGCAGGTCTTCTTCTTCTTCTTCTTCTGTTTCTTATGACTGTGATTATTAGGGCCCATCAATTTATAGTCACCATGTCTCCAAATCCCGCATCCTGATGTTGATTGCGCCAGCCGCAACTGTCTCCACGCCCCGCAACACCTGAATGCAGGTTATTGTAGCGAAAATCCCGCGGACTCCACCCCCTCTACACCTGAAGGCAGGTTATTGGTGCGGTATTTCCACGGACTCCACCCCCTGTATGACCAGAGCAGATGGTGACGTCTCGGTTTCATTTTGAGAGAAGTTTAGTGCGGACAAATCAGAGCAACAAGTGCTGCGCTCTGAATCTCTGCGTCCACTGAGTGGAGATGTCTCTACGCCATACAACACGCAGCTCCTGAGGACATATTATAGCACTGCGATGGGCGCCCTTCACAGTATGAAGGCGCCAGCCAGCACTGCAAAGGGTGCCCTTGTTTTACAGGAGTGGACGATGACATTTGGGAGGTTGCTATAGTATGAACATCAGACGTTACTTTCACGGTTTCGGGCTTCCCAAATAAAAGAGGTGAGTATGCGGGAAAATTACGCGCTGAAATAAGCCAGTCAGCACGCTCTTCACTTGACGTTAGCCGGAAAATTGTATGGATTTTTTTTTCTAATTGTCATCGCCGAGGCTTCCCCGACTGGCACCGGTGTATATGCGGAAGCACTCCTCACCTAGGCGTCCATGGCACCGCGACAACATTCTGCCAACGACTCTGCCATTTAAATGGTCTGTACCGGTAATTCTACTGTCTTCAGACATTTCTTTAGCATAAAGAAGAAATGTTTTTTTTTCCCCTTTTTTGTTTGTTTATTTTATTTTTGAAACTGCCAGGAGCGCACACAGACACAACACACAGCACAACATCGGTGATGTCTTAAGCCCGTCTCCACGAAGTCAGGATCCTGTAAAAGGACTTCATTCCTGTACATGCCTTCCACAGTACAGATACAACAGACGCGACTCTGCGCACTTTCAACACTATCTGCGCCCATTCGCTGATGTGAGCCGAACTTGAATTTTCAGGGCTGGTGGTTGTCACCTCAACCAGAGCAACGGGCGACGGCAGATTTTCCGAATTTCTCGGATACATAAACGAGAGTAACACCTGCAACACCTGAAGGCAGGTTATTGGTGCGGTATTTCCACGGACTCCACCCCCTGTATGACCAGAGCGGGGGGGGGGTCGGCGTGGGATAGCCGCCGACCTAATGTGTTAATTTTTATCCCTTTGGTCAGCAGCGCATCTGCTCGGTAGTGAGCAGAGGTCCCCGGAGGACTTCTCTTGTTGGTGTGGGCTGTGGGTTAACATATCTTGGCTCATGATTTTTGTCAGGAAATGTATATGTGTGTTTAAACCTCCCAGTGTTTATGGCATTTATCTCATGTTAGTAGTCCTGGAGGCTTGAGTTGGGGTTGCCCTGTGGGGTGCTGTTGTACATAGTAATTGTAGTTATCTTTTTATTATTATTTTATCTTTTTCTTTTTTCGATTTACTGTGTGCTGTGGTATGTAGTATATGTATTCCTTATTCATTTTGTTTGTTTGCTGTGACTACCTTGCTGTGACTACGTTGATGTTTTTTTTTTTGGGGGGGGGGGGTTTGCAACGTCTGGGACTCGATGTGACTCGTGGGGTGTCTTGTGGCAATTAGGCTGCCGCTCTTATTCAGGCTGGGGCGGGGAGTGCTGGTGATATTGAGTGTTGGCGGCTGCTGACCTGTAAAAATAAAATTGGTTAAACTGATTCGTGCCTGGTGTTGTGTGTCTCAGAGGGGGGCAGGCCTGTGTTGGCTAGGTAGTGTACCACGACACTAACACACCACAGCGGAGCCCTGATAATAATAATAACAACAATTATTATTACTATTACTATTATTCTTCTTCTTTTTATTATTATAATTATTATTATTATTATTATTACTACTACTACATACCTTTTAACGGAAAAGGTTTCTCTTTTTCCATTAATTAGAACTGAATGACAGGCACCAACATACACCTTTCAGCAAAGACATAAAGCGCAAAGTTTATGTAATTTCTTTATTCATGGAACTCAAAATTAACATCATTTGACAGGCAATTTGACCTGATCACATCGGTACTGCCATCCAATGCTCTGGGCTACAAATTGGCGGAGACAAATCACTTGAAAGGCCATTTGACATCGGATAATATCGATGTTGTCATCTAGTGGCCTGCGCGACAGGTGGGTTCAGAGATAGCACAGCACAGCATCGTTGATGTCTTAAGCCCGTCTCCACGAAGTCAGGATCCTGTAAAAGGACTTCATTCCTGTACATATCTTCCACATTGCAGATAGAGCAGACGCGACTCTGCGCACTTTCAACATTATCTGCGCCCATTCGCTGATGTGAGCCGAACTTGAATTTTCAGGGCTGCTGGTTGTCACCCCATCCAGAGCAACCGGCGACGGCACATTTCCCGAATTTCTCTCATACGTTAGAGAGGGTAAGACTTCATATAGTAATTGTGTATTGAGAAATATTTCACATGCATTCCCAATCATTTCACAAAGATCCCCGAAATCCATCAGTGTAACAAATGACGACGTGATCCAAGTGCTTTCGAAGAGTGTTGTGAGATGAGCGAGTGTGCCCATCAATTTATATTCACGATGTCTTCAAATCCAACCCCTGGTGGAATAGCAGCGAAATCTCGATGTTGTTTTCCGCAACTGTCTCCACGCCCTGGAACACCTGAATGCAGGTCTTCTTCTTCTTCTTCTTCTGTTTCTTATGACTGTGATTATTAGGGCCCATCAATTTATAGTCACCATGTCTCCAAATCCCGCATCCTGATGTTGATTGCGCCAGCCGCAACTGTCTCCACGCCCCGCAACACCTGAATGCAGGTTATTGTAGCGAAAATCCCGCGGACTCCACCCCCTCTACACCTGAAGGCAGGTTATTGGTGCGGTATTTCCACGGACTCCACCCCCTGTATGACCAGAGCAGATGGTGACGTCTCGGTTTCATTTTGAGAGAAGTTTAGTGCGGACAAATCAGAGCAACAAGTGCTGCGCTCTGAATCTCTGCGTCCACTGAGTGGAGATGTCTCTACGCCATACAACACGCAGCTCCTGAGGACATATTATAGCACTGCGATGGGCGCCCTTCACAGTATGAAGGCGCCAGCCAGCACTGCAAAGGGTGCCCTTGTTTTACAGGAGTGGACGATGACATTTGGGAGGTTGCTATAGTATGAACATCAGACGTTACTTTCACGGTTTCGGGCTTCCCAAATAAAAGAGGTGAGTATGCGGGAAAATTACGCGCTGAAATAAGCCAGTCAGCACGCTCTTCACTTGACGTTAGCCGGAAAATTGTATGGATTTTTTTTTCTAATTGTCATCGCCGAGGCTTCCCCGACTGGCACCGGTGTATATGCGGAAGCACTCCTCACCTAGGCGTCCATAGCACCGCGACAACATTCTCTTAAGAAATTACAATATATTTGATATCATTTTTTCCAAGTGTCATGACTTCCCAAACCAGCGACTCTGCCATTTAAATGGTCTGTACCGGTAATTCTACTGTCTTCAGACATTTCTTTAGCATAAAGAAGAAATGTTTTTTTTTTCCCCTTTTTTGTTTGTTTATTTTATTTTTGAAACTGCCAGGAGCGCACACAGACACAACACACAGCACAACATCGGTGATGTCTTAAGCCCGTCTCCACGAAGTCAGGATCCTGTAAAAGGACTTCATTCCTGTACATGCCTTCCACAGTACAGATACAACAGACGCGACTCTGCGCACTTTCAACACTATCTGCGCCCATTCGCTGATGTGAGCCGAACTTTAATTTTCAGGGCTGGTGGTTGTCACCTCAACCAGAGCAACGGGCGACGGCAGATTTTCCGAATTTCTCGGATACATAAACGAGAGTAACACCTGCAACACCTGAAGGCAGGTTATTGGTGCGGTATTTCCACGGACTCCACCCCCTGTATGACCAGAGCGGATGGTGACGTTTCGGTTTCATTATGGCAGAAGTTTAGTGCGGACACACCAGAGCGGCGCCCGGTAACAAGTGCAGCGCTCTGAATCTCTGAGTCCACTGAGTGGAGAAGTCTCTACGCCATACAACACGCAACTCCTGAGGGCATATTATAGCGGGAGCCCTTCACAGTATGAAGGCGCCAGCCAGCACTGCGATGAGTGCCTTTTGTTTTACCTGGGTGGACGATGACATTTGGGAAGTTGCTATAGTCTGAACATTAGACGTTACTTTCACGGCTTCGGGCTTCCCAAATAACAGAGGTGAGTATACGGACAAATTACGCGCTGGAATGAGCCAGTCAGCACGCTCTTCACTTGATTTTAGCGAGAAAATTGTATAGGTCTTTTTTTTTTTTCTAATTGTCATCGCCGAGGCGTCCCCGACTGGCACCGGTGTATATGCGGAAGCACTCCTCACCTAGGCGTCCATAGCACCGCGACAACATTCTCTTAAGAAATCACAATATATTTGATATCATTTTTTCCAAGTGTCATGACTTCCCAAACCAGCGACTCTGCCATTTAAACGGTCTGTACCGGTAATTCTACTGTCTTCAGACATTTCTTTAGCATAAAGAAGAAATGTTTTTTTTTCCCTTTTTTGTTTGTTTATTTTATTTTTGAAACTGCCAGGAGCGCACACAGACACAACACACAGCACAACATCGGTGATGTCTTAAGCCCGTCTCCACGAAGTCAGGATCCTGTAAAAGGGCTTCATTCCTGTACATGCCTTCCACAGTGCAGATACAACAGACGCGACTCTGCGCACTTTCAACACTATGTGCGTCCATTCGCTGATGTGAGCCGACCTTGAATTTTCAGGGCTGGTGGTTGTCACCCTATCCAGAGCAACCGGCGACGGCGACGGATTTCCCGAATTTCTCTCATACATAAGAGAGAGTAAGACTTCATATACTAACTGTGTATTGAGAAATATTTCACATGCATTCCCAATCATTTCACAAAGATCGACGAAATCCATCAGTGTAATAAATTTCGACGTGATTCAAGTGCTTGCGAAGAGTGTTGTGAGATGAGCGAGTGTGCCCATCAATTTATATTCACGATATCTCCAAATCCGACCCCTGGTGAGATAGTAGCGAGATCTCGATGTTGATTTCTGCAACTGTCTCCACGCCCTGCAACACCTGAATGCAGGTTATAGTAGTAGTAGTAATTTTCCCGCACTCCACTCCCTGCATGAACAGAGCCGATGGTGAGGTTTTGGTTTCCTTTTAAGAGAAGATTAGTGCTGGTGTCACATTTTGATTATTGTATATTTTGATATGTTGCATTGGTGCTGTGTAAAAATGTGGTATAATGTTGGGTTTGTATTTGCTGTGACTGCGGGAACCATGGTATGGGACTCCTTGTGCGGACTGTGGGACTACTGGGCACAGGGGAATTCATTTGGCAATGATTGACTGATTGAGTTGGGCGAGGAGAATGCCTTTTTACTGAGGGCATCCAGTGCCAGCGGCCGCTTGGTTTCCCAGGCGGCCTAGGGAGGGGACGTCATCACTCCGGGACTGAGCGTCAGCGACAGCGATAGCAGCAGCAGCAGCAGTGGCAGCAGCAGCGGCGACGGCGGCGGGAGATCTACCGGTGTTTGGAGGAGAAGAGCATGGGCGGCGTTGTGGACGTTTTCGTGTATTCCGTGAGTTGTTGGACTGTTGCGCTGAAGAGTTGTAGGCTTTTTTGGGGGGGTCGGCGTGGGATAGCCGCCGACCCAATGTGTTAATTCTTATCCCTTTGGTCAGCAGCGCATCTGCTCGGTAGTGAGCAGAGGTCCCCGGAGGACTTCTCTTGTTGGTGTGGGCTGTGGGTTAACATATCTTGGCTCATGATGTTTGTCAGGAAATGTATATGTGTGTTTAAACCTCCCAGTGTTTATGGCATTTATCTCATGTTAGTAGTCCTGGAGGCTTGAGTTGGGCTTGCCCTGTGGGGTGCTGTAGTACATAGTAATTGTAGTTATCTTTTTATTATTATTTTATCTTTTTCTTTTTCGATTTACTGTGTGCTGTGGTATGTAGTATATGTATTCCTTATTCATTTTGTTTTTTTGCTGTGACTACCTTGCTGTGACTACGTTGATGTTTTTTCGGGTTTTTTTTTTTTTGCAACGTCTGGGACTCGATGTGACTCGTGGGGTGTCTTGTGGCAATTAGGCTGCCGCTCTTATTCAGGCTGGGTGCGGGGAGTGCTGGTGATATTGAGTGTTGGCGGCTGCTGACCTGTAAAAATAAAATTGGTTAAACTGATTCGTGCCTGGTGTTGTGTGTCTCAGAGGGGGGCAGGCCTGTGTTGGCTAGGTGGTGTACCACGACACTAACACACCACAGCGGAGCCCTGATAATAATAATAACAACAACAATTATTATTACTATTACTATTATTCTTCTTCTTTTTATTATTATTATTATTATTATTATTATTACTACTACTACATACCTTTTAACGGAAAAGATTTCTCTTTTTCCATTAATTAGAACTGAATGACAGGCACCAACATACACCTTTCAGCAAAGACAGAAAGCGCAAAGTTTATGTAATTTTTTTTATTTATGGCACTCAAAATTAACATCATTTGACAGGCAATTTGACCTGATCACATCGGTACTGCCATCCAATGCTCTGGGCTACAAATTGACGGAGACAAATCACTTGAAAGGCCATTTGACATCGGATAATATCGATGTTGTCATCTAGTGGCCTGCGCTACAGGTGGGTTCAGAGTTCGCACAGCACAGCATCGTTGATGTCTTAAGCCCGTCTCCACGAAGTCAGGATCCTGTAAAAGGACTTCATTCCTGTACATGCCTTCCACAGTGCAGATACAACAGACGCGACTCTGCGCACTTTCAACATTATCTGTGCCCATTCGCTGATGTGAGCCGAACTTGAATTTTCAGGGCCAGTGGTTGTCACCCTATCCAGAACAACCGGCGACTGCACATTTCCCGAATTTCTGTCATACATAAGAGAGAGTAAGACTTCATATACTAACTGTGTATTGAAAAATATTTCACATGCATTCCCAGTTATTTCAAAAAGATCGACGAGATCCATCAGTGTTTTCAATTTCGACGTGATTCAAGTGCTTTCGAAGAGCCCCAGCCCCTGGTGGAATAGCAGCGAAATCTCAATGTTGATTTCCGCAACTGTCTCCACGCCCTGCAACACCTGAATGCAGGTTGTAGTAGCGGAATTTTCCCGCACTCCACTCCATGCATTAACAGAGCCGATGGTGAGGGTTTGGTTTCCTTTTAAGAGAAGATTAGTGCTGGTGTCACATTTTGATCGGTGTTGTCATTTAGTGGCCTGCGCTACAGGTGGGTTCAGAGTTAGCACAGAACAGCATCGTTGATGTCTTAAGTCCGTCTCCACGAAGTCAGGATCCTGTGAAAGGACTTCATTTCTGTATATATCTTCCACAGTGCAGATATAGCAGACGCAACTCTGCGCACTTTCAACATTATCTGCGCCCATTCGCTGATGTGAGCCGAACTTGAATTTTCAGGGCTGGTGGTTGTCACCCCATCCAGAGCAACCGGCGACGGCACATTTCCCGAATTTCTCTCATCCATTAGAGAGAGTAAGACTTCATATAGGAATTGTGTATTGAGAAATATTTCACATGCAGTCGCAATCATTTCACAAAGATCCAGCACAGCCATTAGAGCAATAAATCACCACTTGATTCTAGAGCTTAAGAAGAGTGTTGTGAGATGAATGAGTGAGTGAATGAGTGAGCGTGCCCATCACTTTATAGTCACAATGTTTGCAAATCTGGCGGAATTTATAGCGGAATCTTGATTTCCGCGACTATCTCCACGCCCTGCAACACCTGAAGGCAGGTGATTGGTGCGCTATTTCCACGGACTCCACCCCCTGTATGACCAGAGCGGATGGTGACGTTTCGGCTTCATTTTGACAGAAGTTTAGTGCGGACACACCAGAGCGGCGCCCGGTAACAAGTGCAGCGCTCTGAATCTCTGCCTCCACTGAGTGGAGAAGTCTCTACGCCATACAACACGCAACTCCTGAGTGGACGATGACATTTGGGAGGTTGCTATAGTCTGAACATTAGACGTTACTTTCACGGCTTCGGGCTTCCCAAATAACAGAGGTGAGTATATGGACAAATTACGCGCTGGAATGAGCCAGTCAGCACGCTCTTCACTTGATTTTAGCGAGAAAATTGTATAGGTCTTTTTTCTTTTTACTTGTCATCGCCGAGGCGTCTCTGACTGGCACCGGTGCATATGCGGAAGCACTCCTCACCTAGGCGTCCATAGCACCGCGACAACATTCTCTTAAGAAATTACAATATATTTGATATAATTTTTTCCAAGTGTCATGACTTCCCAAACCAGCGACTCTGCCATTTAAACGGTCTGTACCGGTAATTCTACTGTCTTCAGACATTTCTTTAGCATAAAGAAGAAATGATTTTTTTCCCCCTTTTTTGTTTGTTTATTTTATTTTTAAAACTGCCAGGAGCGCACACAGACACAACACACAGCACAACATCGGTGATGTCTTAAGCCCGTCTCCACGAAGTCAGGATCCTGTAAAAGGACTTCATTCCTGTACATGCCTTCCACAGTGCAGATACAACAGACGCGACTCTGCGCACTTTCAACACTATCTGCGCCCATTCGCTGATGTGAGCCGACCTTGAATTTTCAGGGCTGGTGGGTGTCACCCTATCCAGAGCAACCGGCGACGGCGACGGATTTCCCGAATTTTTCTCATACATAAGAGAGAGTAAGACTTCATATACTAACTGTGTATTGAGAAATATTTCACATGCATTCCCAATCATTTCACAAAGATCGACGAAATCCATCAGTGTAATAAATTTCGACGTGATTCAAGTGCTTTCGAAGAGTGTTGTGAGATGAGCGAGTGTGCCCATCAATTTATATTCACGATATCTCCAAATCCGACCCCTGGTGAGATAGTAGCGAGATCTCGATGTTGATTTCTGCAACTGTCTCCACGCCCTGCAACACCTGAATGCAGGTTGTAGTAGTAGTAGTAATTTTCCCGCACTCCACTCCCTGCATGAACAGAGCCGATGGTGAGGTTTTGGTTTCCTTTTAAGAGAAGATTAGTGCTGGTGTCACATTTTGATTATTGTATACTTTGATATGTTGCATTGGTGCTGTGTAAAAATGTGGTATAATGTTGGGTTTGTATTTGTTGTGACAGCGGAACCATGGTATGGAACTCCTTGTGCGGACTGTGGGACTACTGGGCAAAGGGGAATTGACTTGGCAATGATTGACTGATTGAGTTGGGCGAGGAGAATGCCTTTTTATTGAGGGCATCCAGTGCCAGCGGCCGCTCGGTTTCCCAGGTGGCCTAGGGAGGGGACGTCATCACTCCGGGACTGAGCGACAGCGACAGCGATAGCAGCAGCAGCAGCAGTGGCAGCAGCAGCGGCGACGGCGGCGGGAGATCTACCGGTGTTTGGAGGAGAAGAGCATGGGCGGCGTTGTGGACGTTTTCGTGTATTCCGTGAGTTGTTGGACTGTTGCGCTGAAGAGTTGTAGGCTTTTTTGGGGGGGTCGGCGTGGGATAGCCGCCGACCCAATGTGTTAATTCTTATCCCTTTGGTCAGCAGCGCATCTGCTCGGTAGTGAGCAGAGGTCCCCGGAGGACTTCTCTTGTTGGTGTGGGCTGTGGGTTAACATATCTTGGCTCATGATGTTTGTCAGGAAATGTATATGTGTGTTTAAACCTCCCAGTGTTTATGGCATTTATCTCATGTTAGTAGTCCTGGAGGCTTGAGTTGGGGTTGCCCTGTGGGGTGCTGTAGTACATAGTAATTGTAGTTATCTTTTTATTATTATTTTATCTTTTTCTTTTTCGATTTACTGTGTGCTGTGGTATGTAGTATATGTATTCCTTATTCGTTTTGTTTTTTTGCTGTGACTACCTTGCTGTGACTACGTTGATGTTTTATCGGGTTTTTTTTTTTTTTTGCAACGTCTGGGACTCGATGTGACTCGTGGGGTGTCTTGTGGCAATTAGGCTGCCGCTCTTATTCAGGCTGGGTGCGGGGAGTGCTGGTGCTATTGAGTGTTGGCGGCTGCTGACCTGTAAAAATAAAATTGGTTAAACTGATTCGTGCCTGGTGTTGTGTGTCTCAGAGGGGGGCAGGCCTGTGTTGGCTAGGTGGTGTACCACGACACTAACACACCACAGCGGAGCCCTGATAATAATAATAACAACAACAATTATTATTACTATTACTATTATTCTTCTTCTTTTTATTATTATTATTATTATTATTATTATTATTATTATTATTATTACTACTACTACATACCTTTTAACGGAAAAGATTTCTCTTTTTCCATTAATTAGAACTGAATGACAGGCACCAACATACACCTTTCAGCAAAGACAGAAAGCGCAAAGTTTATGTAATTTTTTTTATTTATGGCACTCAAAATTAACATCATTTGACAGGCAATTTGACCTGATCACATCGGTACTGCCATCCAATGCTCTGGGCTACAAATTGACGGAGACAAATCACTTGAAAGGCCATTTGACATCGGATAATATCGATGTTGTCATCTAGTGGCCTGCGCTACAGGTGGGTTCAGAGTTCGCACAGCACAGCATCGTTGATGTCTTAAGCCCGTCTCCACGAAGTCAGGATCCTGTAAAAGGACTTCATTCCTGTACATGCCTTCCACAGTGCAGATACAACAGACGCGACTCTGCGCACTTTCAACATTATCTGCGCCCATTCGCTGATGTGAGCCGAACTTGAATTTTCAGGGCCAGTGGTTGTCACCCTATCCAGAACAACCGGCGACTGCACATTTCCCGAATTTCTGTCATACATAAGAGAGAGTAAGACTTCATATACTAACTGTGTATTGAAAAATATTTCACATGCATTCCCAGTAATTTCAAAAAGATCGACGAGATCCATCAGTGTTTTCAATTTCGACGTGATTCAAGTGCTTTCGAAGAGCCCCAGCCCCTGGTGGAATAGCAGCGAAATCTCAATGTTGATTTCCGCAACTGTCTCCACGCCCTGCAACACCTGAATGCAGGTTGTAGTAGCGGAATTTTCCCGCACTCCACTCCATGCATTAACAGAGCCGATGGTGAGGGTTTGGTTCCTTTTAAGAGAAGATTAGTGCTGGTGTCACATTTTGATCGGTGTTGTCATTTAGTGGCCTGCGCTACAGGTGGGTTCAGAGTTAGCACAGAACAGCATCGTTGATGTCTTAAGTCCGTCTCCACGAAGTCAGGATCCTGTGAAAGGACTTCATTTCTGTATATATCTTCCACAGTGCAGATATAGCAGACGCAACTCTGCGCACTTTCAACATTATCTGCGCCCATTCGCTGATGTGAGCCGAACTTGAATTTTCAGGGCTGGTGGTTGTCACCCCATCCAGAGCAACCGGCGACGGCACATTTCCCGAATTTCTCTCATCCATTAGAGAGAGTAAGACTTCATATAGGAATTGTGTATTGAGAAATATTTCACATGCAGTCGCAATCATTTCACAAAGATCCAGCACAGCCATTAGAGCAATAAATCACCACTTGATTCTAGAGCTTAAGAAGAGTGTTGTGAGATGAATGAGTGAGTGAATGAGTGAGCGTGCCCATCACTTTATAGTCACAATGTTTGCAAATCTGGCGGAATTTATAGCGGAATCTTGATTTCCGCGACTATCTCCACGCCCTGCAACACCTGAAGGCAGGTGATTGGTGCGCTATTTCCACGGACTCCACCCCCTGTATGACCAGAGCGGATGGTGACGTTTCGGCTTCATTTTGACAGAAGTTTAGTGCGGACACACCAGAGCGGCGCCCGGTAAACAAGTGCAGCGCTCTGAATCTCTGCCTCCACTGAGTGGAGAAGTCTCTACGCCATACAACACGCAACTCCTGAGTGGACGATGACATTTGGGAGGTTGCTATAGTCTGAACATTAGACGTTACTTTCACGGCTTCGGGCTTCCCAAATAACAGAGGTGAGTATATGGACAAATTACGCGCTGGAATGAGCCAGTCAGCACGCTCTTCACTTGATTTTAGCGAGAAAATTGTATAGGTCTTTTTTCTTTTTACTTGTCATCGCCGAGGCGTCTCTGACTGGCACCGGTGCATATGCGGAAGCACTCCTCACCTAGGCGTCCATAGCACCGCGACAACATTCTCTTAAGAAATTACAATATATTTGATATAATTTTTTCCAAGTGTCATGACTTCCCAAACCAGCGACTCTGCCATTTAAACGGTCTGTACCGGTAATTCTACTGTCTTCAGACATTTCTTTAGCATAAAGAAGAAATGATTTTTTTTCCCCTTTTTTGTTTGTTTATTTTATTTTTAAAACTGCCAGGAGCGCACACAGACACAACACACAGCACAACATCGGTGATGTCTTAAGCCCGTCTCCACGAAGTCAGGATCCTGTAAGAGGACTTCATTCCTGTACATGCCTTCCACAGTGCAGATACAACAGACGCGACTCTGCGCACTTTCAACACTATCTGCGCCCATTCGCTGATGTGAGCCGACCTTGAATTTTCAGGGCTGGTGGGTGTCACCCTATCCAGAGCAACCGGCGACGGCGACGGATTTCCCGAATTTTTCTCATACATAAGAGAGAGTAAGACTTCATATACTAACTGTGTATTGAGAAATATTTCACATGCATTCCCAATCATTTCACAAAGATCGACGAAATTCATCAGTGTAATACATTTCGACGTGATTCAAGTGCTTGCGAAGAGTGTTGTGAGATGAGCGAGTGTGCCCATCAATTTATATTCACGATATCTCCAAATCCGACCCCTGGTGAGATAGTAGCGAGATCTCGATGTTGATTTCTGCAACTGTCTCCACGCCCTGCAACACCTGAATGCAGGTTGTAGTAGTAGTAGTAATTTTCCCGCACTCCACTCCCTGCATGAACAGAGCCGATGGTGAGGTTTTGGTTTCCTTTTAAGAGAAGATTAGTGCTGGTGTCACATTTTGATTATTGTATACTTTGATATGTTGCATTGGTGCTGTGTAAAAATGTGGTATAATGTTGGGTTTGTATTTGTTGTGACAGCGGGAACCATGGTATGGAACTCCTTGTGCGGACTGTGGGACTACTGGGCAAAGTGGAATTGACTTGGCAATGATTGACTGATTGAGTTGGGCGAGGAGAATGCCTTTTTATTGAGGGCATCCAGTGCCAGCGGCCGCTCGGTTTCCCAGGTGGCCTAGGGAGGGGACGTCATCACTCCGGGACTGAGCGACAGCGACAGCGATAGCAGCAGCAGCAGCAGTGGCAGCAGCAGCGGCGACGGCGGCGGGAGATCTACCGGTGTTTGGAGGAGAAGAGCATGGGCGGCGTTGTGGACGTTTTCGTGTATTCCGTGAGTTGTTGGACTGTTGCGCTGAAGAGTTGTAGGCTTTTTTGGGGGGGTCGGCGTGGGATAGCCGCCGACCCAATGTGTTAATTCTTATCCCTTTGGTCAGCAGCGCATCTGCTCGGTAGTGAGCAGAGGTCCCCGGAGGACTTCTCTTGTTGGTGTGGGCTGTGGGTTAACATCTCTTGGCTCATGATGTTTGTCAGGAAATGTATATGTGTGTTTAAACCTCCCAGTGTTTATGGCATTTATCTCATGTTAGTAGTCCTGGAGGCTTGAGTTGGGGTTGCCCTGTGGGGTGCTGTAGTACATAGTAATTGTAGTTATCTTTTTATTATTATTTTATCTTTTTCTTTTTCGATTTACTGTGTGCTGTGGTATGTAGTATATGTATTCCTTATTCGTTTTGTTTTTTTGCTGTGACTACCTTGCTGTGACTACGTTGATGTTTTATCGGGTTTTTTTTTTTTTGCAACGTCTGGGACTCGATGTGACTCGTGGGGTGTCTTGTGGCAATTAGGCTGCCGCTCTTATTCAGGCTGGGTGCGGGGAGTGCTGGTGCTATTGAGTGTTGGCGGCTGCTGACCTGTAAAAATAAAATTGGTTAAACTGATTCGTGCCTGGTGTTGTGTGTCTCAGAGGGGGGCAGGCCTGTGTTGGCTAGGTGGTGTACCACGACACTAACACACCACAGCGGAGCCCTGATAATAATAATAACAACAACAATTATTATTACTATTACTATTATTCTTCTTCTTTTTATTATTATTATTATTATTATTATTATTACTACTACTACATACCTTTTAACGGAAAAGATTTCTCTTTTTCCATTAATTAGAACTGAATGACAGGCACCAACATACACCTTTCAGCAAAGACAGAAAGCGCAAAGTTTATGTAATTTTTTTTATTTATGGCACTCAAAATTAACATCATTTGACAGGCAATTTGACCTGATCACATCGGTACTGCCATCCAATGCTCTGGGCTACAAATTGACGGAGACAAATCACTTGAAAGGCCATTTGACATCGGATAATATCGATGTTGTCATCTAGTGGCCTGCGCTACAGGTGGGTTCAGAGTTCGCACAGCACAGCATCGTTGATGTCTTAAGCCCGTCTCCACGAAGTCAGGATCCTGTAAAAGGACTTCATTCCTGTACATGCCTTCCACAGTGCAGATACAACAGACGCGACTCTGCGCACTTTCAACATTATCTGCGCCCATTCGCTGATGTGAGCCGAACTTGAATTTTCAGGGCCAGTGGTTGTCACCCTATCCAGAACAACCGGCGACTGCACATTTCCCGAATTTCTGTCATACATAAGAGAGAGTAAGACTTCATATACTAACTGTGTATTGAAAAATATTTCACATGCATTCCCAGTTATTTCAAAAAGATCGACGAGATCCATCAGTGTTTTCAATTTCGACGTGATTCAAGTGCTTTCGAAGAGCCCCAGCCCCTGGTGGAATAGCAGCGAAATCTCAATGTTGATTTCCGCAACTGTCTCCACGCCCTGCAACACCTGAATGCAGGTTGTAGTAGCGGAATTTTCCCGCACTCCACTCCATGCATTAACAGAGCCGATGGTGAGGGTTTGGTTTCCTTTTAAGAGAAGATTAGTGCTGGTGTCACATTTTGATCGGTGTTGTCATTTAGTGGCCTGCGCTACAGGTGGGTTCAGAGTTAGCACAGAACAGCATCGTTGATGTCTTAAGTCCGTCTCCACGAAGTCAGGATCCTGTGAAAGGACTTCATTTCTGTATATATCTTCCACAGTGCAGATATAGCAGACGCAACTCTGCGCACTTTCAACATTATCTGCGCCCATTCGCTGATGTGAGCCGAACTTGAATTTTCAGGGCTGGTGGTTGTCACCCCATCCAGAGCAACCGGCGACGGCACATTTCCCGAATTTCTCTCATCCATTAGAGAGAGTAAGACTTCATATAGGAATTGTGTATTGAGAAATATTTCACATGCAGTCGCAATCATTTCACAAAGATCCAGCACAGCCATTAGAGCAATAAATCACCACTTGATTCTAGAGCTTAAGAAGAGTGTTGTGAGATGAATGAGTGAGTGAATGAGTGAGCGTGCCCATCACTTTATAGTCACAATGTTTGCAAATCTGGCGGAATTTATAGCGGAATCTTGATTTCCGCGACTATCTCCACGCCCTGCAACACCTGAAGGCAGGTGATTGGTGCGCTATTTCCACGGACTCCACCCCCTGTATGACCAGAGCGGATGGTGACGTTTCGGCTTCATTTTGACAGAAGTTTAGTGCGGACACACCAGAGCGGCGCCCGGTAACAAGTGCAGCGCTCTGAATCTCTGCCTCCACTGAGTGGAGAAGTCTCTACGCCATACAACACGCAACTCCTGAGTGGACGATGACATTTGGGAGGTTGCTATAGTCTGAACATTAGACGTTACTTTCACGGCTTCGGGCTTCCCAAATAACAGAGGTGAGTATATGGACAAATTACGCGCTGGAATGAGCCAGTCAGCACGCTCTTCACTTGATTTTAGCGAGAAAATTGTATAGGTCTTTTTTCTTTTTACTTGTCATCGCCGAGGCGTCTCTGACTGGCACCGGTGCATATGCGGAAGCACTCCTCACCTAGGCGTCCATAGCACCGCGACAACATTCTCTTAAGAAATTACAATATATTTGATATAATTTTTTCCAAGTGTCATGACTTCCCAAACCAGCGACTCTGCCATTTAAACGGTCTGTACCGGTAATTCTACTGTCTTCAGACATTTCTTTAGCATAAAGAAGAAATGATTTTTTTCCCCTTTTTTGTTTGTTTATTTTATTTTTAAAACTGCCAGGAGCGCACACAGACACAACACACAGCACAACATCGGTGATGTCTTAAGCCCGTCTCCACGAAGTCAGGATCCTGTAAGAGGACTTCATTCCTGTACATGCCTTCCACAGTGCAGATACAACAGACGCGACTCTGCGCACTTTCAACACTATCTGCGCCCATTCGCTGATGTGAGCCGACCTTGAATTTTCAGGGCTGGTGGGTGTCACCCTATCCAGAGCAACCGGCGACGGCGACGGATTTCCCGAATTTTTCTCATACATAAGAGAGAGTAAGACTTCATATACTAACTGTGTATTGAGAAATATTTCACATGCATTCCCAATCATTTCACAAAGATCGACGAAATTCATCAGTGTAATACATTTCGACGTGATTCAAGTGCTTGCGAAGAGTGTTGTGAGATGAGCGAGTGTGCCCATCAATTTATATTCACGATATCTCCAAATCCGACCCCTGGTGAGATAGTAGCGAGATCTCGATGTTGATTTCTGCAACTGTCTCCACGCCCTGCAACACCTGAATGCAGGTTGTAGTAGTAGTAGTAATTTTCCCGCACTCCACTCCCTGCATGAACAGAGCCGATGGTGAGGTTTTGGTTTCCTTTTAAGAGAAGATTAGTGCTGGTGTCACATTTTGATTATTGTATACTTTGATATGTTGCATTGGTGCTGTGTAAAAATGTGGTATAATGTTGGGTTTGTATTTGTTGTGACAGCGGGAACCATGGTATGGAACTCCTTGTGCGGACTGTGGGACTACTGGGCAAAGTGGAATTGACTTGGCAATGATTGACTGATTGAGTTGGGCGAGGAGAATGCCTTTTTATTGAGGGCATCCAGTGCCAGCGGCCGCTCGGTTTCCCAGGTGGCCTAGGGAGGGGACGTCATCACTCCGGGACTGAGCGACAGCGACAGCGATAGCAGCAGCAGCAGCAGTGGCAGCAGCAGCGGCGACGGCGGCGGGAGATCTACCGGTGTTTGGAGGAGAAGAGCATGGGCGGCGTTGTGGACGTTTTCGTGTATTCCGTGAGTTGTTGGACTGTTGCGCTGAAGAGTTGTAGGCTTTTTTGGGGGGGTCGGCGTGGGATAGCCGCCGACCCAATGTGTTAATTCTTATCCCTTTGGTCAGCAGCGCATCTGCTCGGTAGTGAGCAGAGGTCCCCGGAGGACTTCTCTTGTTGGTGTGGGCTGTGGGTTAACATATCTTGGCTCATGATGTTTGTCAGGAAATGTATATGTGTGTTTAAACCTCCCAGTGTTTATGGCATTTATCTCATGTTAGTAGTCCTGGAGGCTTGAGTTGGGGTTGCCCTGTGGGGTGCTGTAGTACATAGTAATTGTAGTTATCTTTTTATTATTATTTTATCTTTTTCTTTTCGATTTACTGTGTGCTGTGGTATGTAGTATATGTATTCCTTATTCGTTTTGTTTTTTTGCTGTGACTACCTTGCTGTGACTACGTTGATGTTTTATCGGGTTTTTTTTTTTTTTTGCAACGTCTGGGACTCGATGTGACTCGTGGGGTGTCTTGTGGCAATTAGGCTGCCGCTCTTATTCAGGCTGGGTGCGGGGAGTGCTGGTGCTATTGAGTGTTGGCGGCTGCTGACCTGTAAAAATAAAATTGGTTAAACTGATTCGTGCCTGGTGTTGTGTGTCTCAGAGGGGGCAGGCCTGTGTTGGCTAGGTGGTGTACCACGACACTAACACACCACAGCGGAGCCCTGATAATAATAATAACAACAACAATTATTATTACTATTACTATTATTCTTCTTCTTTTTATTATTATTATTATTATTATTATTATTACTACTACTACATACCTTTTAACGGAAAAGATTTCTCTTTTTCCATTAATTAGAACTGAATGACAGGCACCAACATACACCTTTCAGCAAAGACAGAAAGCGCAAAGTTTATGTAATTTTTTTTATTTATGGCACTCAAAATTAACATCATTTGACAGGCAATTTGACCTGATCACATCGGTACTGCCATCCAATGCTCTGGGCTACAAATTGACGGAGACAAATCACTTGAAAGGCCATTTGACATCGGATAATATCGATGTTGTCATCTAGTGGCCTGCGCTACAGGTGGGTTCAGAGTTCGCACAGCACAGCATCGTTGATGTCTTAAGCCCGTCTCCACGAAGTCAGGATCCTGTAAAAGGACTTCATTCCTGTACATGCCTTCCACAGTGCAGATACAACAGACGCGACTCTGCGCACTTTCAACATTATCTGCGCCCATTCGCTGATGTGAGCCGAACTTGAATTTCAGGGCCAGTGGTTGTCACCCTATCCAGAACAACCGGCGACTGCACATTTCCCGAATTTCTGTCATACATAAGAGAGAGTAAGACTTCATATACTAACTGTGTATTGAAAAATATTTCACATGCATTCCCAGTTATTTCAAAAAGATCGACGAGATCCATCAGTGTTTTCAATTTCGACGTGATTCAAGTGCTTTCGAAGAGCCCCAGCCCCTGGTGGAATAGCAGCGAAATCTCAATGTTGATTTCCGCAACTGTCTCCACGCCCTGCAACACCTGAATGCAGGTTGTAGTAGCGGAATTTTCCCGCACTCCACTCCATGCATTAACAGAGCCGATGGTGAGGGTTTGGTTTCCTTTTAAGAGAAGATTAGTGCTGGTGTCACATTTTGATCGGTGTTGTCATTTAGTGGCCTGCGCTACAGGTGGGTTCAGAGTTAGCACAGAACAGCATCGTTGATGTCTTAAGTCCGTCTCCACGAAGTCAGGATCCTGTGAAAGGACTTCATTTCTGTATATATCTTCCACAGTGCAGATATAGCAGACGCAACTCTGCGCACTTTCAACATTATCTGCGCCCATTCGCTGATGTGAGCCGAACTTGAATTTTCAGGGCTGGTGGTTGTCACCCCATCCAGAGCAACCGGCGACGGCACATTTCCCGAATTTCTCTCATCCATTAGAGAGAGTAAGACTTCATATAGGAATTGTGTATTGAGAAATATTTCACATGCAGTCGCAATCATTTCACAAAGATCCAGCACAGCCATTAGAGCAATAAATCACCACTTGATTCTAGAGCTTAAGAAGAGTGTTGTGAGATGAATGAGTGAGTGAATGAGTGAGCGTGCCCATCACTTTATAGTCACAATGTTTGCAAATCTGGCGGAATTTATAGCGGAATCTTGATTTCCGCGACTATCTCCACGCCCTGCAACACCTGAAGGCAGGTGATTGGTGCGCTATTTCCACGGACTCCACCCCCTGTATGACCAGAGCGGATGGTGACGTTTCGGCTTCATTTTGACAGAAGTTTAGTGCGGACACACCAGAGCGGCGCCCGGTAACAAGTGCAGCGCTCTGAATCTCTGCCTCCACTGAGTGGAGAAGTCTCTACGCCATACAACACGCAACTCCTGAGGGCATATTATAGCGGGAGCCCTTCACAGTATGAAGGCGCCAGCCAGCACTGCGATGAGTGCCTTTTGTTTTACCAGAGTGGACGATGACAGTTGGGAGGTTGCTATAGTCTGAACATTAGACGTTACTTTCACAGCTTCGGGCTTCCCAAATAACAGAGGTGAGTATACGGACAAATTACGCGCTGGGATGAGCCAGTCAGCACGCTCTTCACTTGATTTTAGCGAGAAATTGTATAGGTCTTTTTTTTTTTTTTTTTAATTGTCATCGCCGAGGCGTCCCCGACTGGCACCGGTGCATATGCGGAAGCACTCCTCACCTAAGCGTCCATAGCACCGCGACAACATTCTCTTAAGAAATCACAATACATTTGATATAATTTTTTCCAAGTGTCATGACTTCCCAAACCAGCGACTCTGCCATTTAAACGGTCTGTGCCGGTGATTCTACTGTCTTCAGACATTTCTTTAGCAAAAAGAAGAAATGTTTTTTTTTTTCCCTTTTTTGTTTGTTTATTTTATTTTTTAAAACTGCCAGGAGCGCACACAGACACAACACACAGCACAACATGGGTGATGTCTTAAACCCTTCTCCACGAAGTCAGGATCCTGTAAAAGGACTTCATTCCTGTACATGCCTTCCACAGTGCAGAGACAACAGACGCGACTCTGCGCACTTTCAACACTATCTGCGCCCATTCGCTGATGTGAGCCGAACTTGAATTTTCAGGGCTGGTGGTCGTCACCCTATCCAGAGCAACCGGCGACGGCGACGGATTTCCCGAATTTCTCTCATACCATAAGAGAGAGTAAGACTTCATATACTAACTGTGTATTGAGAAATATTTCACATGCATTCCCAATCATTTCACAAAGATCGACGAAATCCATCAGTGTAATAAATTTCGACGTGATTCAAGTGCTTTCGAAGAGTGTTGTGAGATGAGCGAGTGTGCCCATCAATTTATATTCACGATATCTCCAAATCCGACCCCTGGTGAGATAGTAGCGAGATCTCGATGTTGATTTCTGCAACTGTCTCCACGCCTAGCAACACCTGAATGCAGGTTGTAGTAGCGGAATTTTCCCGCACTCCACTCCCTGCATGAACAGAGCCGATGGTGAGGTTTTGGTTTCCTTTTAAGAGAAGATTAGTGCTGGTGTCACATTTTGATTATTGTATATTTTGATATGTTGCATTGGTGCTGTGTAAAAATGTGGTATAATGTTGGGTTTGTATTTGTTGTGACTGCGGGAACCATGGTATGGAACTCCTTGTGCGGACTGTGGGACTACTGGGCAAAGGGGAATTGACATGGCAACGATTGACTGATTGAGTTGGGCGAGGAGAATGCCTTTTTATTGAGGGCATCCAGTGCCAGCGGCCGCTCGGTTTCCCAGGCGGCCTAGGGAGGGGACGTCATCACTCCGGTACTGAGCGATATAGCAGCAGCAGCAGCAGTGGCAGCAGCGGCGACGGCGGCGGGAGATCTACCGGTGTTTGGAGAAGAGCATGTTTGCACGCCAACTTAGGGAAGTGATCAACTCGTTCTTGGGGTGTCGTGGCGTGTGTGGGCCGTTGTCTAGTCTCCTTTTGGAGTGAGTGAATGTGTTTTTTTTCCGGAGGGACCCGGCGAGCAGGATGGAACCCAGAACCACCGTCGGAGGAAGATAGCGAGAGAGTGAGCGCAGGCGATCGGCTAATTGAGGGAAGTACGAGTTTGCTGCCAGTGTGTGTGTGTGTGTGTGTGTGTGTGTGTGTGTGTGTGTGTGTGTGTGTGTGAGTGAGTGAGTGTGTACGGGTGGCCGATTTGGCTGCGTGTGTTCTCAGTGGCTGCTGTTCTGCTTCCAGCGTCTCCCGCACCGCCGAGAGGGCGAAGTCCAAGGAGGAGTCAACGGACGTTTGGGTCGCGATCGACGGAGAGGCAGACGATAACGTGTGGTGGACGGTGGTGCGCGACTTTGGAGCAGTGTGTCGAGTCATCCACAAGTCACCGGTCGCCACCGTCCTTGGTCTAGGAAGGGCGGCGTTGTGGACGTTTTCTTGTGTTCCGTGAGTTGTTGGACTGTTGCGCTGAAGAGTTGTAGGCTTTTTTTGGGGGGTCGGCGTGGGATAGCCGCCGACCCAATGTGTTAATTCTTATCCCTTTGGTCAGCAGCGCATCTGCTCGGTAGTGAGCAGAGGTCCCCGGAGGACTTCTCTTGTTGGTGTGGGCTGTGGGTTAACATATCTTGGCTCATGATGTTTGTCAGGAAATGTATATGTGTGTTTAAACCTCCCAGTGTTTATGGCATTTATCTCATGTTAGTAGTCCTGGAGGCTTGAGTTGGGGTTGCCCTGTGGGTGCTGTAGTACATAGTAATTGTAGTTATCTTTTTATTATTATTTTATCTTTTTCTTTTTCGATTTACTGTGTGCTGTGGTATGTAGTATATGTATTCCTTATTCATTTTGTTTTTTTGCTGTGACTACCTTGCTGTGACTACGTTGATGTTTTTTCGGTGTTTTTTTTGCAACGTCTGGGACTCGATGTGACTCGTGGGGTGTCTTGTGGCAATTAGGCTGCCGCTCTTATTCAGGCTGGGTGCGGGGAGTGCTGGTGCTATTGAGTGTTGGCGGCTGCTGACCTGTAAAAATAAAATTGGTTAAACTGATTCGTGCCTGGTGTTGTGTGTCTCAGAGGGGGGCAGGCCACGACACGACACTAACACACCACAGCGGAGCCCTGATAATAACAATTATTATTACTATTACTATTCTTCTTCTTTTTATTATTATTATTACTCCTACATAGCTTTTAACGGAAAAGGTTTCTCTTTTCCCATTACTTAGAACTGAATGACAGGTGTTCTTGTAGGTAGTGTCTACATTAAATAGGCACACAGGGGTGTGTGGAGCATGTCAGTCTGTATTGAAAATAAAAGCACAACACACTGTCCTAACATCCGGGGTCAGAGCATATCATAATAAAAGGCAGCCAGCTAAACTAGACCCCGTAACATCCTCCTTTACAAAACAAGAAGATCTCAATGCACAAATAAACATCTGAACTTAGTGCAGCTAGAAGTTGTCCTGAGTAAATCCCTAAAAACAAATCTGTTCACCTGAGTCATTAACATTTACCATTATGTGATCAGAGCTGCAACAAACAAGACATATTGCTACATTCATGTGTCATCTCATTTTTTCTCTTTTTTTTTTTTTTTTTTTTTGCTTTTGCCCGAACAAACAGTTCACATGTTGAGTCTCTTTGGCGGCTGTGACAGCCTCCCGGCTCTAGTGTAAGTGCCTGTGTGTGGAGATAGCTGCTGCCCAGGTCCTGGGGAAGCAACAGGCCCAGGTCTGACAGCAACAGGCCCAGGTCCGACAGGGCTTGACACAACCCCTGGTGTTTGGGGCTCTGGGAAGTACTCTTCAGGTGCAGTTGTAAGTGGGGGCTCGTTGATATCTACGGCTGGTGAAGCTGTGGGCTCTGCCACTCGCAGATCCACTCTATTGCGCCGGAACAGAGTGCCGTCAACATCCACCAAATAGGAGCGTGGTGCAACCTGTCGGAGACAGGTTCCGAGTCTCCAGCGACCAGATGCATCACCTTGCATGGGCTTCATTCTAATCACCTCACCAATCTCCAGCTCAGGTAAATCCCTCGCGGTGCGGTCATAAAAGTGCTTTGCAATTTGTCGGCGGTGACGCAACTTCTCTGTGACGCCCAATATCACACATGGTTCAAGAAGCTTGTTTGTCACTGGAATGGAAGTTTTGAGCCTCCTGGACATGAGGCGTTGTGCAGGACTGCTGTCTATGTTCTCTGTAGGTGTATTTCTCCAGTGTAATATGGCCTTCCATGGGTCTGTCCCATCTCTTGCTGCTCTGCGTAGCAGGTTTTTTGCTATTTTAACAGCTGACTCAGCTTTCCCATTTGCTTTTGGATGTCTTGGTGAGGAGGTCACATGGTCGAACTCCCACTCGATAGCAAATCGCTTGAACAGGGAGCCAAACTGAGGGCCATTGTCCGAGATAACTTTGTCTGGATGGCCATGACGGGCAAATTGGGACTTGCAGCGCTTAATGACAGTGTCTGCTGACAGGTCTGGAAGAAGCTCAATCTCCCAAAAATCCGAATAATGGTCCACGATGAGCAGGTAGTCCTTTTGTCTGTGTGTAAACAAGTCCATGCTGACAATTTGCCATGGACGTGTGGGTAGCTCATGTGAAAGCATGGATTCTTTCTGTTGTTTGTGAGCGTATTCATTGCAGGTTGAGCATGAGCTAACAAAGTCCTTGATTTCTGCCTGCATATTGGGCCAATAAAGAGTCTCTTTAGCTTGTCTGTAACAGGCATCGCCACCAATGTGGCTGGAGTGTATGCGGGTAAGCATCTCTGGACGCATGGACTTTGGTATGATGACCTTCTGGCCCCGGAAAAGGATGCCGTTCTGCACGCTGATCTCATCACGGAAAGGCCAGTATTCACGGATGCAGTGTGGTGTGATTTCTTTCGCTTCTGGCCAACCCGCAAGCACAGTAGACTTGAGAGACTGCAGGCCATCATCCCTATCAGTGTGTCGCCTAATCTGTTCAAGTCGCTGATCACTCACATTCAAATACTCCGCCTGATTGATGTGTTGTACATCGTCCTGCACTCGCTGCAGTGAACAGACATCATGACGTGTGTAGACCGTGCCAAGGCCCGAGCAATTGGCTGTTGCTCTGCTGAGTGTGTCACTGATAAACATCTCCACCCCGGGCTTGTAGACAATTCTTAAGTTGTAGTTTTGCAATGTCAAGAGCATGCTCTGGAGCCTCTTGGGAGCACTCAGAAGAGGCTTGCTGAATATGGATATCAAAGGCTTGTGGTCGGTCTCAACTGTGACGAGGTCACGCCCATACAGGTAATGATGAAACCTCTGACAGGCAAACACAATACTGAGACACTCCTTTTCGATTTGGGCGTAATTTCTCTCTGTAGCGGTGAGTGCTCTGGATGCGAAAGCGATAGGCTGGCCTTCCTGCATGAGGCAGCACCCAAGTCCGCTCTGGCTGGAGTCACTCTGCACCGTGACAGGCCTAGTGACGTCATAGTAGCACAACACTGGCATGGATGAGGCTAGTGATTTTAGCTCGGACACTGCCGCATCGTGCTTGGGGAGCCAGTGCCACGGGGTGTCCTTGTCCAGCAAACGTCTCAGTGGTTCACAGATGGCCGATAGGTGTGGCATGAACTTTGCTAGATAGTTGGCAAAACCTACAAGACGTTGCACACCTTTCGCATCCTCAGGGTTGGGCATGTCCACGATGGCCTTCACTTTCTCAGGGTCCGGCTTTAACCCAGTGGCTGATAGAATGTGTCCATGGAAGCGGACTTCTGCCAACTTGAACTGCAGCTTTGTGAGGCTTAGACGCAGTTTCACCTCCCTGCAGCGCTCCATCACAGCCTTCAGGTTCACATCATGATCTCTCTCTGCCTCTTCGTCTGTGTCTCCACAACCCACGACTAAAATGTCGTCAGCGATGGGTTCAACCCCTTTCAGCCCCGCTAGGAGCTCATGTTGCTTGCGCTGGTAGACCTCTGGGCCACAGAAACCCCAAAAGGTAGCTTCAGCCAGCGCTTCCTGCCCCAGGGGGTCCAGAATGTGGTCATGAGGCTGCTTTCGTCATCCAGCTTACACTGTAGGAACGCGTGCTTGGCATCCACCAAACTGAAAAGTCTGGCCTTTGGCAACTTGTATAAGACATCCTCAAGCGTGGGCATGATATAATGTGAGCGTTTCAGAGCTTTGTTCAAGAATTTTGGATCCAAGCAAATCCTTAATTTGCCTGGCTTTTTCACGATGACCATATTGCTTATCCAATCGGTCGGTTCACTGACATCTGTGATGTGACCATCAGCTTGGTATTGGTCCAGCAGGGCTTTAACATCCGCTTTCATTGCGATAGGGACATTGCGGGGCGCACATTGAATAGGGGCAACGGTTGGGTCCAACTCGAATCTAACTATCCCAGGCACAGATTCCACGGGTGAGTTAAACACGTCCCCGTACTGTCTTATCAATTGTTCCTTGGTAAGGGCCTTGGAGTAAGTGTGCTCCACTGTGTGCACATCTGCAGGGATCATGAACTTGATGAGCCCAAGGCGCTCGCATGTAGAGCCTGACAGCAAGGGCTTTTGACTTGTCTTGACCACTTCGAATGATAGTTGGTGAGTCTGGCCCTTGATTACGCACTCAGCTTCAAAAATGCCCATGGAACTCAACAGGTCACCAGAATACAGCTTTAGTCTGGTATTACTGGGCTGCAGTGCTGTATTAGGTGCCAGCTTCATCTTGTCTTTGTAACTCATTACATCACAAGTGGCCCTGAATCAAGCTGACACTGCTGTGACTTCTGATTGATTTGCAGCGTGATAAACCATTTCTTTCCTTTTGCCTGCACTGCTCCAATTGACTCATGCATGTATATGTCAGCATCACTGTTTGCCTCTGAATCAAATGTTTCATCTACACAGTGCAACTTCTTCTCATTTCTTTTACTCTTCAAACACACCTTTGCAAAGTGATTCTGTGTGCCACATGATTTGCATACCTTCCCAAATGCTGGACAATGCTGTCTGCCCCTTGGGTGTGTGTTGCCGCAGTATTTGCACATATCCGTCTCTGTGGTGGGAGAAGAATCACTCGGTTTCGATTTGTTTGGCCTGAATCGTTGCTTGGCAACGGCGTGAACAGCGTCCGCGTGAGGTGTGGACAAAATCATTTTCATTCGAATGTCCGTCTGCTCTGCTGCGCGGCACATTTCGATAGCATTTACAAGTGTTAAAGTCTTTTCCCTGAGCAGCCTGCGTCGTGTGCTTTCGTCTGAAATGCCCAGTACAATTTTGTCGCGAATCATTTCATCCTTCAATTGTCCATACTCACATGTTGCCGCTTTCTCCCTCAGCCTCGTAATAAAAGTGTCAATACTTTCCCCGTCTTCCTGCTTGCAACGCCCAAACATGTATCTCTCATAAATGACATTCTTTGCGGGTTTGAAATACCCTTCTAGTGCATTCAGTATGGATTCAGGATCATCTTGTTGAACAGCTGTGAGATTTAAGTTATGACGATAAATGTGTCTGCACTCACTTCCCATCACGGTCCGTAGCATAGCTGCTTGTACATTCTTCGGTCTGCTAGACAAACCCGTGACCAGTGAATAATCCTCAAACTCTGCCCGGAAAACTTCCCAGTTGACACTCCAATCTCCTGCGAAGCTCATAGATGACGGCGGGGGAATATTGGCAGCCATGCCTGACCCGGCGACCTGCTGCTGAATCTGCTGTGGAGCGGCGCTCGATGGCGCGCTATCACTCGACCCGTGTGACATGGTCTGTCGCTGCTGCACTATAAACACGTAGGCCTAGGCTACAAGTTCGTAACTACTCGTAGGTTCACTAACTTCTGACACCATGTTCTTGTAGGTAGTGTCTACATTAAATAGGCACACAGGGGTGTGTGGAGCATGTCAGTCTGTATTGAAAATAAAAGCACAACACACTGTCCTAACATCCGGGGTCAGAGCATATCATAATAAAAGGCAGCCAGCTAAACTAGACCCCGTAACAACAGGCACCAACATACACCTTTCAGCAAAGACAGAAGGAGCAAATTTTATGCAATTTTTTTATTAATGGAAGGCAAAATTAACATCACTTGACAGGCAATTTGACCTGATCACATCGGTACTGCCATCCAATGCTCTGGGCTACAAATTGGCGGAGACAAATCACTTGAAAGGCCATTTGACATCGGATAATATCGATGTTGTCATCTAGTGGCCTGCGCTACAGGTGGGTTCAGAGTTGGTGGAAAAAATACAACACACAGCACAGCATCGTTGATGTCTTAAGAGAGGATTAGTGCACCAGAGCGGAGCCCTGATAATAATAATAATTATTACTATTCTTCTTATTATTATATACCTTTTACCTGGAAATGTTTCTCTTTTTTCATTACTTAGAACTGAATAACAGGCATAAACATCCACCTTTCAGCAAAGACAGAAATTCGTTGATGTCTTAAGCCCGTCTCCACGAAGTCAGGATCCTGTAAAAGGACTTAATTCCTGTACATATCTTCCACAGTGCAGATAGAGCAGACGCGACGCCCATTCGCTGATGGGAGGTGAACTTGAATTTTCAGGGCTGGTGGTTGTCACCCCATCCAGAGCAACCGGCGACGGCTCATTTCCCGAATTTCTCTCCTACATTAGACGCGCCTCTGCGCCCTTTCAACCCTATCTGCACTTAAAAAAATGATTTGTTGGGGTAACTTAATTGAACTATGACACCTATTTCCACACATTAGAATTATGCCATTTGGACCCAAGACAGGTAAATGGGACCAAAGAGCAGAAATCATGCTCAACCAATGAGAACATTATTTTCGTTTAAAGCATTGACTAATTTACTTGAAAACTAATCTTGTTGAAAACTAGTCTTGGTGAACCAATTAATTTTAAGCATGTCATTTAAACTTAATCTCACTCACACATCAGTGAACAGCTACAACTGAATTCTCAAAAAAGTGTTTATTTTAGCCTTATAAAATCACACATCAGAAATCAACTATCAACAGGCTATCTATCTCTAGCATTGAGAGGATTCATTTGATTCAAATTACACTGCAGGTCAATAATCAAGATTTCATATGTCATAGCAGCTTTACTCCCCTTTTTCACAAAAAAAAAATTAAAATAAAATCGTACAACAAAGCAAGTTACACAATTAGAGAGGCTCCGCCGCATGTCTCATTTAAGTCCATAAACATATCAATTAAACCTCTGCCAAAATACTGCCATCGCAAACACTACAGCATTTGTTCTGCTGAATTTCTCTTTTTCTGTCTATAATCCGAACATAGTCCTCACAAAACAATTACAACAAAATTAGCCAATTTCTGCTGTATTTCTCATTTTCTCAGCTCAAAAGGTTACCAATGAATCCTAACAATGCTGCCTTTAAAACTAACACTACAGCATTTGGTTCTGCAACATTTCTCTTTTTGTGTCAATTATCCTAACAACGAATGACTCAAATGAATCTGCACAATGCTGTATCAAATAACATTACAGATCAATGATCAAGATTTTACATTTTGTACAGCAGCAGCTTACTCCCTTACTTTAACACATAAAATAAAATTGAAAGGCTTAAAACAAAATAAGCCAGGTTCTGCTGCATTTTCCATTTTCTCAGTCCACAAGACACTCACAATACCGTCTCAAATACAAACACTACAGCATTTGGTGACAAGTCCGAACAAGAAACAACAGTTTCACTGCAAAGCGTCAAAAGCACGTAGCTCAAAGAACTCACAGGCCACTACTGGTTCCTCCGTTTTTAAGCCAGTCCACATAGGAAATAAAAAAAGTTTCAGCTCCTCATTCACATATTTTGTTATACCAGCTTTTGTTTGTCATCAGTACATGGCTTCTTGGGGAAAACAAACAAACAAAAAAAAAAAAAACAAAAACAACAAACACACACACACACACAAAACAAAACAAAAAAAAAAACAACACACACACAAAAACAAAAATAAAGATGAACGCTGAATAGATCACTGGTAACCTACTCAAGCATCTTGTTTTTCAGGGCTTGCACTTTTGGTGAAAGCCTCTGTCCATCCAAGTTGAAGAACACTTTCTGTATAACCTCAAATGTAGTTTTTAGTTCATGAGGGTATGAGAGGTTCAATGCGTAAATTAATCCGAACAACATAGGTGCTGCCACAGCCACAGTCCTGACAGTGCTGATGGCTTCAACTCCTTCAGTGATGACCCCGATGTCCTCTGACTCATCCGACGTTTCATGTCCTTCATGGCGAACAACATAGATCCCCATAACGGTCTGCTCCATATCCTTTTTGGCAGTCAGCCCATCACAGATATCACAGATAACACATATGTTAGTCTATTTGCATTCACTGTCATCAGTACCAGTTTAGGTCTATTCTTCTGTAAAAACAATTGAGTGAAGTTGAAGAAAGCATTAACGTGTTGAGTATAAGATAAGGCGAAAGCAAAAGGTTCTTACAGTGTATTCCCTGATTAGCTGTAATGGGTCCTCATTCAAGTAGACACACAGTGCTTTGAGGATGCACTCCCTTCGGACGTCAATGCTGTTGGAAGCACAGGGACAAACAGAAAATCCAATAGATAGATTTTTACATTAGCATAACAAAACAAAATGTATGCACAGAATAATAATTAAAAAGAAAATTCCATATGATACAACTGACTGAACAACCTGTGAAATGGGTTGCACGATGGTTCGAATGGTTCGGCCAGGGACTCCACCTTTGCTGCGGAATATCTTCATCAAGCTGTCTGAGTACTTGTCTAGCATGCTGAGAAACTTGAATTCCAATGGGACTGTTGTGATTTGAGCGAAATCATTATTGATCTGTGAGAGAAAAGGGAAACAAAAAGAACCAAACTGAGTATTCAAATTTCTCAGTTTTCCTGCAAACTGTTCAATAGGGAAACAAATTAAAACACAACATACTTCGCTAACATTAAAGAGCGCTGACCATCTTGTTTTAAACTCTGCCACCATCGGCTTCTCCTGGACCACTTCCTGCCTTCTGTATGAAAAGTAGGGCTGGGGGTAAAAGATTATTTTTAAAACGATTAATCGGGCAATTATTTTATCGATTAATCGACTAATCTAACGACTAATTGGATGATTAGTCTAACAATTATTTTTATGTTGTTTGATAAATAAACACCATAACTTGTGACGGGTTTTGCCACAGTTGGTCAAATATGCCCTCATTTTGTGTCCTAGTGTCTTCATTGATTACAAGTTCATTAATCAGAATCAGAAAAAAACTAATTTAGCTCTTTGTGCAGTTTGTTCGTGCTGGGTTAGCAGCAACTGGATAGCTGTGTTCTGCAGCCGCAAGCTAGCTACCATTCTAGCCAACATTAAATGCTAACAAACGTAACTAATACACAGATGCCTGACCGCTAATAGCTATCTAACATTAACTACTAACCAGCAAGCACGACCAAACTGCACAGACAGTTAAGATAACTAACACTACCGAAGTGCACAACACACTACACAAACATTAAATTAATTTAGCCAAAGTTAGTACTTACTTATTATTGTCCCCGCTACACGAGACAAGGGAGGTGCCTCCGCTTCAAGTGTTCCAGCATGGCTGTTGTGCTGGTGTGGTATGCCAGTTTGATGTGGCAAAGACTGCAAATGTCAATTCCCTTACGTTTCGACTAAATTACTAAAGTACTCCCATGCCCTTGAAGATTTTGAGCGAGCTGTTTTTTAGGGGGCTTTTGAAGGGCTTTGTTGTGTATGCCGTGATGAGGTCGCTGTTTCGGTCTCCATCGTTCAAATAACAAAGTTTGTTTTGGATGACCCACGTGTGCGTCGACGACAAAATGACATTGGCGATATTTTGAAGTCGACGCGTTGACGTCATCGACGCATCGCTACAGGCCTAATGAAAAGGTTCTCTCCATCTTCTCTCTGATTACTTTGTCATTGTTTCGTTTTTTGATCTCTGTCAAAGGTGCAATTCGTTCCTTCTCTAAACTGTAAGATGTTTCTCCTTTTGGATGTTGAGGACAGTAGTTAACTTTTTTTTTAATATCTGAAGCAGCCAATACTTCTGAGCTTTGTGTGCAAGTTTGCCATCTTGTACCTCAGGCTGATTTCCCACCCATAGCAGTCATTAAAAGAGCCCTGCTCTCTTAAGCAAAGATGTTTGGCAATGAGTGCTTCTGCCACTGAATTAAGCTCAACGTCGCTGGGATAGGCCTTGAATTTTATCTCAACAGCTTGACCTTTAAGAATGTGCGATTTCAGCTTGTGAGGAGGGCTGAGAAAAGTCCCATTAGCATGGTACTCATCATTGGCTCTTTGCAGCACTATTTCAGAATCCAAAGAGAAATATGGAATAGGGAATTCAAGTGGCCACGGGGCAGATCTTGGTCCATCAGGAGAAGATAAAATGACCTTGTCATCTGTAACACAACAGGGTACAGATCCAGAATCAGTTGCTGATGTCTGGCTCCAGCCCAAGCTTTCCTGGCCTTTTTCCGGGTTCTGGCCTATTGTCTTGAAGATTACTTTTAAGGTTCCCTTTTCTCGAACATCAGCAACTGATGTCAAAGTAATGAACTCACCACCAAAATCATCATTCTGATACTGCAAGCGAAAATTTCCATCCAGCTTGAATGTTTCAGCAATGATTCTTCAGAGGAACCTGGTAACCCTCCTGGCAGTATCAACTTCCTTGAATCATCATCAGTTAGAATTATTCTCAGTTTTACTGGTTCAGCCACTGCCCCTTTTATCAAAAAGAGAAGGTAAATGCAACCACAGTTTGACATTTAACCAAGTTAAATACCAAATATCAGGAATTTTTAGAAAACTTACCCTCTGCTATCAACTACACAGATTTGGGTGGTCACGTCTTACTCAAGTTTGTTACCTATGGAAAGGCAAAACCAACAGTTAAATTAATACCACTTAAGCCCAAAACCTTTCTCTCAAATGTCATAACATTTGGTGGCATGACTTATCTTGGTACCTGCCTCCTCTTCAACACACACTAAATGGATAAGCCAGGAGGTGCAGCAGGGATGCAGGCATAAAACTTGAGACTCCTTGTAATCAAGTTTACATGGACAGATTGTCATTCTGATCAAAAGCATTTTGAGGGGGAGCAGTGTGCTCTAATCAGGTGCTTGCAAGAATTCCAGGCATTTTATATGTATATATATATATATATACAGCTGATAACCACTTGCCATTTTACTTGATTTTGCTTGAGATGGAGACTGACAGTCCAAAATTAATTATTTAATTTAAAAGACTAAAGGCACAGTTGTCTTAAATTCTAACCAATATTGTACTACCATGCTCAAAAAGGTTTAAGGTTTTGTTCTGATTGGGTCATTAATCTGCTTGTAATCTAATTCAACAACATGTCCAAGTAAAATCTAATGATCTTAAAGTAACATGACTTGGCAGAAAGTCTCACAAGGCAAAGAGGCAAAGCACTGCAAGGTTTTGTCACAACTGACAGAGCAAGCAACATGAAACTTAATGTTAGCTATATCAGTTTCTAATGCAGTTTTGGTGCAAACAGGAAAAGAATTTAAAGCAAAGAAGCATGTAGAAGATGCCAAAAAAAGGAAGAAAAAAAAAAAAAAACGCATTGAGCCTAAGACAGCTAGAACAAGCCGCCATTGAACGCCTTAGGCAAAATACATAGGAAGCCATCAGCTGGCCAAAGACAGCTGACAGGTATGAACTTGAGAAACTCACTGTACAGTTACTTACAGAGTGAACATTTATGTCACTTATGGTCAATGTTAATGCATCTCTTCAAAGTCAGCATCTTGGCGGCTCCAACCAAGTAACACACAAGTGGATAGTCATCCAGCAGCTCACCATGCTCAATAAAGACCAACTCGCTCAGGTGTGATGCATTTACCTCATATGCTCCAAAATGTTCTCTATACCAGCAACACATTTTTTTGCAAATAAAACTCAACTTGTTGTGAAAAATGCACATTTGCATTATTTCAACAAATTCAGGAAGGCCTGCAACTGAACCATGAGCAAGTATCATACCCTTTTTGTAACTTATTCCATTGGCAGTAACCGACTTGGCTAGACTAACTTCTGTCACATTTGAATACCTCTGTACGATTGTGTGAACCTTCTCCTTGTTCAGCACTTCAATTGGGAGGAGTGAAACATTTTTAACTTCAAATGACCTACTCTTCAGACTGAGTGACTGTAAAGCTGAAAAGCAATCACAAGCTGGTGCTTTGTGGCAAGTGTAAGAGCTATATTTTTAAAACAATTGGTGTGACGGGCAAGCTGTTTAAAAAAAAAATATATGTTTCGCTTCAAAACGCATAGAACACATACACACGAGTGGTCCAAAGCATTGTATCAGGTATGGATAATGCTCCAAGAAGTGATGTTTTGGGAGCAGGTGAGTACTTGGAAAAAGCTCTTGATAGCAATCCCTGTGTTCACAATACTTAAACTCCAGAAATGCTATTGACTCATCAGAGTGTACTGGTGCTACTACCAACTCAACAATGTCTTTCAGGTTTAAGATTATTGACCAAGCAGGTTCATCTTCTGGCACTAAGGAACCAATAATACATGGCAGTAACCTCAACAAATTCCAGTTTTCATGTGCATTGCCACCGATGATCTTCTTAGTCAAGAGTGTGCATGGTATGATGTGGGGCTTGTTTGTTTTGCCACTCCACTTCTATGGGAAGTTCAAAATCAACTGGTTTAGAAAATCCAGTGAAAAGTATTTCTTTGAAATCAACACAGATAAGCAACAGGCCAACTCTGTTGGTACAACACCTTCAAAGAGATCATGTACGATATCAGGGGGATAGCTTTTGGCAACATGAAAATATGAAAGGTGCTCAGTTAGAAGACAAGCTCTCTTCACTTCAAAGCAATGTGTGGAGGTTTCCCTTGCACTCCTAACGTGTTCTTCATAAAGCTCTTCTGTGCGGAGCCTGAAAGCACCAGAAGAACGCTTGACTTTTGAATCACTGTTCTCTTTGCTGTATAAAATCTGCATATGAAGTCACCTGAAAAGCTTTGAACAAAACCACCTAATCCATGTGCAGCTAGATTGTCGGCCACAAAACATTGTACAGCACCCTTTACAAATTCACCGACAACAGAAACAAACACACCTTGTTCCTCTAAAACACGCAGATCATGCAAAAGGGGTTCAAGCTGTTTTTCAAATCCAAATGTCTTAATATCAGCAGATTTGCAAAGTATTGCCAAATAAATTGAAGACAGTGCAGAGTTAGAGCCAGGAGGAAGATTACGTAATATCCAGTACACTCCACAGAGCTTGTGCTTCTTGCGCAAAGTTCCAAGAGGGTTACAAATTTCAAAGTCATTTATGTACAGAGTTAATGAGATCCTCAACTCCTCTTGAGACCAAAAATCACCTTGAGTGTAGAACACACCATCTTTAAAGGACTTGAAATGATGACCATGACACCGACAACTTGTGACCGAGATCTCCTGTTCAACTTCATTGTCAACCACCTGATCAAAAATGTGCTCCTTATTTAGTATCTGCTGTAACGACTGCAACACAAGAATATACTGAAATGTTCTTTCCCCCCTACCATCCAAAATATACTCTACTGGCTCAACAACAGAGAAAGTTTCCTTGTAAAATGTTCTTCTGAAGGCCGTTGCTAGCAACCCATCTTTTCCAAAACACTCTCCAACAGGGTTGGATTCACAAACAGCATCAGCAAGAGCTTTATTACAGTGTCATTAACAGACTGATTATGTTTTTTTTAAAACATCTGAGATGGTAGCTTGTGCAAGTGCAACAAAACCTAAAAATACACACTCACAGCAAGCAGTGTCTATGATGCCTAACGTGCTTGAACGGTGCTGAGGAGGCCCCAGTTAAATGTCAGTAGCTGGTTTGATGAAGTCGTACCAACGACGCTGTGCCACATTAAGTATGATTTGCGAGCATTTTCAGAACCGCCTGTATGGAATATCATGATAGATGCCTCTGATAACTGCTCTGTTCCTAATGTAGCAAGCCCAGGGCACCAATGAGAATGTAGGATGTCGACTACGCCACCTGGAGGAGTTATGCTCCCCTAGGAAAGGGACGGAAGTCCCTTGTAATTACTATACAAAAATATCACAAATCTACAGAAGGAACACAGGTTCGTGCGAGAGTGAACAGAGACAGGATTCGATAGTAACAATAAATCATTTCTTTATTTAGTTACCATTCATCAAAAAGTAGCAGCACTGGGACGAAAAAAATACCACAGTCGCTCTCTTATGCTGTGGCCTACACAGTCTGGCACACATGGGACTAAAGACTAAACGAGCGCGAGAGCGAGCGCGAGAGAGAGAGACTTACCACCAGGGAGGCGATCCAGGAGGAAGGTCAGGAAAGAGCACATGTGAGATCACACACTGCACAGCACACACAGGTGGCACTACACTGCCAAGGAGGTGAAACACACACACACACACACACACCCACACGCACACAGATACCCCGCCACCGGGTGCCAAGCCTCCCTGATGGTAGCTCCAGCTCCTAGAACAGAACAGAGAGAAAACGATAAGAAACACAGAAAGTCTCCCACCCCCTAACCAGTATATGAATCTGGCCTCCTAGGGCCAACAGACATTCAACCCCGCCAGTAGTTGAGCAAATACAAAGTAAGTGAAATCACACCCATATAATCAGCACAGCAATCAATACACCACACCTTAAAATAACGCACTGCAGACAGAGCACAGCCAGTACCCAAAGCAAATGAAACAAAAGTGCAAGGCACCGACACAGGGGTTGACTGGCCACTCGTGGGAGTTAACCGAAAAGAACAACAAAAAAAGAAAAGAAAACAAAACATACCACCACGAAACGATCAGAGAGGAATATAAACTCAAATAAAGAAACCCCCCAAACAAAGAAACAAATCAACCAAAAAAGGAAATACACACGCAGACAAACGATAGCAGCACCACTCACCACCGCACGCACACACACACACACACACACACACACACACACATTACTGCTGGGATGATCCAGCCATAGCTACAAGCCTCGCGGAACGAGAGGAAAAGCTCAATGCAACAGGCAAGACATTAACTGGAAACAAAGCAGCAGTCGTCGCCAGCAGACAGCCCTTGAAGCCCTGGCCGTCAGCAGGCCACTCACTAAACAGGGAACACCGAAGGCACATATAAGCACATCTGTAAGTAATTGATGGAAACAAGAGAATGATATTTAAAATAGCGACCTACCGGTAACAGCAATGTACAAGAACGTCCTTGACATAAAGGATAGCCTCCAAGTCCCCACACGCCACACAGTCTATTAAGGGCAGGCAACAGTAAGTCCAGTAGCCTCATACTAACATAAATGCATCTTGTACAGCACGACAGCTACGTACCGGAACCCAAGCGCCGATGCCACACAGATGCAGGCTTGCAACACCTGCTGTTGCTTGTACAAGATAGCCGTACTATAGGTGCTAAACGCAAACTCCTGGGGCAGGACTCCAACAACTACCGTGTTCGCCCTCAAAAGGCACAAACTTCTGCAGGCTCCGACTCACAGGGAAAGCGCAATCGTACCGTAATCAATGAACAAACAAACAAACAAAAGGTTCTGCTGCTTACCTTGCTGTCGCCAGCACCGTGCTTTTAAAAGGACTCCAGGGCTAACAGTTGCTTCAATCAGTCACATCTACTGACGTCATACAGGTGCGACAAAGCACCGTTGCTGTAGTTTAAAATCACAGGCACTTCACCATCCATCCACTATACTAACACTGTTCAAGCACTTTCCACACTAACCATAAGCAGTGCTTTTGCTCCTCTATTAAGTTTAACGCGGCACTCAGCACGCATGCGCAATTTTCACAATACCCACAATATTAAGGCAATGGAGGGAAAGGTAGCATTAGGCAGAGTCTATCCTGCCATTTAAGATGTACAGGCTTCATGTAGATCATGACTTTTAGAGGCTAAGACCTGCTGCTTTTACAGTATAGAGAACACAATACTTGCAAATTCAAAATGCATTATACATATTTTAAAAACATTTTCAGGATAAGTTTTCCTGGATTAGCTAGGCATTAACTGCACGTCATTGCTGACTAGAGACTAGAGTGAACTAAAATGTATGGCGCATAACACAACAAAATTTGATTATTCTGACGATTTTCTTTAAAGTGTGCTCTTAATATAAGTTCATTTGCTAAAGTGTTTTCCCCGCTTGATCTCTTGCTGTCTTTTTGTGCAAAGACCATGCTAAAACAACACTAGGTATGACAGACCTAATTGAACATGTAGTATCACCAACGCAAATCCATGTTTTAAATTAACCTTACAACAACCGTTTATGTAAAGCGACAGTCCTAAGATTTTTTGTCTACACAAATACAGGCAGACATCAGTTTAACTAACGTTAGCTATTTTAACATGTGGCTACTAAATCACACTTGAAATATCATTCAAATGCTTACTTGGGTCGAACTTTTGACAATTTCGAACAAAATTGCGATCTACTTAGTGCCAGCCATATATTCTACTCGTGAATGATAAAAGATGTTGGTTACTCACCAGCTGGCTTCCAACACTTCCAGCTCAGCTCAAGTTTTCCAAGGTCTCTACAGCGTGGCCACAATTGCTTCAGTTTTCACTTATTATGATGCCCCGTGGTGATGTTAAGCAAGCATGCAATTGCGTCAAATCATTTGATATGTGTTTATTCAACAAAAATGAATTAAACTCCTCTAAATTTCCTGATATTTAATTTGGATTTGGATTGATTTTAAAACAACTATCTGCATATCTTTAATTAATCAGTATTATTTCTTTCATCATGTTTCATTTATTTTGAACAAACAATACCCAGTTTTAATTTTTTTGAGTGTACAGTAATTCCTATGGAAGACTCTATCTCCATCTGCTGGCGATAGGGTGTAAATTCTGCTCCCAGTTTCAGATTACAGTTTTTCTCAGTCTCTTTTGTGCATTTCTCCAATCATTAATGTCAGCAAAACAGAGAATTTTTCCAAAAAGTTTGTGAAAACTGCAAAACACAGTGGCTGCCGTGCAAAAGCTCATAGCCCACTCAAAATTCTTAGTATATGTCTTGAAGACAAATATTTATGCTAATGAAACTCAGAGCAGTGCTTTTTCTAAACCTAGTGCTGTTTCTGGATATGCTCCTTCTACTGACTCTTACTTGGAATACCCCCCGGTAATCTTCTACATAAAATGCTCTTCACCGCACAAAGCATCTGTGGATGTGATCTGCGCTCCATCCAGGACTTGTATAAGAGGCAATGAATCAGGAAGGACCCCAGCCATCCTAGTCATTGGCTATTTCAGCTGCTACCATCTCGCAAGTGATACTGTAGTCTTAAGACTTGGAACACCAGACTCCAGAACAGGTTTTTCCACCAGGCGACAAAGCTTATGAACAATGAAACAATGACAGCCTAAGCTCGTGCCTGTCAGTCTTTTTACTACAACGCTTTACATTTTTTCCCTCACATACACACACATACTCTCTCTCTCTCTCTCTCTCTCTCTTTCTCTCTCTCTCTCAATACTCAACGTCCTTTTTATTCATAATTTATTTTTGAGGAGCAAAGACACAAGAATTTTACTCTCTTATACTAGTATAAGGAGACTCTATTATACTAGTATATGAGATGTAATAAAGACTATCTTGAATCTGGAATCACATAAATATATAGGTTAAATGCATTTGCCAGTTTTTTTGTATGGCAGCAAGTAAATCGATTACACACTCATTGCTTCATAAAACTGCTGTTACAGCTTTATATATGTATCTCAAAGGTCAATGTCTTGCTGGCATAAACATGTCTATTGGCATTATACGCTTGGACAAAGAATGTTTGGGATTCTACAGTAGAATCTTTGGGCTTAGGTATGAACCAGAGCCATTCTCTGGTATGAACATGACACAATAATGACATGATGTATCAGTATTATGACATCAATAATGCATTGTAACTTTTCGACTCATTGTCATGTTCATTTCTGATATACAGGGCAACCACAGAAGACAACATTTTCCCTTCTCCAAATGCTTATATTTCTAAACAAAGTGCAAAATATATAAAGTGAGGTAAGTGTTGTGTTTTACTGAGACCTTCTTTTAGGCCTATTATTTAATTCAAAATGATTAATTTAACCCATAATTAATGTAAAATGATATTGGAAGAACAATAGGCTAAACTGTAATGCAATATCAATTTATTTTTGCAACTACTGTTAGACATGAATAAAAAGATCATGTTAATGAAAAGATAATATAATTAGATGTGAATAACAAGTTTATGTAGTTAATGTTGATATTAATAACATCAGCAAAAATATGTTTTCCTGCATTAGAATATATTATGCACCTTTTATTCATGCTAAAAAGTATGTTTCAGCAGACCATGTAAAAACAGTTCAATATGTATTTTTTGTTTGTTTGTTTATTTGTGATTCTAGAAAACAATGAGGCCCAGTCAGGGGGCCATCCAAAAGGAAGTGAGCAGCACCTTTGATGCTGGTAAAGTTTCTTTAAATTGGCTTACAGTGTAATTATTAAGAACAACCAGAGATGTCCTTCAGTTACACTGCATCCAATTAAAGGGGACACAACTGAATTGTGTTTGAGCTCAAGGGAGCAGTATGAATTTAAACATTATAATCAACAAAGGCAATCCAAATGATCTTACTGTATGCATGTTTACCTCTGCCAGCTAACCTTACCTTGGCTCCTTCTCGGGCTGATTCATTTGTCTGTGAGGCATCGTTGAAGAGAAATCTGCCTACACCCCCCATCACGCCACCAGATGAGTTTTCATTTCTCTGTGAATACCTTAAGGACATTTCAGAGACGTATGATTATTTTTTGATTCCATAACATTGTTTGGATACTGTTTGCTCATACTTTCCTCAAGTATTAATGGTATTCTTTTTCAATAGGGACTGGGCTACGTTCTGTGAGGCAACAGCTGATCCTGTGAATATCTTCAATGCTATGTTACATATATTCCTCATAATTAGTTGGTGCAACAAAAGTTTGATAACAAAAGTATGATAATGTTATTTTCACCCCACAGGTGACAAAACTGCAGTTTGTCACACTCTGCCAAAAACTGATGAGTCATGTGAAAGAGAGTGCCATGACATATCTTCTCCCAGCACTCATGAAGATGTTGAAAGAGGATCCACAGCAATTCCTGTCTGTCCAAGAGAATATTCAACGTGTTGAGCCTGCTTGCTCTCGTCCAAAATCAACTGTGGCATTCACTGAAGATGAACATGACGTGGTCATAATCAAGGATGGGGTTCTGACCAGAATCATTTCAAAAGCGAGAAACATCTGTTGCTTCCATACATCCAGCCATCCCTCACTTTCCTCAAAATCAAGGTATGTGGCACATTGCAACTAGGCCATATTCTATGAATTAATATTACTGGAATGCACTGGTAAAGCTCAAAAGTTGATGGCCCATCATGCTATGTAGAATTCAGGCTTAAATTAGATAGTATTCTTTCTTTAGGTCCCAGTGCACACTTCTGCAACAACTTGGCATCACAAAGGAGCAGGTACAAACCAATGTAGAGGAAACCTTGAGGACACTCGGTGTGATGGGATCCGCCGCTGGCTCAGAGAATTTAAGTGCTGACATCGCTAAGGAGGTAGTGATGAGCATCAATTCACTTGGTCAGATATGTCTGCTATCAAGCTAACCAAGAGTGTAAACAAGCTGATTGAAAATGTCAGTCTCAAGATGAGTGGAAATGTAGAGATGCCTGTAAAGGTTCTTACAACAGCAGTTCTCAGACAGCGATCCATTCATCCCTGACTTCAGCTATGGGAGGAGCTATAAAAGCAGTCATCAACCACATGGAGTCCTATTTGGTTGATAACAACAAAAACACACCTGCAAAAAGGTGGCTAGCCACGATCAAAAAAGTGTTGATTTGTCAGTGCAGTTCCTTAAACATTTGCTCAATGAATGCCAAAGATCTAACACCTGAGCAAATTAAGAAGGCAGTTTCTACAGAAGAATTTCGAGATAAGGCCAAGAAAGCAGTTAGTGATGTTCACATCAGGAAAGATTTTAACTATACTCCCTCAACGGATAGCAGTTTGCATCCAAGTGACATTGCAACTTCCCATGGCAGAGCAGTGGAAAATATCTGTGATTTACCTGCTTTCTGTTATCAACTCATTGAGGAGACTGCTGCCAGTGTCATTGAGACATTTGTAGCGACCATGAAGATGACAACTCAGTCTTCTAAGGATATAACTAAGTCTTTGAGCAACGATGAAGCAGAACTGAGGACTTCAACAGATACCCTCATAGTTGACAACAGAGGAAGAGCAGGCAAGGTACAGAGAGCTGCAACAAAGATTTATATGAATTTGAAGATGGTACTAAAGGACTTTTTTGGACATCTACAAATATCAGGTCTCCAAGCACACTGCAACAGCGACCCAGTTCTTCCACTGTCGACTGCACTGAGCTCTGTTGAACTTCGCACGACGCACAGCAACGCAGACTTTCTTTTTAACCCATATCAACTTGATTCCTGCACCAAAAATGTGTTAAAAGCAGTGCTTTCTGCTTATCTGCCTGGCAAATGTCAAGATTCACCTTTGCCATCTGCCAACAGAAGTTTAGAAGACAACCTCCTGTTCCGACTGAGTGATATGGCTTCATCCAGCTTCTCATTTTTCACTGAGGATGATTTTCAGAAATACTCGTCTAATTTGACAGAGGATGATGTACATGAAGTGACGTACATGAAATGCTTGAAGAGATTATGTAGTGTGGAATTCCAAATGAATGCATTTGAGGCAGTGATTGGCATTCTTGTTGCTTCGGTCCAAAGCCACATCTCTCTGCAATCCTCCCCTGTTAATGAGATGGATGCCTTGCCAGATATTCCATGGGCTAAGTTCACCTCTAAAGACCTGGATTTGGTTGCTGCAGACATTGTTGACCAGTTTTTGACTGACATGAAGATGAGCATTGAGTCCCTGAAGCAGGGCACAAAAGACAACAAATGTAGTTTGGAGAACAAACAGCCTGAGACTCATGCAGCTGAAGGCTCCACCTGCACTGGCACTGACGACAATGTCACGCCTTTGACTGAGGTCATCCAAAAACTGTTCAGCAACAACATTAAAACCAGAGTTACAAAAGATGTGTGCCATGTTCTGCTCCAGACAGCTCGAAAAATCATGGGTCAGTGCTGTTCTCTGGCTGCAAACTCTACCGCGTCAGATGTGGTTGTTGAAGTTGTTGGAGGCATACAGACGCTGCTGGATTTCCAATCCAGCGATACTATGGACCAAACTACCCTGGATGCCAAAGGGAACAAAGAGAGGGTGTCATTAAAAGCATCTGAAACAACTCAGAAAAGTCCAGAGGATTTTAATGTTATCTGGACAACCTGTTTGAAGATGTTGGAAGGTCTACAGGGGAAGGTTCTGGATTTCTTCACCAAATGCCAAGTTGGCACTGAACTCAAAGGCAATACCAACACATATGCCAAAAAAGTAACTAGTGCCGTCCTTATCTGCATTAAGAAAGGCCTTCCGAAGTCAAAGGGTCTAGACAGATCAGAGGACGTAGAGATGATTACTGACATCTTAAATGCAATGCTTAAAAACATTGGTGTCGACGATGATCAAGAGCTGACCCCGGTAGTAGAGATAGCTGCGTCCTCCTCATCACATTCAAATGTAAGTGGATGGTCAGAAAACAGCGACAAGGTTTTACCTGTTTCCATTTCTGAGCTCACAGCTGATGGAACCATTATCAAACACACATACATCGATATGAGTGACCACACCCAGTGTGGACCACCTCCAGGTATCTCTCAGCTCACCTCTCAGTTTGTGCACACCTACACTGAGGAAACCTTGAAGCACTTCCTTCTCCCTTGCTTTAAGCTACCTTCTCCCTACAAAGAAAAGCCAGACTCCTTGGTTCAAGCATCCACATCAGCCTCTTCACAGATACTGACTGACCTTCTAAATCTGCTGACTGAAGCGATGGTCAAGGATGTGATGGCCAGTTTTTCTCAGTCTGACATATATCGAGAGGATCATGCACCACAGGCGAAGGAGAGGAGGGGAATCAGGAGGGGGATCCTAAGATTCCTCCCAAGAATTCCTAAGGTCAAGATATTCTCTAAGGTAAAAATTGAACCTATAATTAGATATGTTTTAATTGCTTTACTATGAATTTAATATTCACTACTCTAAAACACCAATTCTAATTGAGTATTTTATTTATTTTAATGTATTTCACACAGAAAACCAAATCAGCAGCCAATGCCCCATACTTTGACAACTACTTGAATAAAAACATGACTGATACTGATATAGTCTCAGGTAAATATGAGTTACAATATTAGTTTATGACAATGTATTTTTTGGGAAAAAAAATATGTAAACATAATTTGCATAGTCCGTGGATATAATTACAAACCTTTTCTTGTCAGAATCCACTGTCCCTGTTCCACTCCGTCAGACTCCCTCAACTTCAGAGCAGAGTGAGGAAGAGCATCAGGCTAAGAACTGCTTTCCTTTCATGCGATTGGTCACTGCACTGAGGAGGAGGAAGTAAATGGTCAACCTGGATTAATTGCACAAATGGCTAAAAACCACACTAGCGGTCACAGTAGCCTACTTATAATAAACTATTGAGCATTTATGCCATTTGTATGGTTTTGTTTATTCAGTGGCTGAGTGCAACAAAAACCTTGCTGCAGTAGATGCCCTCTTGCGGTACTGGTCGGCACATTAGCCTACTTCCTTCACTCCTCTCAGGAGACCAAGGCTCTTGTGCTGAAGGATGCTTAATTTCACAAACCATTCATTCACTCACTAAAACAAGCACCCTGTCTCTCTCTCAAACACACATACAGACTGCATTATTGTCATGCTTTAAAGCTAAGCTTTTCTGTTGTTGCAGACCTTTGCAGTCCATTATAATATAAAATATAACAGAAAAGACTGTAAACACATAAGGTTGAGTCACACATTCACACACCACACACACACACACACACACACACACACACACACACCTGCACACAAAGGGGCTTTTTTCCAGACTGTGAATAAAAAAAAAAATCTGTTGAAATGTTAACACTGATTCAATACCCAGGGTATATGTACTTGCAAAGACTCACAATAACTGCAAAGGTAAGGCATAAAAGGCAATAAAAATTTGGCTTTGTTCCTGTTTGTCATGTATGCATGCATTAAGTCATAGAGGAGCGCATGTCGGCTAATCAGTCATGTAATTGTGGGAATTTGAGCTCACAAAGACGCTCTTCACAAACAACAAAAAGTTGGGCCACCCTCTACTGGCTGTTTTCTGTTCTGCAGTCAGAGACTTACTAAAGAAGACCCGTGTGGTGAGCTCACACTCGCAGAAGGAAGAACACCCGTGCACTTTGATTGGAAGAGCGGGGCGGGCTCGCCGGACTGAGTGTATCATAGACAAGTTGCGTGGTCACTCAATTAATCGCAACACAAAGGGATTAAGAGTGATGGAGAGGACTGGCCACGGACGGAAACCAGTCCGTGTCTTTTGGAATGGCAGACCTCGGTGTTTCTCTTTTCCTGCTGGCAGGAACCGTGTTTCTGAGCGAAGTGGCGAGAAGGTCTGCCGTTAAACTGTTCACCAAGTCGGATTATTGTCCGTACGTGTTGGAAATCATTTCGACCTTCCAGCTCTGCGCTTGTACGCACGAGTTGAAACTGTTGGGCGAAGTGGGTCGGGTAGAACCGCAGGTCAGGCTGACCGTCACATATCTCATCACTGTGGTCCATGCGCTGACGCTGACACCCCTCTGGCACCCTTGAACATGTTTTTCGGAGGACACTCACCGGTAGATGCGCAGTACCGCAGATTGTGTGCCAATTTCTTGCTGCAATGGTGGCACGCTGTTTTGTGCCTTATGTGTGGGCACTGGGTCTGTCTGATTTGCACGCTAGGCACAAACTGTTCGGATTTAAATGCATCAGTCCGATTAATGCTCCGCTTTTAAAGGCCACAGCAGTCGAGCTGGGATGCGCTATCGCCGTGCGCTCCGCTGCTACACAGATGCAAAAAGTCGATGACAAATACAAAATCCATGCAATAGCAGCTGTAATCACAACCGTAGTCTATGCAGGTTTGTTTGTTTTTCAGGATTAGTACACTTGTGCTTTGCTTGCGTGTTTTAGCGGCGTTGTGTTGGCAGCTCCTATGGAACTGTTATGTAAGAGATTATCACTTATGTGATAGTTTTAGTCGCCGCCAGTCCTTAATAGATAATCCATTACTTAACCATAGTGTGTAGTTCACAGTTATAACTCTGAATGTTATTACTTTAACCAGCATTTCTTTATTTGATGGTGGAAGTGTCACAGGAGCAGTGTTCAACCCAGCAATGGCATTTTCAACGCAGTTTCCGTGCAGCGGGAACACCTTCACTGAATACTCGTTGGTGCACTGGTTTGGGCCAGTGTTAGGTAGGGCAAATTCTCGGGACAACTATTCTGTGTAATGCCTGTAGGCGGTTTGGTATTTTAACACTGACCTATTTAATCACAAACATTTTAAGTACATGCAAAGCCTATTGTAAAGCTAGACAGAATGGGCTGATGAACTTAATAGAGTGAGCAGAATATACATATACATATAATAGAAACACCCCAACAGTGCTGGAAGTAATACCACTCCAAATCATGCTAGGAGTAATAGTAGCCTGTCCTACTCTGCTGCCACAATGTGGAATTGATTCTATGCTTGCAGTTATGCAGTCTCAGAGGTGAGGCCACTGAGTGCTGTTGGTGGGAAAAAGACAGAAAATTTGACACACCATACACAAATTAGCGAATTGACAGCTAACACTAACTGAATGGAGCACAGAAACGCGCTTTTAGCTTCATTTAGCTATGCCCCATTCAGTTTACTGTAGTTATTGGTTTGCTATTTGGTTTATGTTGTATCAAATCTTCTGGTTCTTTTTCCCACAGACAGCACTCAGTGACCACAAACAATAGGGCTATTGATTTATTCACACTGGATTTCCCGCTTAACAGTAACACAGATGACTACAATAAGAGACATTTTCTATTTTAGCCATGCTGAAAATATGTTAAAAATGGGCCCCAGCAGACTCACGCAAAAGTCTGTCGATTTCAATTACACGGGATGTGATGTTAAGGGGATCAGGTTCTTTTGGAGAATGTGATGCGCCCATTCGCTGATGTCAGCCGAAATTGAATTTTCAGGGCTGATGGTACTCACCTCATCCAGAGCAACCGGCGACGGCACGTTTTCCGAAATTCTCTCATACATTAGAGAGTAAGACTTTACATAGTAATTGTGCAGTGCGAAACAGTTCACATACATTCACAATCATTTCACAAAGATCCCCGAAATTCATTATGGTAATAAATTACAACGTGATTCAAGTGCTTTCGAAGAGTGTTGTGAGATGAGCAAGTGTGCCCATCAATTTATATTCACGATATCTCCTAATCCAACCCCTGCAACGCCCTGCAACACCTGAATGCAGGTTATCATAGCGAAATTTTCGCGCACTCCACTCCCTGTATGAACAGATCCGATGGTGAGATTTTGGTTTCCTTTTGACAGAAGATTAGTGCTAACACACCAGAGCGGAATCCTGATAAAAATAATAACAATTATTATAACTCCTCTTCTTCTTCTTATTATTATTATTGGTATTATATACCTTTTAACTGAAAAGGTTTCTCTTTTTTCATTAGCCTACTTAGAACTGAATGACAGGCATGAACATCCACCTTTCAGCAAAGACAGAAAGCGCAAAGTTTATGCAATTTTTTTATTAATGGAACGCAAAATTAACATCACTTGACAGGCCATTTGACCGAGGATCACATCGGTACTGCCATCCAATGCTCTGGGCTACAAACTGGTGGAGAGGCCATTCGACATAGGCATAGACATTGGCGGCGAGGCCGTTTGACATAGCATCAAATCTGTACTGCCACCTAATGGTGTGCGCTACAAGTGAGCGGACAGTTGGCGGAGAATGATCACTTGAAAAGACCGTTTGACACAGGATCATATCAGTATTGTCATCCGGTGGTCTGCTTTCCAAGTGGGCGGAGAGTTGGCGGACAAAAAACACCACGCAGCACAACATGGTGATATGTTAAACCAGGAAGTTTATTGGTGACATGCAGGTTATAGGTGACATAAGTTCGTGCTCAACTAAACTAGCTAACGGCAGCTGATAGAGATTTGCGTTAGGGTTACAGCTCAAAATGAACGGTGTAATAATTCTCTAATTGGAGACAAAAGTTTACAAGGATGTTGTTTAATTACAACGTGTCATGCTAACATTACCCACATAGCCCTCTCTTGTTAAATAAAACATTAGCGGCTAGCTAGCCTAACTCTAAGTTCGAGAGCTCTGTTACATCTTCATTTTGAGCCATGAGTAGCCTTCATTAGCTGTAACCCTAACGCAAATCTCCGCTGCAGTTAGCTAGTTTAGTTGAGTTGGCCTTGACAAGAATAAAATGCTACGTGATTTGGAAAACAGACACTTACCGAGCTGGCCTGTGGTGGTAGCCATGTGGGGGTTGCAGTCACTGTCATGATCGCTGTAAAGAAATTCTGGATTGCCGCCAGAACGGCTCTGCCGATGTTTTCTGCTAAGGATGATTCAGACATGTTTGCAAACCAACCATAAGAAGAGTTGTAGATGCTACCAGATGGAGGAAGGCGAGAAAGGCTCTTGCTGAGTAAGTGATGTCAAAGTCAGTCAAAGTGTGCCCTTTTGTGGCTGGTTGTTGTGGCCATAGTGGAATTGCATATTAGTTAAATATTTAGTTTCACCTGAAACATTTAGATTTAACATTTGCTTTTCTGCATTAATATTTAGATTGAAAATTTAGATTTCACATTTAGATTTAGATTCAGCATTTAGGTTTAACATTTAACAGCTCTTGGTTCATGTCCTGAAGATCCTGACAGTAGCCTAAAATTTGTCCAGAAAGGCAACAGCAGACTCCTTAAACAACCCTGTATGGATGTGACTCACACTACATTTTTAATGGCACCTCTGATCTTGAGTGTAAGACTGCAACTGTTTTAATAAATGAAAAGGACTCCTGTCAGTTAAGCCAAAACGTATGAGACATCTGAGAGCAATAAAGTGTTGTCACAGACAGGTGAACTGAAAAAGCTGAGGTACCAAAGAGGAGCTTAACAGAAGGCCTTCCTGCTCACTGGCACATCCTGATCAGCCTGCACTTTCTAGTTTATAGCCTATAGAGCTGGCCTGTGTCCTGCAAGAGTCAATCCTCCTGTCTCACCAGGGGGTCAACATTCTGGGCAACGCTGTTGGCAATCAAACCATGTTCCTGACATGGATATGACTCTCATGTTCCCCAGTAGCCCAGAATCCCAGATCATCAGCTAGCCAGTCTCATCTACTCTGGAGACCAATGATGAGTGGTCAACAGAGGATGAGTGGCTGTCTGAAGGTGACTGAGTGTGGTTTTCGGGAAAGAGTGGCAGACTGAAGATGAGTGGCAGATGGAGGATCAAAAAATCTGCTCATGGCCATGGTTAGCTAACGCCCTGGAAACGTTTCTGTGATATCCATTTGGCCCAGTCTGACCCAGTCTTTTGTGCATGCCCTGTCTGTAGACCAGTTCCATGAAAACAAGTCAGTCCCAGTGGCTACCCAGTCTGCTCCTTCTAGCGAAGGAAGTTTCAGAGGCTCTACCTGACACTGATTTGGTTCTTGACTACCTGCGTCAATGTATGATGTTCAGCTGAATGTTTATTGTTTGTTTTATGAAGTAATATACCCATGTCTGTGTTTCATGGTGGGAGTGTGCCTGTTCCTGGCTGTCTGGGTGAGGATGTGAATGGATCTGTGTGTGCCCCTCAAAGTGGCCTGCATCTGTAGATGTGTGTGGTTCTGATTATGGTTCTGAGCAGTAACAGTTCTGAACAGTAACTTCTCCACCTAACCCAATTTTTTGTCCCAGCCCAAAATATCTGAATGTCTGCCTGTCCATGTGCAAGCCAGATAGCGCTCCAAAGGCTGGGCCAGTCATCATTCCAGTCTCTGAACCTTTCCCAGAACACATTTCCACTTCAGTGGGCCTGTCCTTGTCACAGTGCAACCTCTGTCCCTGTCCCTGTTTTTTTTCCCTTACATGTCAGCCTATTTTAGGTATCTGTTCTTAGGTCTCTTAGGCGTACTTCATGATATTCACACCAGAAAAACTGCACTTTCTAGAAGGTGCAATATTCTGGCTACAAGAATGCCAAGTTTCAAAGCTCTCAGAGCTTGCATTAATTATCTGTATCAGTTTATATGTCTTAAGTTACATATGGTCAAACTCAGGGCTCAAACTTAGCACTTGCCAAGCGCCAGTGGCGTTTTTGTTTTGCGTGTAGAATACATCTACATCCCAGCAAGTGAAAATATTCTGTCACGGTAATCTGTGCGAAAAAGAGAGATGAAGCTATAAAGTTAATACTGAGCTTGTCCTTCTGCAGTGTAGCATGTTGTGAGTAACAGGACTTCAAATTCTCACCCAACCTAAGTATGAGACTTGTGTTAACAGATATCTCACTCACACACTCTACACATGCCTTTTTGCTTTCGCTTCCTCCAGTAGGCTATATTTTTAAAGTTAAACTGGCAATGTATCTACAGTTTTGCGAGATCTTGCAAAAGATTTATTTTTCTCTTATAGGTTTATGGACTAACAGGCACCATTCTAGGCTACTGCCCTTAGGCAGCTGCATGCAGTTGAATTTATGCATTTAGCAGACATTTATGCATTTAGCAGACGCTTTTATCCAAAGCGACTTACAAAAGAGGATAACATTCAAGCTGCAACACAATGTAAGAGACTAACAAAGAGTGCATATTGCTAACATAAAGACTGCACTATTTTAAGTAGAAAGTGCAATAGTGTAATAAAAAGTGCAGTATAAAAGAGAAATTGAGTATAAGATGTTAAGTGCATTCTCAAAATTTAGGCCAAGAGGTAAAAAAAAAAAAGTATTCTTGGAAGTGCTGGGTCTTCAAGAGTTTCTTGAAGGTGGAGAGGGTATCAATTGATCTGATAGCACTTGGAAGGTCATTCCACCAGCGTGGAACCAAACATGAGAAGAGTCATGACCTGCGCAAGGTGTTGGCCATGCTAGATAACGTTCCTTAGAGGAGCGAAGTGGTCGGCAGGTGACATAGGGCTTCAGGAGAGTATTCAGGTAGATGGGAGCAGAGCCATCATTCACCCTGTAGGCCACCATTAGTGCCTTGAATTTGATGCGAGCAGCCAAGGGTAGCCAGTGGAGTTCAATGAACAGAGGTGTGACATGTGCCCTTTTTGGCTGTAGCGGTCTCTGTAGCGGTCTCACAGCACAGGCTGGAAGACCTGATAGGAGGGCATTGCAGTAGTCAATACATGAGGAGGAGCTGTGGCTTTTTGTAAGATGCTTTGGATAAAAGCATCTGCTAAATCCATGAATGTATATGCAATGTCTTAACTGAAAGTAGCTGTTCGCTAATAATAACTTAGCATGTGAGGTAAAGCAAGGGGAGGATGCAACAAAATAACTGCTCATAGGACTTTGTTGATAAAAACAAGTCAAGTTTTCTCTCTCAGGTAATAAACATTATTGCAATTAAAATTAAATTAACATGTTAATCATAATTTGATTGATTGACAACAATATAGAATGCCTTAAAAACATTTTGGTTGGAATGAAAGAGCCAGAATAGAAAGAGAGTGGCCATGGTTCATGGTCTGAGGGAGAGACGGCACAGGAAACACACACACTCACACACTACCACTCAAAAGTTTGTGAATAGGAAACATAGCAAATCAACGAGACATGCAGTCTTTTTTAGAGATAGAGTATCACTCCCAAGCAGACCATCACACCACCTCTGCCATGTTTGACAGTTCGCATTAAGTACTGTTCTTTCTTTACATTGGTTATGCATCTCACAAATGCTACAACTGCTATAAAAAGTGGCTTTTAAAATAAAAACAAAGTTTAAAGAACACATTCATTATTACAAATAAAATCATGAATTATGTCTCTTGGTCTGCCTCTATCTCATCATTTTCGTTATTTTTGCTATCTGGGAAATACCATATATGACAAAACAGCAGCGGAGAACCGACGAACAAAAATGGCAGTTGTCTACTGGGGTTTAAATTAAATATTTATTTATTTATTTAGACTGAGATCTTGACCTCCCCAATGTTTAGCATAAACTTACGCCCTTGTGTTGTATTTCTTGCATGTGAACTGCAATAGTTTTGACATGCAGTTTTTTGCAAAGGCAGGCAGGAGAAATAGTTAATAGCAGAGGGGGCTTTCTAATAAGACAGAAAAGGGAGAGAGGAAGAGAGTAGAATAGTGAACCTAATAGTACTTTCTGCATGATATAGAAATAGGCTATAGCCTATGTTAAATTAAAAACTACCACACACCAGAATAATTTATTGATTGATTTGTTGAGAGCAAACATTGCCTTTTACTTGCCTGCTTCTTTTATAATGTAGCCCATGATATGAATTATCATTATTAAACTTAACATTATTACATTTTAACCGGTAAAAATTATGTGCGGCCGGTAATTTTTTGCAGCTACCAGCCACATTGGCTGGTATGCCAAAGCGTTAATGTTGACCCATGATTGTGCATACATGGCAATTTGTGTTCACATTGACAGATCCATACTTTTCCCTCAATTTAGTGCTACCGAAACTAAACAGTGGGGATTATGTATGTGTCATGAAAAAATGCATGCATACATACATACATGACAATGGAATCATCTCTAGAGTTTATATTTATCTTCCTGTGTGGGTACCTCAAAGACCTCAGATTTTCCTGTATGAATTGTCAGGTGCTCTATACTATGACAGTGTTTCCCATACATTGACCAGACTGTGGCGGCCCACCATAGTATAAATATGAACCAAAAATGTTTCATATGCCCCATTTGACACATGCATATAGAAGTTTAGGTCTCATTCATTTGTATTATTGTCAATTGTCAGTGCCAATTCAGTTCTATTTTGCTGTAGATATAATGGACATTGTAGTTTATTCAGATCAGTGGGAATCTACCACACATTTTCCAAAGGCCCCCACCATAGGCTGATATAGTGGGAAACATTATATGATGAATTTAAATTACCAATATGTACTTGACAGCCATACATTTGCAGGACTACACTAGGGCCAAAATTATAGCCCTGGTAATTTTTGTCAATGTTGATGTCAAGATTATTTCACATTCCTGAAAGATTTTGTTTACAGTTACTATTGCAATCATGAGTTATGTTGTTTTAGTAGTCACTGGAGTATTGGAATCATTTAAATCAAAATTTGAGTTTGAGGAAATGAACAGCCAAGAATTAGATTATGTTGTGCAAGTCCACACAACAAACATACTCCCACACACTAATACTATCTGGTCCTTGTTAGTACACTGTTAATATTCTGCCATAGTCATAACTGTTTAAAAATAAGCACAGGACCTGCATTCCAGGACCAGTATAAATTTAGCACACAGAGTGTGTGTGTGTGTGTGAGAGAGAGAGAGAGAGAGAGAGAGAGAGGAAGAGAGAGAGTGTGAGTGTTTGTGTGTGTGTGTGTGAGAGAGAGAGAGAGAAAAAGAGAAAGTGTGTGTGTGTGAGAGAGAGAGAGAGAGAGAGAGAAGGAGAGAGAGTGTGTAGGTGTGTGCACAGTTTAAAACTTCGTTGAAAACGCCCAAAATAACCATTGGGATGGGGATATGAAAGAGTTTTCAATGATGTTTAGTTGCTGTCTTGTGTCTGTGTCATGATTGTATGTCTAAATAATAATAGGTAGATGTTGCTGTCAAAGGTCCAGTGCATGATTATAGTCTGCTACACTAGCTCAAGTTAAGCAGTGTTCCAAGTCGCTCTAGCTGTCCATTCTGCCCCTGGCTTAGTAAGGGAAAAGGGTTAAACTGAACCTTTTTTCAGTATTGTCGGGCACACCAGCTGACGGTTGACACATTTTTTAGTGTATGGACAAAAACGTGGAAATTGTGGAAGCCTTAGGCCTGTTAGGGCACTTTGGGTAAATATCTCTTCCTTTACTGTGGTCTGATGACAGGCCTACCTCGGGTAGTAGAAGCCTTCTTCAAACCTAGTTCAGGTAATATTCTAATATTTAGCCTGTATGGGAACCAGACCCACATCAGCCAGACTGAGAGGGTCTGGCAATGAAACCATTGCAACCAGATCGCCAACCAAGGATCCAGTCACAATAGTTTTTCCAACATGGGTTGGACCCACCACCAATCAAGGCTACTGTGAATCTATGAACATATATTTACCCTCAAATAGAACTGCAATTAAAACCGTAATTTACTACAAAAAGAAGGAAGATCCGATAACTGCGCTTTAGTATAAATCTGCAAAGTTCAAAAAGCTTGGTGCTTGCTCCCCTGGACATGGGAGGTCAAACACTCGTTGTCAGATTCGGGTTTAATTTCGTCCTCATTAAGTGGCACATCCAGGCCAAGGCGTGGGCCCTAAGACTAGCCCAGTGTAAAGGCGAACTGTCTACGGAGACTTGGTTGCGCCAAAAGAAGCTCAGGTTCCACCGAGATTTGAACTCGGATCGCTGGATTCAGAGTCCAGAGTGCTAACCATTACACCATGGAACCAGTCAAAACTTGCATAAATATATATTCTATTTTATATGTTCGATGTGAATATTCTCTACAACTGATGAATTGATTGCAACGGCGATGGGTTCAGTTCTGCTAGGTATGAGAGCGTCGGATAGCACATGGAAATGGTTGAAGAACGAGGATCAGAGTTCCTCTAGGTAGTGAAAGCGGGACGATCAGCCTATACACACAAAGGAATTGTTATTTAAAGACCAGCAAATGTCACATTACCACAGTTTCACTGCTGTAGGTATCTGCTAATGTTTATTTATGTCACCTTTACAAACGTCAGTGTGTCTTTCTGTCCACCTATATGGTGCAAGTCCGCTGGTTCGACCCCGGAGTTGAACCACATAGTCATGCAAGTTTCAAAAGCACAATATCCTAGTTATAAAAATGGATTAACTCCAAAACGTTGATTTGAGGGCTTACTACTTTTTAAGGAAAAGTAATAACGTCGCATCTGCAACCGTGACACTCGCTCACTTTTTTCATGGAGCATAGGCCATCTGCCGGATGTTCATGGAAGTACATAGGCCTACTGTCAGGAAGTCGCATGTTCAATCCCAGAGCAAGTTGAACTTGTGGCTTGTGAGTCAGTTCGCTCGTATATTCATAATGACCTCGGTCTTATTTTAAAATATATATTTAAAAAAAAAAGCTATGGCATTTCGCCGAAACACAGAAAAATGGGTTTTAAATAGATATACACCTACATTTTATGTGTAGACTGTAAACTGCTCTATGACATGTGACCACGAGGGGGCGCAAGGTTTCAATTTACAGCACAAATAGCCCGCGATTCAGTGGCTCCGCCAATTACATGAAAAGGATCAGTAAAAAGCTTTGGGGGCAAATGCCAGGAAAGACGAGTAAACAGCCCACTTCACATATTCTGAATATTTTGTTTCCCAAGCTGAATTTTGAGTTTTAGGCCTCCAAATTAGCATAATTACATGGGCAATGCACAGGTAAAGAAAATAGCCTATCAGAAATCTCCTTGGCTGATTACTTCGAGACTTTACCGATGGTAAAATCAGTCTCATTTTGAATAGTCAAATCTATTAATGGACTTATAATTTAATATCATTATTATTTTATAAAGGGAATTACCCTTGCAGCGGTGAAGATGAGAAGATGTAATCTGGTGGTAGCCTTCCCTCTTGTTTAAGTTGTGAAAGAGGGAGGTTGTGCTCTGTGCTCTGAGAATATTTGCATAGCTAAAGTTGGGTACATTTTCAGATCCTGAAATAGAGCATATCCACTGCCAGATGTTCTGCTGTCTCATGAAAATGAGGGCAAAAGTTTTCAAATTATTTTGGCTGAGAAGCGGACATTTTCGAAAATATCGTTTTTAGATTCAGTGTTTTATGGACTCCTATATTTTTAGTAGTCCAATTAGGCTGCTTTACTTTTTTCAAACTTTAAATTTGTAGAATGACACGGGGACACACTGAAGTTGACATTTTATTTCAAAGTCTTTTAAAAAATATTCTGAATGGAAAGTAAACTCATCAAACAAACACTTTTATTCATTTTTAACATGAGTATTTTAGAAGAGGTCAGAAGAAGTGTTAAAACATGATAACTTTCATGACTGAATAAAGAAACCATTGTTAAAGTGTCTAACTTAGAAATGCTATGTCTATAATTAGTTTCAACAGTATTACCTCTCTTATATTAAGATAATGTTCTCTCTGCAGAAAATACAGGAAATAAGCATTATTGTACATTTGCATTTTCAACCATCTGTAGACATTTTGAGTGGTTTGTTACACTTCAGTGCAGTTGGTCTTAAATAAAACTAACGTTTGTTAAACTGCAATCTGCTTTTTAGTTTAGACAGTTGAAAATGAGACAGCTATTTATTGTAACTATCTAAGTGGTCAAAGGATATGAGGAAAAAACAATATTTGAAGCATTCTGTACAGTAATCACCCAGATAACTGAATAACTGAAAGAACGTTTTAAAAATAATTTCCCAGTACTCATCAACTGTTTCCATCACAGCTTTAAAAAACAATTCATGTTGCCAGAGATACACACGCAAAAATGAAAAACTAGAATGACAAAAGAGACTGTCATCATTTCTCATGAAAAGCAAAGTAGGCTCATGCAGAGTAAGGTATTAAACATTGACTTGTAATGACAAACAAATGACTAGTATGTTATTAATTTGTATTGTAATTAGCTGCTAGTTAATGTTGAATATGTGTACCCTAATCTAAAGTTTTGTCTGAATTAACATGCAAAACTCGTTAACTGATCTTGGCGGAGTTTCCTGATCTCACAGTGCCAAAACCATCCTGGCTAGATGCAGGTAGCAAACCTTAGTCATTTTGGGCCCATTTACATCTTATAATGACTTGGACAGGTTTTATTGCATATATCTGCACTGTATTAGATACAATCTCATGATGACTATCTAATCAGCCCCTCTGTAATAATCATCCTTACCAGTGCAGCTCTCTGGTGACTGAGTGTTTGTTTGCAGGGGCACTTTAACACCACTTGAGGCCCCTGGGCTACAGAGTTTTTTTAAACCTAAATCTAATTGTTATTATTGCTGAAAAGTATTTGACCGTACACAAAACCAAACCAGTATGTGGCCGCCTGGACAAACACACTGTTTGAACCACTTTTTTATTCATTCGGAGTCATACATGCTACAGTGTTGTAAGGTGTCTGCGGATGTTGCATAGTTTCTGGGGTGAGATTTGGAGCATGTTAAGAGGCTTAAAAACACAGTTTGAAGTCCTGCTCCCATGGGTTAGCTGCCAGCGCTAATTCTCTGTTCAAAAAGACCTGTGGATTGGACAAAAATTTCTTGCGTCTTCGGTACTGGCAAATTTTGGGTGGCCTGAGCAATAGAACTGCATGTTGAAAATGACTGTCCTTTAACTTATAGAGAGGTCAGAGCCATGACAAACTGGTTACACAGAGTAAAGTGTGTTATTATTATACAGATATGCTCTGTGTGATACCAGATTAATTGTCAGAGAATCAAGTACAATTACCTATAATAGACACCTTGAATTTCAACCAATGCATGTCAGTGCACTTTCTTTTTTGCACACTTCTTCTTGTGTGTGTGTGTGTGTGTGTGTGTGTGTAGGTAACAGCATGTGTGCAGCTGGGTGTAACATCAGGAAGGTGATTTACATGAAGACTGTAGTTTGCATGATCTCCCCGTATCTCAATGTTTTTAGAGCAGCTAAGGGCTTCATGACTGACAACTGTCCTCATCATCAAGAACAATGGCTTACATCACCTTCCTCATCTACTCTCTCATCCTCTACATACAAGGTGAGTTTGGGAGTTTCAGTGCTGAAAAATACAGACAATACAAAAGGTGCTGTCATGAAGTAAACTTGTTATACAGGATGTGAAAACTCTGCAGTGTTAATAACAAGTACAAGTTGATTTACATGGCTAATATTACATTGCTTTTTTCATTACTCAGATTCCAGGGCACAGTTGACTGTTAATCAGCCGGCAGCAATGTCCACTAGTCCAGGAAGCACAGTCACCATCAGCTGTAAACGGAGTAGAAGTGTTTCTCAGGAAGGGTGCTCACCACCATGCATCTCCTGGTACCAACAGAAGTCTGGAGAGAAACCCAAACTCCTCATCTATAGAGTGAGCAGCCTCCAGTCTGGTATTCCTACTAGATTCAGTGGCAGTGGATCTGGGAATGACTACAGTCTGACCATCAGTGGAGTCCAGAGTGAAGATGCTGGAGATTATTACTGCATGAGTCATCATAAAATGAGTACTTGGGAGTTCACACAGTGATACAGAGCTGTACAAAAACCTCCCCCTCTCTCAGTCAGTCAGGTGGCAGAGTGAGTGTAGCCCACTGCTGCAGATGGAGCCCCCTGCTGGTGCTGAGGTGGGAGTGCAGATTAGAACACATCCAGGAGTGAAGGTGCTTATTACAGTGGAGGTGATCAGTGAAGGAACCGAAGTTAGAGAATTATATTGCTGTGTTAACTGAGAGCACTCATAATATCTACATCTCAGCAAGGAAGATCTTAAATAGTCTTTACACATGACTTATTATGTTTTATCAATTGCTTAATTATTTTCTCAGTCTCCATGGCACAGGTGATCGTTACTCAAACTCTAACTGTATCCACCAGTCCAGGAGGCACAGTCACCATCAGCTGTAAACGCAGTAGAAGTATTAATTATGAGTGTAATCCAAAATGCATCTCCTGGTACCAACAAAAGTCTGGAGAGAAACCCAAACTCCTCATCTATTATGTGAGCAGCCTCCAGTCTGGTATTCCTGCTAGATTCAGTGGCAGTGGATCTGGGAATGACTACAGTCTGACCATCAGTGAAGTCCAGAGTGAAGATGCTGGAGATTATTGCTGCATGAGTTTTCATGCAATTAGAAGTGGTGTCTATGAGTTCACACAGTGATGCAGAGCCATACAAAAACCTCCTCCAGTCTGAAGACACAGTGAGTGCACTGCTGCTGCAGCTGGAAGCCACTGCAGGTGCTGAGAAGAGGGAACTGAAGAGGCCTCACAAGAACATGACACCAGAGTCTCACACTATTCATTTAGTACCAATATCTGACTCCTAATCAGTTCTACACACTACTGTCTACCTTTAAATCATAAATCAAATTATTTCATACTCCATACCCCAAACTATGGAGGTAAAGAAAAGACATATGGGATATTTAAATACTGTTAATCTTGAGATCAAAAATTCAGATCATTGTTGCCTTCATGTTCATGTTGCCTTCAGATAAATCATTAATTTATGTAATTTTCTTGAGAAACCTATGCCTTACCGAGGGCTGCAGGTTAAATCGCTGTATGTTGTCCTCTTGACATTCTCTGACAAATGCAACCTATAGCATATTACCACAACGTAGCCATGATATTCTCGCCCTATGGAGAGGCAAAAGCAGTCCTCTGTACAAACAGAGTGCACGCAAGTTTCATGCATGTCAGTTAAAATATAGCCTATCCATAGTGAACGACTAAACTCATCCAAAACAGCCTATGTTGGCAGTTTATTCGTTATAATGCAAAAGCACATTTTCTACCACTAGAGGGAGCTATAGGAAAGCGAGACATTAAGATGTGCATTACTTCTACCGCCAGCAGATGAATAAGCCTTGCTTTTCGGTTTGTCATGAATTTTTCCTAACTCTGTTATTCCACTGTGTATTTTGTATACTTTTGAGATAAAGATGACATCTCGGCACATCCGTGTTTGTGGTCTCTTTTCATGTTAAGTTACTACATATTTTTGGCGACGAGGTGAACTGGAAAAGTTTGTTTGACAGTTGTTGTCACAGCTCCTCCCCATTCAACTGCATGCAGCTGCCTAAGGGCAGTAGCCTAGAATGGTGCCTGTTGGTCCATAAACCAAAAAAGAAAAATGAATCTTTTGCGAGCCCTCGCAAAAGTTTTGCGAGATCTCACAAAATTACCTACATTTTTTTTCATGGCATCTCGCAGCCACCGTATAAAACAGCCTAATTAAAGATGTAAACACAGCATGAGGAGGTGAGAAAAGCCATGAAAATGAACCACAAATGGACACTTTTTATTGGACTATTCGTTTTGCTACCATCTCCAAATTAATTTGGAGGGCATTTAGCCATCTTAAGGGTGGATAAACACAAGTGTTATTCCCACCAGCCATCCAGGAGATGCATCTGCAGTTCTGGGTGGAGGGTAGGAAACCACCACAAAGCACAAGTCACCCACCATGAAATAAAGGAAAAATCATGGGAGAGCAGCATGCAGCATGAAATGATTTGGTGAAGCCACTAGTCCACTAGTTTACACTCCAAACTAGATAGTGTTGCTTTAAACACAGAGGCTTGATGTGCAGCTTTAGATGAATGTGACTGCTGGCACAAGGACAGGCGTGGTTTACCTGTGCATGCTCTCATACCAAGACACCTGATATTGAGCTCGGCCTGTTTCATGTATGCTGGAATGTATGCCAAGGAAGAGAAAAGATTGGAAATTCTACACAAGATTCATAGGTTACAAACGAGTGTTTCATGTTATCATTTCTAGTGGTGTGTTGGTATGAAAAGACAAGAACAAATGAAATAGAGAAACGGAGAGCAGTGAAACAGAGAGGAAATTCATCTTTAGAGTTTCTACTGAAGCACAACTAGCTTGGTAATAAAACCAGCCACACATTCAACACCTCCACACTTGCCATTCGGTAGTGAGAAATGATTGCTTGCTGGAGGTGTTTACGTTTAAAAAGATTATATCAGCCCTTGACTGATAGCCTGCCTTAACCGATAGGATTCTAGCTCTGCATTCACAACGCTCCCCTCTGTTCACTGACTGGAGCCAATAATAATGTCTCCTGAGACAACAACCTCACATCCAGGCTAGCACTGTGTGGATATGATAACCTAGCACAAGTGCGTCAGAAGGCATAGCCAGACTAAAGCACAACCTACTTCTTACCAAGAAATTTGCCCTGATCACTGGACCATGTGCTGATTATGCAGATATTCATCACGTTGTGCTTCCATATGACTGCTTGCTTACAAGGTGTTTAGTAAACTGGTAAAACTGTAAGGAGCTGTCCACTCTGGTGATGATGCTGAAACACTAGATTGACTTCACCTTAATGTGTCAGCTGTAAATAGTGAAATGTGACCATGTAAAGAAATAATGTCATGTCACTGTTATGTTGTGAAGGACGTGACCCTTGCAGCAGTGAGGATTATAAATGTAATATGTCATGTAGTAGCTTCCACTCTTTTAGGTTGTGAAACAGGGACTTTTTGCTCTGTTGATGATATTTGCATAGTCAGGGTCTGATGCTTTTTCACATCCTGAAATAGAGCAACTCACTACCAGGTGTTCAACTGTCTCCCAAATGAGAGCAAAGAGTTTCAAACTATTTGAACTGAGATTGTAAAGTACAGAAATTGTGACCAAACTGTTTAAAATGTGTTACAGATAGATTTTCAGAATCACTTGAAACTCCAACTCATATAAAATGACACAGAAACAACCTGAAGTTTACCATTTATTTATGGAACATTTTAAACAAGCTGAAGTGAAAATAATCACAGGTCAAACAAAGACATTCATTAATTAGACAGCATCAGTGGCAGCATTAGAGCAGAACACTGATAAAATGAACAGTACCTAGAGACCAGCATGTAATGAATGTGTCTGTAATGGTGCTGCAAGTAAAGAGCATGTAAAGCTAAGTAAAGTAAAGTAAAGCTAAGAGAGCAGAGGACTGATGAGAGCAGAGACTGGCCCCTACTGAGAACAGTCAGCTGTGCTCAGGGCTTTAGTGACGGCTGTCTGAGATCCCTGGGTGGCCTCACACACCACTGAAGAGGCTCCTTTCCACTGGGCGTCAGTGAGCATCAGGGTGCTGCTCCAGCTGTACAGACCGTCCTTCATGAGCCCAGCACTGGCCACTCCACTCTTACTGCTCCCATCCACCTTCCAGCTCAGGCTCCAGTCAGAGGGGAAGCCCTTGTCAGCCAGGCACACCAGTGTGGCAGACCCCTTACTGCTCAGCTCCTCACTGGAGGGAGGCAGCACTGTCAGCCTGGGCTGGGTGTTGGCTGGAACACAGCAGGGCATAGGAGGTTAGAAATGGCACAGACATTTGCAGAAAACGGATAAACAGACATAACTTGTATTTGATTTCTTCAACATTTCTCAGTTTTAAAACATGATAACTTTCATGATTGAATAAAGAAACCATTGTTAAAGTGTATAATTTAAAAATGCTATCTGTCTGTGATTAGTTTTATCAGCATCACCTCTCTTACGTTAAGATAACATTCTCTCTGCACAAAACAAATGAAATAAGGACTGAAGTAACATTTGCAATTTCAACCATCTGTAGAAATGTTAAGTTGTTAGTTATACTTCAGTACTGCTGGCATTAAATAAAACTGCTCTTAAACTCCTATCTGTTTTTTTTTCTGGACAGTTGAAAATGTGACTTGTGAAAGTATATGAGGGAAAGACTATTCACAGCATTTTTACAGTAATAACTCAGCTAAAAGTAATATTAAACATTAACTGAAATGGACATTTTAACAATACCAGAATTCTTCATCTACTATTTTCATCACAGGCTTAAAATTAATCAGTGTTCTCAAACTCACACAAACTCACTCACACACACACATGCACGCACACACACACACACACACACACACACACACACAGTAAATTTTGACTGGATAGGTACACTTAAATGCAATTTTCCTTAAATAAAATTAACTGCTGTTAAAATGCTATCTGAAATATTTTTTTCAGACAGTTGAAAATGTGAAAACTATTTCTTGTCAAAGTATATGAGGGAAAGACAATATTCACAGCATTTCACAATAATAACCTGGATAAAAGTAATATTAACTGAAATGGACATTTTCACAACACTGTTCCAGAATTCATTATCTGCTATTTTCATCACAGGCTTAAAATCAGTCAGTGTTCTCAGAAACACACAAACACACACACACACACACACACAATTTAAAAACTACACACAGATGGAGAGAAGAACATCTTTACAAGCTTTTCCCAATAAAATCTAAATGCCTGTTTCACATCTTCAGACTGTATCATCAGTTCCCATAATAAGCCTAGTAGATTTCATGTTACTTCATAAATGAGAAAACAATTACTTACTCCCCACATCAAGTCGGGTGCCACTGCCAAAAGGGTACCACAGTGATACAAACCCTATTAGCTGCCGTACAAAAACTCCCCTACAACTTACACTCTCAAGAGTTCATATTTTAGACAAAAGATGCAAGAAAAAAAAATATATGTAATTCCACAATTTTTTCTTATTAGAATCCTAACTGACTGGACACCTTCCTCACCCCTTCATTATTCAACTGAATTCATACCATTACTACATGCATGTTTTCATGAAGTCATTGGAAAACCCTACATTCACTCAAACATACACTGGTGAATAGAAATATAACATAAACTTAAACAGACAGCAGTAGAAAATAATTAGGACAAATTTTTGAGATAGATGATTAGAATATTCTACTTACTGCCAACATCCAGTCTGGTGCCGCTGCCAAAAGTCCACCACAGTGATACAAACTCATAGAGAGGCTGTACAAAAACCTCCTCATGCTTGAACGCCTGTCAGTGGCTGCACAAAATACAGAGTGTAAGTAGCATAGTGCTTCCCCACCTTTAGGAAATATGAACAACTAGTGCTGCCAAACTGAGAATTATTCTGTGAGAAATTAAAATGCAACATTTGATGGGGATACTGCATCACAGAAAAAAACTCTTGCAATGAAAAGTCTGTTTCTTCCAAAAGCATTCCTCTATTCAGTGCAAGCCCTGAGCTACTATATCCCAACACCTTTTTCCATGAGAAATGTTTCCACCGCCTTGGGTAACACTGGTGGAATCTTCCCCTAGTGTTGTTTTGGTTTAGACTGGTGGTGATAGCACATTCTCATCTCAGACTAGCAGGAAGTCCCTGACAGACATCCATACCTACATGTGTGGGATCACCCCCTTAAAGGTAAAATCTGAAATCTAATTCAATCCATAACCCAGTTGTTTGAGGTCACCAAGTGCTGTCTGTAGGAAAAAGAATGAAAACATTTGATACAACATAGACCGAATAGTGAACTGGCAGCTAACACTAACTGCATGGGGCATTGGAAAATAAAACTGAAAGTGGGTTTCTGTGCCCCATTCAGTTAGTGTTAGTCAAACAGGGCTACGGATTGATTCACACTGGATTTCTCCTTTAAATGCTCCTGTGTTTAAATGCTACCAAATAAGTTTCAAAACATCCAAAAAATCATTTTGTTTTGTATTCATTCATTGTGTTGATGGTTTGTGAAAGCAGCAGTGTGGTTTTGATTTTTTATGGGCTCATACATACATAGCCCATGATGCTGTTGATAAGTTGCCCGTATTATATGAGGGTTTACAGTCAATGTGTTTGTTATTTTCTATCAAAATCCTTTTCAATAAACATGCAAAAACTGTTAACTGATCTTTTGGAGTTTACTGATCTCACAGTGCCATAACCATCCTTTCTAGATGCAGGTAGTGCTGAGACCTGTGCAACTCAGTCATTGGGTCGAGTACATGATGACTGACAGTTTTATCAGATATATTGTATTTACACTATATTAGATACAATTTCATGATGACTATCTAATCACCCCTCTGCACTAATCATCCCTACCAGCTCTGCTCTCTGGTTATTATTTGTTTGATCCTCTCAGCAGCTGCAGCAGCATTCAGCTCTACTCATGCAGTCACTGTGGCTGAGGAAGGTTTTTGTGTGACTCTGAATCACTGTGTCAACACATAGCTACCACTGACTGAGTGCACACTCATACAGTAGTAATCTCCTGCATCTTCAGCCTGGACACCACTGATAGTCAGACTGAAGTCAGATCCATACTGTTCTCCACTCCCACTGAATCGTGATGGAATCCCAGACTCAAAGAATCCACATCATAAACTAAAAGTTTAGGAGCTCCTCCATCTTTCTGCTGGTACCAGGAGAGTTCCAGCTATAAATGCCAGAGCTGGTTTTACAGGTCAGAGTGACTGATTCTCCCACATGGACACTGGTGGAGGGGTTCTGAGTCACAGTAATCTGCCCTAAAGATCCTGAAAATACACAGAACCAGAAAAGCAGTGAAAACTCTCAAATCAACTGTTTAATGAAACTCATATTTACAGTGTCTACTGACATCATAAGAATATAAACAGACAGCCTGCATGTATTCAAAATATCTCACCTTCAATAATGAATAAAATTGCCCAGATAAGATTTATGTTAGTCATTGTTCTGGAGTATCTTTGCCAATATGACCTATAGATGAGCTGAGAGGCTAATTGGCTGATATAAGACCTCACTGAAGCATTAGATCCCAATGCAAAATGACTATGCAAATACAGTTGAACACACAGAATGGATACCAGGCCTTCCCAAACATACAGGAAATCTACACACTATTTGAGAGGTCGTGTTTGAGAAGAACATGTTCACATATAGTACACTAATCATACTCAGAGAACTTTATGAATTAAAGTAGTACAGTATAGGAAGAATAGAAATTGGATTTGCCTAATGAAAGAAGTGTGAGAAAGAGTTTTTAGTAACTTTCATTAATAAGCTATTATCAAACCAGTAGTAGCTATGAACAAGTCATTACTTCATCACAATTTCAAAATATACAAATGTTGGTAACACTTTATTTGAAGTGTCTACATAAGAGTGACATAAGCCAGTCATAAGCATGACATGACACATATCATGAACATTAATGACACATTTATAATGTTCAGTGACTGTTTCTAATGTTCAGTTAATGACTGTTGTGTCATTCGGTTTTTCTAATGTAACACTGACACTGTTTGGGGTGCAGAAATTACAAAAATCAAATGACACTGAATAACAACAGTTATAAACATCAATGAAGTGTCATTAATGTTCATGAGATGTGTCATGTCATAGTAATAACAGGCTCACGTCACTCTTATGTAGACACTCTCAAATAAAGTACCCAAATGTTTTGAAAAATATTTCATGTGTTTGCTCATGTGATTGTTTACAGTATGCTTACCAATGATTTGTGCCTTTTTCCTTACAACATGTAACCTCATGAATAAATAATGAGTTGTACAGCATTAGTCCATGTTAATAAATCCTTAAATAATTTGGTCATACAGATAATAATGGTTTGTTAATGACATTAATGAAAGATATTATGAAGTGTTTCCAGAAGGATGTGAAGACATGCACTGACATGCACTGACTGAAACTGATGTCTGATAGGTGATGATAGGTGATTCTCTGACCAATTTGCTGTCATATGTCCATATCACTAATTCCACACTACGACTTTGTTGCATACAATTAAAAGTGTTTATCGTGCGCAATGTGTGTATGTAGGTTGTGTGGATGGGTATGTGGATCATATGTGTGTCTTCATGGATGTTATGGGATACTTGAATGTCCTAAGGGATGAATAAAGTATTATCTTAGGATACATACTTGTTATGATGAATTTGTTTTGGCTGTGTAAGATAATGCCTTGCTTTAGCCACGAACATGAGCAGACTAACAGAGCTTTCTGTTTTATCAGTTGAGCACAATCCTGTGTGTGTGTGTGTGTGTGTGTGTGTGAGAGAGAGAGAGAGAGTGTGAGTAATAGCATGTGTGCAGCTGGGTGTTACATCAGAAGGTGATTTACATGAAGACTGTAGTTTGCATGATCTCGCCGTATCTCAATGTTATTAGCAGCTAAGGGCTTCATGACTGACAACTGTCCTCATCATCAAGAACAATGGCTTTCATCACCTTCCTCATCTACCCTCTCATCCTCTACATACAAGGTGAGTTTGGGAGCTTCAGTGCTGCGAAATCTACACGCAGTTAGATGTTTTAATGCAGTAAAATTATTATGTGGGATGGAAACACTCTACTGTGATGTATAAGAGCACAGATTGTCATAACTGCAGTATACTGACATTACTTATTTTCTCAGACTCCAGGGCACAGGTGACTGTTACTCAACCTCCAGCCATATACACCAGTCCAGGAGGCACAGTCAAAATCAGCTGTAAACGCAGTGGAAGCATTAATTCAGACTGTAGCACACCATGCATCTCCTGGTACCAACAGAAGTCTGGAGAGAAACCCAAACTTCTCATCTATTATGTGAGCAGCCTCCAGTCTGGTATTCCTACTAGATTCAGTGGCAGTGGATCTGGGAATGACTACAGTCTGACCATCAGTGGTGTCCAGAGTGAAGATGTTGGAGATTATTACTGCATGAGTCATCATCTACCTACAGGAAGCAGTACTTGGGTGTTCACACTGTGATAGATAGCCATACAAAAACCTCTCCCTCTCTCAGTCAGTCAGGTGGCACAGTGAGTGTAGACCACTGCAGCAGATGGAGCCCCCTGTTGGTGCTGAGGTGAAAGAGTGTCATAGCAAGTTCTCATAGCAGGTGTGGAATCTCACTTTTGGAGGCCATGCCCCCTCCAAGCCACTCCAGGGTCATAATGCCCAGACACAGTGAGGTAATCACATGAGCTGAAATGGTATCCAGCAAAATATTTACATCCTCTACATATCAGACTTTCAGTAGAGTAGTCAGCAGACATTATTCCTTTAGCACAGATCTAAACACTGATATGTGCAGAGGTTTAAGCAGCCTGATGAAGCTGAATTCCTTCTTTTGGAACACCCTGATTCACTGACACCAGTACCACATGTAACAGAAGCATGCCATGCACACTGTACTTTCCACAATACAACAACAATATGAAATATGGCCCCGTCATGGTCAACCAATTTTGTTTTTAAAAATTACTTTTACACAGCAGTGACAATCCCAGCTTCATTCATCAAAGAGCTGTGACAACAGTATCAGCCATTCATCAAAGAGCAGCAACAACAGTATCAGCCATGTGTGACTGCTAGACAGTCATTTACATAGGGAGGGGTTTGCATGTGCAGATCATATTTGGGTCAGATATCCATGACATTGGGGCAGCTGAGACCATTACAACTGATCCATCAGCACCTCCAGCAGTGATGGCCTTCATTACTCTCCTCCTCTGCTCTCTGCTCATCTGCATTCAAGGTGAAGTTCAGAACTATAGAGATGACAGATCTAGTGAATATCATCTCTGACTGCATTATATATTTAAATGTTCTCATGTTAATCTGATATGTATAGACCTTCCTGAAATATGTGTGTGTTGTTTTCTATTTTCATAGAGTCCTTGGGACTGGTCACTGTGAACCAAACTCCAGCAGTGACCACCAGTCTAGGAGGCACAGCCACAATCAGCTGTAAACGGAGTGGAAGTGTTTATCAAGACTGTAGCCCACCATGTATCTCATGGTATCAGCAGAAGTCTGGAGAGAAACCCAAACTCCTCATCTATAGAGTGAGGAGCCTCCAGTCTGGTATTCCTACTAGATTCAGTGGCAGTGGATCTGGGAATGACTACAGTCTGACCATCAGTGGAGTCCAGAGTGAAGATGCTGGAGATTATTACTGCATGAGTTTTCATAACTCTAGAAGTGGTGTAGTTGAGTTCACACAGTGATGCAGAGCCGTACAAAAACCTCCTCCAGTCTGAAGACACAGTGAGTGCACTGCTGCTGCAGCTGGAAGCCACTGCAGGTGCTGAGAAGAGGGAACTGAAGAGGCCTCACAAGAACATGACACCAGAGGCTCACAGTATTCATTTAGTACCAATATTTGACTTTTAATCAATTCTACACACTACTGTCTACCTTTAGCTAATTATTTCATACTCCACACTCCAAACTGTTGAGGATGAGAAATACTATATGGAATTATTTTTGAGATCACACGTTGAGAGCATGCTAGTTTTTTGCCTCCAGATAAACGATTTATTAATTTAATGTTCTTGAGAGACTAAAAGGCCAATTTATTAAGATAAGATAATGTAATGGGGGTAATGCTGATTAGAACTGTTGATGACTTTTTCTGTCTCTCAGCCTGTGATATGCTGTTGTGTTCGTCTTTGTGTATCTGTAGTCTTGACTGGGGGACAGAATTAAATACAGGTGCTTTACGTACAGCTTTAGCTCCATATTGGAACACCCAGTAGAGATCATCCACACCCTTTCTGTGCACCAGCCTTATGGTAAGGATGAAGTCAGGCCCAATGAATGCCACTAACCTGAACTGACTGACTCAGACTGTCATACTCTCGGACTGTTCTGCTGATATCAGCATGGACATGTGTTACCTGTGGGATTACCTTCATATCAGCAATCCTGACAGGGACAAAATAAATATTCCACATAAAATATTTCTTATCATCCAAATATTGCTTGGGATATGGTTTTCAAACAAAAAACATTCCAGGGTAGACAAGTGAAGGGTATTTCAATACATTATACTTGTATTTATGCACTTGTCCAGAGGAAATAAACATGACAATAGAAAACAGAAATATAATCCCTCTCCACATAAAATGTAATGAACTGAAAGGAGGACATAAGTTGGTGGCACAATTATTGTAAAAATGACTTCTGCGCCTGAATCATCACTGTTACAGGAGTGGTGGAGCAGCAGTTGTGTCACTTAACTGATGATTGCGCAATCCGGGTTCAATGCCTGAACTCCATGTGGCAAATCAAATGTGTCACTTTGGGCACCTCTTCCCTTGTGTGTGTGGGTATAACATTAGGAAGGTGATTTACATGATTTACATTTACACCTATAACAGACACCGTGAATTTCAACCAATGGACATCAGTGCAATACGTCTTTGCAAATTTCTTCCCTTGTGTTTGTGGGTAACAGCATGTGTGCAGCTGGGTGTAACATCAGGAAGGTGATTTACATGAAGACTGTAGTTTGCATAATCTCCCCGTATCTTAATGTTATTTTAGAGCAGCTAAGGGCTTCATGACTGACAACTGTCCTCATCATCAAGAACAATGGCTTTCATCACCTTCCTCATCTACTCTCTCATCCTCTACATACAAGGTGAGTTTGGAAGTTTCATCGTTGAAAAATACACACAATGTCAGGTGCTGTCATGGAGTCAAATTGTTATGCAGAATGTGTGTTAACAACAAGTACAAGTTGATTTGCATGAGTAATGTGATAAAGTTGCTTCTTTCTTTACTCAGATTCCAGGGCACAGCTGACGGTTAATCAACCTGCAGCAATATCCACTGGTCCAAGAGGCACAGTCACCATCAGCTGTAAACGGAGTAGAAGTGTCTCTCAGGAAAACACCTCACCACCAAGCATCTCCTGGTACCAACAGAAGTCTGGAGAGAAACCCAAACTCCTCATCTATAAAGTGAGCAGCCTCCAGTCTGGTATTCCTGCTAGATTCAGTGGCAGTGGATCTGGGAATGACTACAGTCTGACCATCAGTGGAGTCCAGAGTGAAGATGCTGGAGATTATTACTGCACGAGTTTTCATTACATGAGTGCTTGGGAGTTCACACAGTGATACAGAGCCGTACAAAAACCTCCCCCTCTCTCAGTCAGTCAGGTGGCAGAGTGAGTGTCGCCCACTGCTGCAGATGGAGCCCCCTGCTGGTGCTGAGGTGGGAGTGCAGATTAGAACAGATCCAGGAATGAAGGTGCTTATTACAGTGGACGTGATTGGTGAAGGAACCGAAATGACATTTCTGTGTTAACTGAGAGCACTCATAATATCTACATCCCAGCAAGGAAACTCTTAAATAGTCTTTACACATGATAAATATTCCTTTCATGAGAGTAAAAAGTCCTCATGCCAGTAGTGGTAGAAGTTATCTTAGCACTGCAGGCTAGTTCTTAAGTGTGAAGTCTCCTCTGTCTGCTGTGCCAATGTGTCTCCCTAGAGGTTCTCATGAACACAGGCCTCATGTAGCAGTAGACTGGATGACTGAGAATCACAGCAGATGAAAGCAGCAAACTAAAATAAACATATAAAGAATAGAGAATTAGAAATGCAAGATATTTCTGTCTGTCTCCAGGATCAATAGAGTTTACACATTAATCTCTCTCTCAGTCTCTCTCTCTCTCTCTCTCTCTATGTGTCTCCTCATCTCCATGCCCACATTATGTCACAATGGAAGCCATTGTCTCATAACTCTCTCCTGAGGTGGGATCCTCATTGGACTGGAGAGTGGGATTTAACACAGTGAGCCCATGTGTGCATCACAAGTGAAAGTCATAGTAGCAGGGTGGCGTGGAATCCCCACTGATAACACTGATGTTAACAAAACTTTGTTTTTCAAAAATCGCTTTTACACAAAAGTGGCAAACAACTTCATTAATCACATCTGTGATGTAAGCAGCAACAACAGTGTTCAGCTGTGTGTGACGGACTGTCTGTGTGTGACGGACTACTATTGACAGTCATTTACATAGGGAGGAGTTTGCATGTACAGAACATATTTGGGTCAGATATCCTTGACATTGGGGCAGTTGAGTCCATCAGCACCTCCATCAGTGGTGGCCTTCTTTACTCTCCTCCTCTGCTCTCTGCTCATCTGCATTCAAGGTGAAGTTCAGAACTATAGAGATGACAGATCTAGTGAATATCGTCTCTGACTGCATTATATATTTAAATGTTCTAATTTTAATCTAATGTGTAATGTGTCTAAATATGTATTTACCTTCCTGAATATGTGCTGTTGTTTTCTATTTCCATAGAGTCCTTGGGACAGGTCACTATGACTCAACCTCCAGCAGTGACCACCAGTTTAGGAGATACAGTCTCAATCAACTGTAAACGAACTGGAAGTGTTTATAGCGACTACTGCACTCCAAAATGCATCTCCTGGTACCAACAGAAGTCTGGAGAGAAACCCAAACTCCTCATCTACTCAGTGAGCTACCGCCAGTCTGGTATTCCTGCTAGATTCAGTGGCAGTGGATCTGGAAATGATTTCAGTTTGACAATCAGTGGAGTCCAGAGTGAGGATGCTGGAGATTATTACTGCATGAGTCGTCATGATCCTAGAAGTGGTGTAGCTGAGTTCACACAGTGATGCAGAGCCATACAAAAACCTCCTCCAGTCTGAAGACACAGTGAGTGCACTGCTGCTGCAGCTGGAAGCCACTGCAGGTGCTGAGAAGAGGGAACTGAAGAGGCCTCACAAGAACATTACACCACAGTCTCACACTATTCATTTAGTACCAACAACTGACTTCTAATCCATTCTACACACTACTGTCACCTTTAGCTAATTATTTCATACTCCACACTACAAACTATGGAGGTATACAAAAGACAGATGAAAGTATATTTAAATACTGTTGATCTTGTGATCACAAATTCTGGTCGTTATAGTTTTGTTGCCTTCAGATAAATGGTTCATTAATGTAATTTTCTTGTGAAATTAAAAGTCTAATTACTGAGATACTGTAACAGGGGTAATGCCAATAAGTATTGCTGATAGGACTGTCACAGTCTATCAGCCTGGGATGTGCTGTTGTGTTTGACTGTGTCTGTAGTCTTGACAGAGGGACAGGATTAAACACAGTGACTTTATTTGCAGATTCAGATCAGTATGGGAACACCCATTAGAGATCATCCACACCCTCCTATGTGATGATACTACATCAGATATCACTTCATTATCTACCTCAGAACTGATACTACATCAGATATCACTTGATTATCTACCTCAGAACCAATACTACATCAGACATCACTTCATTATCTACCTCAGAACTGATACTACATCAGATATCACTTTATTATCTACCTCAGAACTGATACTACATCAGATATCACTTTATTATCTACCTCAGAACTGATACTACATTAGATATCACTTCATTTCTACCTCAGAACAGGTGACTCTTCTCTACACTGATATTACTGACCTAAGTAGGATAGCCTGAGCTTGTGTGTTTTTTTTTTTTGTTTTGTTTTGGGGGGGGGGGGCTGTATCTCACATCATAGCAATAATGTTGTTCCTTCTCCCAACTACCGCAGTTATATTAGCACATCTTAATGTTGTTTTAATCTGACTGAAATGGGGGTGAATGAAGTGGAATCGTGTTTCAGCAAAAGTGGGGCTGCAACAACACCCACATCCCCTGCACTTGCTACATCTCTGCCCCCCTGTGCACCACCCATAAGGTCAGGGCCTGACTTCATCCTGACCATAAGGGTGGTGCACGGGGAGGCAGGGATGTTGCAAGCCTGTCACTTTAAAGAGGTCAAAGCCAAATTCATTACACAGGTCAAAGTGTGTTGATGTACATGTGCTCTGTCTGGTTATTTGTCAGAGAATCACCTACAAGCACCTATCGTAGACATCTTGACTTTCAACATTCTTTCCACACTTCTTCCCTTGTGTGTGGGGGCTAATAGTAGTTTGTAGTAACTGTAGCTTACATAATATCCCTGTATCTTAATGTTTTTAGAGCGGCTGAGGACTTCATGACTGACAACTGGCAACTGAACAATGGCTTTCATCAACAGTCCAGCAGGTCCAATTCTTCATCAATTCAATCTCAGGCAGGAGGTGACTTGAGGCTGTGATACTACATAAAGCACACTGAATTGTCCGTTGGTCAGGCTTGCTTCGTCCTGAAGGGACAGTACATTTTTTTATAGAAGTTACCATTTCATGGCCAAACAAATTCATGAATTTAACTTCACGTACTGAATTTGAATTTGAAATGTTGAACAGACATTGAAACATGTCACTAAACTTGAAACAAACTGAAACTTAAAAAAACCCAAACATTCTTCAGAACACTACTCATCAGCAGTCTTTGCTTTCTTCCACTTTCAAGTCAGATAAGTTCAATTCTTCACCCTTTTCGGTCTGTCTGCATGTATGTCTGTTGTCTGTGCAGGTCTGTTAAGCATGTTGTATTGTTGTGTATCAGTTGCATTATTTGAGAGTCTGTATTCTGTGTTGTACTGTGGTTTTGCATTTGTCGCTTTTAAAAACTGTCACTCGTTCGCAAATTGAAAAAGAACAAAATGCAAATAGTGTTAAAATGTGACATATGAGTCTTTTTGGGTGAAACTGGCAGGTTGCTGGATTCTATATTTTCCATAATGCTAAAGCGATTTTTACTCTTCCCTACTATGCCTCTGTCCCACAGAACAGGAGTCACTCAGTCACTATTAGCTGTGGTTGCAGTGGAACTATTTCTTTTGGAATGTAGAACCTTGGTCAAAATAGAACTTTAATAAGATGTCTAGATCCTTACAAGGCAATGCAACACCACTCTAGGCTGGGTAAACCCAAGCCCACCTCCAATCAACGTTGACTGAGGTTGAGTCTGGAAATGAGAGACTGACCCTCCCATTTCCAGAGGCCATAACTAGCATGAAATGTAAAGTGAATATAAAGCATTAAACTCCTACTAAAACTAGTAGGAAATGCAGCAAACATATTTTTAATGTAAATGATGGTTTTATGATTGGTTTTTGAAAGCAGCCTAAAAAGACAAGTGTTTCAGCACTTAACGGAACACAGGGCTAATACCGATCAGTGTCATGGGCTCTGGCATCTGGATAGCCCGATCATGGAGACACAGGGCATCAATGCCTGCCTAGTGCTACTGCATAAATAAAGACTGAATGCTTAACTAAATAAATCTTCAGTCAAAATGTCTAGTGGCTTTGAGCCACAGCGTGAGGAGGGCAGAAAAGCCAGGGAGATGAACCACAAATGGACACTTTTTATTAGACTATTTGTTTTGCTACCATCTCCAAATTAATTTGGAGGGCATCTAGCCATCTGAAGGGTGGATAAATATAAGTGTTATTCCCACCAGCCATCCAGGAGATGCATCTGCAGTTCTGGGTGGAGGGTAGGAAACCACCACAAAGCACAAGCCACCCACCATGAAATAAAGGAACAATCATGGGAGAGCAGCATGCAGCATGAAATGATTTGGTAAAGCCACTAGTCCACTAGTTTACACTCAAAACTAGATACTGTTGCTTTAAACACAGAGGCTTGATGTGCAGCTTTAGATGAATGTGACTGCTGGCACAAGGACAGACGTGGTTTACCTGTGCATACTCTCATACCAAGACACCTGATATTGAGCTCGGCCTGTTTCATATATGCTGGGATGTATGCCAAGGAAGAGAAAAGACTGGAAATTCTACACAAGATTCATAGGTTACAAACGAGTGTTACATGTTATCATTTCTAGTGGTGTGTTAATATGAAAAGACAAGAACAAATGAAATAGAGAAACGGAGAGCAGTGAAACAGAGAGGAAATTCATCTTTAGAGTTTCTACTGAAGCACAACTAGCTTGGTAATAAAACCAGCCACACATTCAACACCTCCACACTTGCCATTCGGTAGTGAGAAATGATTGCTTGCTGGAGGTGTTTACGTTTAAAAAGATTATATCAGCCCTTGACTGATAGCCTGCCTTAACCGATAGGATTCTAGCTCTGCATTCACAACGCTCCCCTCTGTTCACTGACTGGAGCCGATAAAAATGTCTCCTGAGACAACAACCTCACATCCAGGCTAGCACTGTACAGATATGATAACCTAGTGGAAGTGCGTAGGAAGGCATAGCGAGGCTAAAGCACAACCTACTTCTTACCAAAATATTTGCCCTGATCACTGGACCATGTGCTGATTATGCAGATATTCATCACGTTGTGCTTCCATATGACTGCTTGCTTACAAGGTGTTTAGTAAACTGGTAAAACTGTAAGGAGCTGTCCACTCTGGTGATGATGCTGAAACACTAGATTGACTTCACCTTAATGTGTCAGCTGTAAATAGTGAAATGTGACCATGTAAAGAAATAATGTCATGTCACTGTTATGTTGTGAAGGACGAGACCCTTGCAGCAGTGAGGATTATAAATGTAATATGTCATGTAGTGGCTTCCACTCTTTTAGGTTGTGAAACAGAGACTTTTTGCTCTGTTGATGATATTTGCATAGTCAGGGTCTGATGCTTTTTCACATCCTGAAATAGAGCAACTCACTACCAGGTGTTCAACTGTCTCCCAAATGAGAGCAAAGAGTTTCAAACTATTTTAACTGAGATTGTAAAGTAGAGAAATTGTGACCAAACTGTTTGAAATGTGTTAGATTTTCAGAATCACTTGAAACTCCAACTCATATAAAATGACACAGAAACAACCTGAAGTTTACCATTTATTTATGGAACATTTTAAACAAGCTGAAGTGAAAATAATCACAGAGTCAAACAAAGACATTCATTAATTAGACAGCATCAGTGGCAGCATTAGAGCAGAACACTGATAAAACTGAACAGTACCTAGAGACCAGCATGTAATGAATGTGTCTGTAATGGTGCTGCAAGTAAAGAGCATGTAAAGCTAAGTAAAGTAAAGTAAAGCTAAGAGAGCAGAGGACTGATGAGAGCAGAGACTGGCCCCTACTGAGAACAGTCAGCTGTGCTCAGGGCTTTAGTGACGGCTGTCTGAGATCCCTGGGTGGCCTCACACACCACTGAAGAGGCTCCTTTCCACTGGGCGTCAGTGAGCATCAGGGTGCTGCTCCAGCTGTACAGACCGTCCTTCATGAGCCCAGCACTGGCCACTCCACTCTTACTGCTCCCATCCACCTTCCAGCTCAGGCTCCAGTCAGAGGGGAAGCCCTTGTCAGCCAGGCACACCAGTGTGGCAGACCCCTTACTGCTCAGCTCCTCACTGGAGGGAGGCAGCACTGTCAGCCTGGGCTGGGTGTTGGCTGGAACACAGCAGGGCACAGGAGGTTAGAAATGGCACAGACATTTGCAGAAAACGGATAAACAGACATAACTTGTATTTGATTTCTTCAAACACTTTCTCAGTTTTAAAACATGATAACTTTCATGATTGAATAAAGAAACCATTGTTAAAGTGTATAATTTAAAAATGCTATCTGTCTGTGATTAGTTCCATCAGCATTACCTCTCTTACGTTAAGATACTATTCTCTCTGCACAAAACAAATGAAATAAGCACTGAAGTAACATTTGCAATTTCAACCATATGTAGACATTTTGAGTGTTTGGCTACACTTCAGTGCTATTGACCTTAAATAAAACTGCTTTTAATCTCCTATCTGTGTTTTTTTTTTCTTTATTTTTTTTTTTGGGGAGGGGGGGGGGGTTGTTTTTACGGACAGCTTTAAATGCTACACTACACTTAAATGCCATTTTTACACACACACACACACACACACACATACACACACACACACACACACACACACACACACATACTCACACACACACATTAAACGCTACGCTACACTTAAATGCCATTTACCTTAAATCAAATTAACTGCTGTTAAAGTGCTATCTGAAATATTTTTTCACACAGTTAAAAATGTGAAAACTATTACTTGTCAAAGTATATGAGGGAAAGACAATATTCACAGCATTTCACAATAATAACCTGGATAAAAGTAATATTAACTGAAATGGACGAAATGGACATTTTCACAACACTGTTCCAGAATTCATAATCTGCTATTTTTATCACAGGCTTAAAATCAATCAATGTTCTCAGAAACACACAAACACACACACACAACATTTAAAAACTACACAGAGATAGAGAGAAGAACATCTTTACGAGCTTTTCCCAATAAAATCTAAATGCCCGTTTCACATCTTCAGACTGTGTCATCAGTTCCCATAATAAGCCTAGTAGATTTCATGCTACTTCATAAATGACAAAACAATTACTTACTCCCCACATCAAGTCGGGTGCCACTGCCAAAAGGGTACCACAGTGATACAAACCCTATTAGCTGCCGTACAAAAACTCCCCTACAACTTACACTCTCAAGAGTTCATATTTTAGACAACAGATGGAAGTAAAAAAAAATGCATATAAATAAATTCACAATTCTTTGTTATTAGAATCCTAACTGACTGGGCACCTTCCTCACCCCTTCATTATTCAACTGAATTCATACCATTACTACATGCATGTTTTCATGAAGTCATTGGAAGACCGTACATTCACTCAAACATACACTGGTGAATAGAAATATAACATGAACATGATCAGACAGCAGTAGAAAATAATTAGGACAAATTTTTGAGATAGATGATTAGAATATTCTACTTACTGCCAACATCCAGTCTGGTGCCGCTGCCAAAAGTCCACCACAGTGATACAAACTCATAGAGAGGCTGTACAAAAACCTCCTCATGCTTGAACGCCTGTCAGTGGCTGCACAAAATACAGAGTGTAAGTAGCATAGTGCTTCCCCACCTTTGACAAATATGAACAACTAGTATGCAGGCTGAGGGTCATTATGTGAGACATTAAAATGCAACATTTGATTGGGATACTGTACATCGAAGAGCAGACTCATGCAATGAATAGTCTATCACATGTCACAAACATGTCTAAGTCATCAAGAATAAGTCTGTGGGTAAGTTCTCCTGGTACCAACAGAAGTCTGGGGAGAAACCCAAACTCCTCATCTATAGAGTGAGTAGCCTCCAGTCTGGTATTCCTGCTAGATTCAGTGGCAGTGAATTTGGGAATGACCACAGTCTGACCATCAGTGGAGTCCAGAGTGAAGATGCTGGAAATTGTTACTGCATGAGTTATCATGCACATAGTTGTGGTACAGATGAGTTCACACAGTGATACAGAGCCATAGCCATGGATCACCCCCTAAATGCGCCTGTGTTCAAACTGTACCAGCATCAGGCACCAGTGTATGACTTGTGTTTTGCATTTATTCACTACATTGATGATTTTAATAGCAGCAGGGAGGTTTTGGTTTTTGTCTGGGCTCGTACTTCACACAGTCTATGAAACCATTTACAAGTTGCCTGTGGTATATGGGGCTTTACAGACGTGTTTGTTGTTTTCTATAAAAATCAGAAACTGATCTCAGAGCATGAAAACCATCATGGCTGTTTGCATGGTTGTACTGAGAAACCTGTGGCAAACTGTTCTAATGTTAGGCCCCATTACATCTCCTGGTTTTATTACACATATCTGCACTGTAATAGATACAATCTCATGCTTTTTTAATCACCCCTTTGCACTAATCATCCCTACCAGCTCTGCTCTCTGGTTACTGAGTGTTTGTTTGATCCCCTCAGCAGCTGCAGCAGCATTCAGCTCTACTCATGCAGTCACTGTGGCTGAGGAAGGTTTTTGTGTGACTCTGGATCACTGTGTCAACACAACACTACCACTGACTGAGTGCTCACTCATACAGTAGTAATCTGCTGCATCTTCAGCCTGGACACCACTGATGGTCAGACTGAAGTCAGATCCTCCACTAGATCCACTCCCACTGAATCGTGATGGAATCCCTGACTGTAGTTCATTCACACCCCAGACTAAAAGTTTCGGAGCTCCTCCATCTTTCTGCTGGTACCAGGAGAGTCCATAGCCAGCAATGCCAGAGCTGGTTTTACAGGTCAGAGTGACTGATTCTCCCACATGGACACTGGTTGAGGGGTTCTGAGTCACAGTAATCTGCCCTAAAGATCCTGAAGATACACAGAACCAGAAAAGCAGTGAAAACTCTCAAATCAACTGTTTAATGAAACTCATATTTACAGTGTCTACTGAGTTAAAAGACATCATAAGAATATAAACAGACAGCCTGCATGTATTCAAAATATCTCACCTTCAATAAAGAATAAAATTGCCCCGATAAGATTTATGTTAGTCATTGTTCTGGAGTATCTTTGCCAATATGAACTGTAGATGAGTTGAGAGGCTAATTGACTGATATAAGACCTCACTGAAGCATTAGATCCCAATGCAAAATGACTATGCAAATACAGTTGAACACACAGAATGGATACCAGGCCTTCCCAAACATACAGGAAATCTACACACTGTTTGAGAAGTCATGTTTGAGAAGAACATGTTCACATATAGTACACTAATCATACTCAGAGAACTTTATGAATCAAAGTAGTATAGTATAGGAAGAATAGAAATTGGATTTGCCTAAGGAAAGAAGTGTGAGAAAGAGTTTTTAGTAACTTTCATTAATAATCTATTATCAAACCAGTAGTAGCTATGAACAAGTCATTACTTCATCACAGTTTCAAAATATACAAATGTTGGTAACACTTTATTTGAAGGTGTCTACATAAGAGTGACATAAGACAGTCATAAGCATGACATGACACATATCATGAACATTAATGACACACTGACATTATGAATTGTGACATTATGTATTATGACATTATGAATGACATTATGAAACACTGACACTGTTTGGGGTGCAGAAATTACAAAAATCAAATGACACTGAATAACAACAGTTATAAACATCAATGAAGTGTCATTAATGTTCATGATATGTAATTATTTATTCATGAGGTTACATGTTGTAAGGAAAATGGCACAAATCATTGGTAAGCATACTGTAAACAATCACATGAGCAAACACATGAACTATTTTTCAAAAGCATTTGGGTGCTTTATTTGAGAGTGTCTACATAAGAGTGACGTGAGCCTGTTATTACCATGACATGACACATATCATGAACAATCTTTTAGTCTGGGGTGTGAATGAACTACAGTCAGGGATTCCATCACGATTCAGTGGGAGTGGATCTAGTGGAGGATCTGACTTCAGTCTGACTATCAGTGGTGTCCAGGCTGAAGATGCAGGAGATTACTACTGTATGAGTCGACACATAGTCAGTGGTAGCTATGTGTTGACACAGTGATTCAGAGTCACACAAAAACCTTCCTCAGCCACAGTGACTGCATGAGTAGAGCTGAATGCTGCTGCAGCTGCTGAGAGGATCGAACAAACCGCAGTAACCAGAGAGCAGAGCTGGTGGGGATGATTAGTGCAAAGGGGTGATTAAAAAAGCATGGGATTGTATCTATAACAGTGCAAATATGTGCAATAAAACCTGTCCAGATCATTATGAGATGTAATAGGGCCTAACATGAGTACAGTTTGCCACAGGTTTCTCAGCACAACCATGCATATAGCCATGAAGGTTTTGCTTTTGTGAGATCAGACAACTCCAACAAGATCAGTCAACAGTTTCTGATTATGATAGAAAACAACAAACACGTCTGTAAAGCCCGATATACCACAGGCAACTTGTAAACGGTTTCATGGACTGTGTGAAGTACGAGCCCAGACAAAAACCAAAACCTCCCTGCTGCTATTAAAAATCATCAATGTAGTGAATAAATGCAAAACACAAGTCATACACTGGTGCCTGATGTGTGTGTGTGTGTGTGTGTGTGTGTGTGTGTGTGTGTGTGTGTGTGTGTGTGTGTGTGTGTGTGTGCGTGCGTGTGTGTGTGTGAGTGTGTGAGTGTGAGTTTGAGAACACTAATTGTTTTTAACCCTGTGATGAAAATAGTAGATGAAGAATTCTGGTATTGTTAAAATGTCCATTTCAGTTAATGTTTAATATTACTTTTAGCTGAGTTATTACTGTAAAAATGCTGTGAATAGTCTTTCCCTCATTATTCATTATTTGGCTTCCAGCTGCAGCAGTAGTGCACTCACTGTGTCTTCAGACTGGAGGAGGTTTTTGTACGGCTCTGCATCACTGTGTGAACTCAGCTACACCACTTCTAGAGTTATGATAACTCATGCAGTAATAATCTCCAGCATCCTCACTCTGGACTCCACTGATGGTCAAACTGTAGTCATGCCCAGATCTGCTGCCACTAAATCGAGATGGAATACCAGACTGGAGGGTGTTCACTTGATAAATGAGGAGTTTGGGTTTCTCTCCAGACTTCTGCTGATACCAGGAGATGCATGGTGTGCTACAGTCCCAATGAACACTTCCAGTTCGTTTACAGTTGATTGTGACTGTTTCTCCTAAACTGATTGTCACTGCTGGAGGTTGAGTCAAAGTGACCTGTCCCAAGGACTCTATGGAAATAGAAAACAGCAGCACATATTCAGGAAGGTAAATTCATATCAAATTAACATGAGAACATTTAAATATATAATGCAGTCAGAGTTGACATTCACTAGATCTGTTAATCATCTCTATAGTTCTGAACTTCACCTTGAATGCAGATGAGTAGAGAGCAGAGGAGGAGAGTAATGAAGGCCTTCACTGCTGGAGGTGCTGATGGATCAGTTGTAATGGTCTCAGCTGCCCCAATGTCATGGATATCTGACCCAAATATGATCTGCACATGCAAACCCCTCCCTATGTAAATGACTGTCTAGCAGTCACACATGGCTGATACTGTTGTTGCTGCTGACATCACAGCTCTTTGATGAATGAACCTGGGATTGTCACTGCTGTGTAAAAGTAATTTTTAAAAACAAAATTGGTTGACCATGACGGGGCCATATTTCATATTGTTGTTGTATTGTGGAAAGTACAGTGTGCATGGCATGCTTCTGTTACATGTGGTACTGGTGTCAGTGAATCAGGGTGTTCCAAAAGAAGGAATTCAGCTTCATCAGGCTGCTTAAACCTCTGCACATATCAGTGTTTAGATCTGTGATAAAGGAATAATGCCTGCTGACTACTCTACTGAAAGTCTGATATGTAGAAGATGTAAATATTTTGCTGGGTACTATTTCAGCTCATGTAATTACCTCGCTGAGGCTGGGCATTATGACCCTGGAGTGGCTTGGAGGGGGCATGGCCTCCAAAAGTGAGATTCCACACCTGCTATGAGAACTTGCTATGACACTCTTTCACCTCAGCACCAGCAGGGGGCTCCATCTGCTGCAGTGGTCTACACTCACTGTGCCACCTGACTGACTGAGAGAGGGAGAGGTTTTTGTATGGCTATCTATCACAGTGTGAACACCCAAGTACTGCTTCCTGTAGGTAGATGATGACTCATGCAGTAATAATCTCCAGCATCTTCACTCTGGACTCCACTGATGGTCAGACTGTAGTCATTCCCAGATCCACTGCCACTGAATCTAGCAGGAATACCAGACTGGAGGCTGCTCACAGAATAGATGAGGAGTTTGGGTTTCTCTCCAGACTTCTGTTGGTACCAGGAGATGCATGGTGTGCCACAGTCTGAATTAATGCTTCCACTGCGTTTACAGCTGATTTTGACTGTGCCTCCTGGACTGGTGGACATGGCTGGAGGTTGAGTAACAGTCACCTGTGCCCTGGAATCTGAGAAAATAAGTAATGTCAGTATACTGCAGTTATGACAATCTGTGCTCTTATACATCACAGTAGAGTGTTTCCATCCCACATAATAATTTTACTGCATTAAAACATCTAACTGTGTGTAGATTACTCAGCACTGAAGCTCCCAAACTCACCTTGTATGTAGAGGATGAGAGAGTAGATGAGGAAGGTGATGAAAGCCATTGTTCTTGATGATGAGGACAGTTGTCAGTCATGAAGCCTTTAGCTGCTAATAACATTGAGATACGAGGAGATCATGCAAACTACAGTCTTCATGTAAATCACCTTCTGATGTTACACCCAGCTGCACACATGCTATTACTCACTCTCTCTCTCTCTCTCACACACACACACACACAGGATTGTGCTCAACTGATAAAACAGAAAGCTCTGTTAATCTGCTCATGTTCGTGGCTAAAGTAAGGCATTATCTTACACAGCCATAACAAATTCATCAGAAGAAGTATGTATCCTAAGATAATACTTTATTCATCCCTTAGGACATTCAAGTATCCCATAACCTCCATGAAGACACACATATGATCCACATACCCATCCACACAACCTACATACACACATTGCGCACGATAAACACTTTTAATTGTATGCAACAAGACTGTAGTGTGGAATTAGTGATATGGACACATGAAAGCAAATTGATCAGAGAATCACCTATCATCACCTATCAGACATCACTTTCAGTCAGTGCATGTCAGTGCATGTCTTCACATCCTTCTGTAAACACTTCATAATATCTGTCATTAATGTCATTAACAAACCATTATTATCTGTATGACCAAATTATTTTAAGGATTTATTATCATGGACTAATGCTGTACTGAGAAGAGGGAACTGAAGAGGCCTCACAAGAACATGACACCAGAGTCTGACACTATTCATTTAGTACCAACATCTAACTTCTAATCCATTCTACACACTACTGTCACCTTTAGCTAATTATTTCATACTCCACACTACAAACTATGGAGGTATAGAAAAGACAGATGAGAGTATATTTAAATGCTGTTGATCTTGTGATCACAAATTCTGGTCTGGTATAGTTTTGTTGCCTTCAGATAAATGGTTCATTAATGTAATTTTCTTGTGAAATTAAAAGTCTAATTTCTGAGATACTGTAACAGGGGTAATGCCAATAAGTATTGCTGATAGGACTGTCACAGTCTATCAGCCTGGGATGTGCTGTTGTGTTTGACTGTGTCTGTAGTCTTGACAGAGGGACAGGATTAAACACAGTGACTTTATTTGCAGATTCAGATCAGTATGGGAACACCCATTAGAGATCATCCACACCCTCCTATGTGATGATACTATATCAGATATCACTTCATTATCTACCTCAGAACTGATACTACATCAGATATCACTTCATCATCTAAATCAGAACTGATACTACATCAGATATCACTTCATTACCTACCTCAGAACTGATACTACATCAGATATCACTTCATTACCTACCTCAGAACTGATACTACATTAGATATCACTTGATTATCTACCTCAGAACGGCTGACTCTTGTCAAACCTGGAAAGGTAAACAACTTGAACACACCATGCACACTGAGTTCCTAATGAGCAGCTCTCGTTTCCTCTTCACTGATATTACTGACCTAAGTAGGATGGCCAGATCTTGTGTGTTTTTTTTTTGTTTTGTTTTGTTTTAGTTTTTTTTGGAGGGGGGGGCTGTATCTCACATCAGAGCAATAGTTTAATTCCTTCTCTCACCTACAGCAGTTTTATTAGCACGTCTTGTGTTGTTTTAATCTGACTAAAATGGGGGTGAATGAAGTGGAATCGTATTTCAGCAAAAGTGGGGCTGCCACAACACCCACATCCCCTGCACTTGCTACATCTCTGCCTCCCTGTGCACCACCCATGTGGTCAGGGCCTGACTTCATCCTGACCATAAGGGTGGTGCACGGGGAGGCAGGGATGTTGCAAGCCTGTGTCACTTTAAAGAGGTCAAAGCCAAATTCATTACACAGGTCAAAGTGTGTTGATGTACATGTGCTCTGTCTGGTTATTTGTCAGAGAATCACCTACAAGCACCTATCGTAGACATCTTGACTTTCAACATTCTTTCCACACTTCTTCCCTTGTGTGTGGGGGCTAATAGTAGTTTGTAGTAACTGTAGTTTACATGATATCCCTGTATCTTAATGTTTTTAGAGCGGCTGAGGACTTCATGACTGACAACTGGCAACTTTGAACAATGGCTTTCATCAACAGTCCAGCAGGTCCAATTCTTCATCAATTCAATCTACATAAAGGACACTGAATTGTCCGTTGGTCAGGCTTGCTTCGTCCTGAAGGGACAGTACATCTTTTTATAGAAGTTACCATTTCATGGCCAAATAAATTCATGAATTTAACTTCACGTACTGAATTTGAATTTGAAATGTTGAACAGACATTGAAACATGTCACTAAACTTGAAACAAACTGAAACTTAAAAAAACAAAACATTCTTCAGAACACTACTCATCAGCAGTCTTTGCTTTCTTCCACTTTCAAGTCAGATAAGTTCAATTTTTTACCCCTTTAGGTCTGTCTGAATGTCTGTCTGTTGTCTGTGCAGGTCTGTTAAGTATGTTGTATTGTTGTGTATCAGTTGCATTATTTGAGTGTCTGTATTCTGTGTTGTACTGTGGTTGTTTTGCATTTGTCGCTTTTAAAAACTGCACTCGTTTGCAAATTGAAAAAGAACAAAATGCAAATAGTGTTAAAATGTGACATATGAGTCTTTTTGGGTGAAACTGGCAGGTTGCTGGATTCTATATTTTCCATAATGCTAAAGAGATTTTTACTCCTCCCTACTATGTCTTTGTCCCACAGCACAGGAGTCACACAGTCACTATTAGCTGTGGTTGCAGTGGAACTATTTCTTTTGGAATGTAGAACCTTGGTCAAAATAGAACTTTAATAAGATGCCTAGATCCTTACAAGGCAATGCAACACCTCTCTAGGCTGGGTAAACCCAAGCCCACCTCCAATCAACGTTGACTGAGGTTGAGTCTGGAAATGAGAGACTGACCCTCCCATTTCCAGAGGCCATAACTAGCATGAAATGTAAAGTTAATATAAAGCATTAAACTGCTACTAAAACTAGTAGGAAAGGCAGCAAACATATTTTTAATGTAAATGATGGTTTTATGATTGGTTTTTGAAAGCAGCCTAAAAAGACAAGTGTTTCAGCACTTAACGGAACACAGGGCTAATACTGATCAGTGTCATGGGCTCTGGCATCTGGATAGCACGATCATGGAGACACAGGGCATCAATGCCTGCCTAGTGCTACTGCATAAATAAAGACTGAATGCTTAACTAAATAAATCTTCAGTCAAAATGTCTAGTGGCTTTGAGCCACAGCGTGAGGAGGGCAGAAAAGCCAGGGAGATGAACCACAAATGGACACTTTTTATTCGACTATTTGTTTTGCTACCATCTCCAAATTAATTTGGAGGGCATCTAGCCATCTGAAGGGTGGATAAACACAAGTGTTATTCCCACCAGCCATCCAGGAGATGCACTGTGCAGTTCTGGGTGGAGGGTAGGAAACCACCACAAAGCACAAGCCACCCACCATGAAATAAAGGAACAATCATGGGAGAGCAGCATGCAGCATGAAATGATTTGGTGAAGCCACTAGTCCACTAGTTTACACTCCAAACTAGATTGTGTTGCTTTAAACACAGAGGCTTGATGTGCAGCTTTAGATGAATGTGACTGCTGGCACAAGGACAGACGTGGTTTACCTGTGCATACTCTCATACCAAGACACCTGATATTGAGCTCAGCCTGTTTCATGTATGCTGGGATGTAAGCCAAGGAAGAGAAAAGACTGGAAATTCTACACAAGAATCATAGGTTACAAACGAGTGTTTATGTTATCATTTCTAGTGATGTGTTAATAGAATGGAAAGACAGAACAAATGAAATAGAGAAACGGAGAGCAGTGAAACAGAGAGGAAATTCATCTTTAGAGTTTCTACTGAAGCACAACTAGCTTGGTAATAAAATCAGCCACCATTTCAACACTCCACAGGTCTGCCATTCGGTAGTGAGAAATGATTGCTTGCAGGAGGTGTTTAAGTTTAAAAAGATTATATCAGCCCTTGACTGATAGCCTGCCTTAACCGATAGGATTCTAGCTCTGCATTCACAACGCCCCCCTGTGTTCTCTGATTGGATTCAATAGAAATGAATCCTGAGACAACAACCTCACATCCAGGCTAGCACTGTATGGATATGATAACCTAGCACAAGTGCGTCAGAAGGCATAGCCAGGCTAAAGCACAACCTACTTCTTACCAAGAAATTTGCCCTGATCACTGGACCATGTGCTGATTATGCAGATATTCATCACGTTGTGCTTCCATATGACTGCTTGCTTACAAGGTGTTTAGTAAACTGGTAAAACTGTAAGGAGCTGTCCACTCTGGTGATGATGCTGAAACACTAGATTGACTTCACCTTAATGTGTCAGCGGTAAATAGTGAAATGTGACCATGTAAAGAAATAATGTCATGTCACTGTTATGTTGTGAAGGACGTGACCCTTGCAGCAGTGAGGATTATAAATGTAATATGTCATGTAGTAGCTTCCACTCTTTTAGGTTGTGAAACAGGGACTTTTTGCTCTGTTGATGATATTTGCATAGTCAGGGTCTGATGCTTTTTCACATCCTGAAATAGAGCAACTCACTACCAGGTGTTCAACTGTCTCCCAAATGAGAGCAAAGAGTTTCAAACTATTTGAACTGAGATTGTAAAGTACAGAAATTGTGACCAAACTGTTTGAAATGTGTTAAAGACAGATTTCAGAATCACTTAAACTCCAACTCATATAAAATGACACAGAAACAACCTGAAGTTTACCATTTATTTATGGAACATTTTAAACAAGCTGAAGTGAAAATAATCACAGAGTCAAACAAAGACATTCATTAATTAGACAGCATCAGTGGCAGCATTAGAGCAGAACACTGATAAAACTGAACAGTACCTAGAGACCAGCATGTAATGAATGTGTCTGTAATGGTGCTGCAAGTAAAGAGCATGTAAAGCTAAGTAAAGTAAAGTAAAGCTAAGAGAGCAGAGGACTGATGAGAGCAGAGACTGGCCCCTACTGAGAACAGTCAGCTGTGCTCAGGGCTTTAGTGACGGCTGTCTGAGATCCCTGGGTGGCCTCACACACCACTGAAGAGGCTCCTTTCCACTGGGCGTCAGTGAGCATCAGGGTGCTGCTCCAGCTGTACAGACCGTCCTTCATGAGCCCAGCACTGGCCACTCCACTCTTACTGCTCCCATCCACCTTCCAGCTCAGGCTCCAGTCAGAGGGGAAGCCCTTGTCAGCCAGGCACACCAGTGTGGCAGACCCCTTACTGCTCAGCTCCTCACTGGAGGGAGGCAGCACTGTCAGCCTGGGCTGGGTGTTGGCTGGAACACAGCAGGGCACAGGAGGTTAGAAATGGCACAGACATTTGTAGAAAAGGGATAAACAGACATAACTTGTATTTGATTTCTTCAACCATTTTCTCAGTTTTAAAACATGATAACTTTCATGATTGACTAACGAAACCATTGTTAAAGTGTCTAACTTAGAAACGCTATGTCTGTGATTAGTTCCATCAGCATTACCTCTCTTACGTTAAGATACTATTCTCTCTGCACAAAACAAATGAAATAAGCACTGAAGTAACATTTGCAATTTCAACCATATGTAGACATTTTGAGTGTTTGGTTACACTTCAGTGCTATTGACCTTAAATAAAACTGCTTTTAATCTCCTATCTGTGTTTTTTTTTCTTTTTTGGGGAGGGGGTTGTTTTTACGGACAGCTTTAAACGCTACACTACACTTAAATGCCATTTTTACACACACACACACACACACACACACACACACACATTAAACGCTACACTACACTTAAATGCCATTTGCCTTAAATCAAATTAACTGCTGTTAAAGTGCTATCTGAAATATTTTTTCACACAGTTAAAAATGTGAAAACTATTTCTTACCAAAGAATATGAGGGAAAGACAATATTCACAGCATTTCACAATAATAACCTGGATAAAAGTAATATTAACTGAAATGGACGAAATGGACATTTTCACAACACTGTTCCAGAATTCATTATCTGCTATTTTCATCACAGGCTTAAAATCAATCCGTGTTCTCAGAAACACACAAACACACACACACAACATTTAAAAACTACACAGAGATGGAGAGAAGAACATCTTTACAAGCTTTTCCCAATAAAATCTAAATGCCTGTTTCACATCTTCAGACTGTGTCATCAGTTCCCATAATAAGCCTAGTAGATTTCATGTTACTTCATAAATGAGAAAACAATTACTTACTCCCCACATCAAGCCGGGTGCCACTGCCAAAAGTGTACCACAGTGATACAAACCCTATTAGCTGCCGTACAAAAACTCCCCTACAACTTACACTCTCAAGAGTTCATATTTTAGACAACAGATGGAAGTAAAAAAATATGCATATAAATAAATTCACAATTCTTTGTTATTAGAATCCTAACTGACTGGGCACCTTCCTCACCCCTTCATTATTCAACTGAATTAATACCATTACTACATGCATGTTTTCATGAAGTCATTGGAAGACCGTACATTCACTCAAACATACACTGGTGAATAGAAATATAACATGAACATGATCAGACAGCAGTAGAAAATAATTAGGCCAAATTATTGCGATAGATGATTAGAATATTCTACTTACTGCCAACATCCAGTCTGGTGCCGCTGCCAAAAGTCCACCACAGTGATACAAACTCATAGAGAGGCTGTACAAAAACCTCCTCACGCTTGAACGCCTGTCAGTGGCTGCACAAAATACAGAGTGTAAGTAGCATAGTGCTTCCCCACCTTTGACAAATATGAACAACTAGTATGCAGGCTGAGGTCATTATGTGAGACATTAAAATGCAACATTTGATTGGGATACTGTACATCGAAGAGCAGACTCATGCAATGAATAGTCTATCACATGTCACAAACATGTCTAAGTCATCAAGAATAAGTCTGTGGGTAAGTTCTCCTGGTACCAACAGAAGTCTGGGGAGAAACCCAAACTCCTCATCTATAGAGTGAGTAGCCTCCAGTCTGGTATTCCTGCTAGATTCAGTGGCAGTGGATCAGGGAATGACCACAGTCTGACCATCAGTGAAGTCCAGAGTGAAGATGCTGGAAATTGTTCCTGCATGAGTCATCATGCACATAGTGGTGGTACAGATGAGTTCACACAGTGATACAGAGCCATAGCCACAGCTTTCGCTTGGGTTTAGATTGGTGATGTAGCTGATTTTAATCACAGTCTGGCATGTGTTGGATCACCCCCTAAATGCTCCTGTGTTCAAACTGTACCAACATCAGGCACCAGTGCATGACTTGTGTTTTGCATTTATTCACTACATTGATGATTTTTAATAGCAGCGGGGGGTTTTGGTTTTTGTCTGGGCTCGTACTTCACACAGTCTATGATACCGTTTAGTAGTTGCCTGTGGTATATGGGGCTTTACAGACGTGTTTGTTGTTTTCTATAAAAATCAGAAACTGATCTCAGAGCATGAAAACCATCATGGCTGTATGCATGGTTGTACTGAGAAACCTGTGGCAAACTGTTCTAATGTTAGGCCCCATTACATCTCCTGGTTTTATTACACATATCTGCACTGTAATAGATACAATCTCATGCTTTTTTAATCACCCCTTTGCACTAATCATTCCTACCAGCTCTGCTCTCTGGTTACTGAGTGTTTGTTTGATCCCCTCAGCAGCTGCAGCAGCATTCAGCTCTACTCATGCAGTCACTGTGGCTGAGGAAGGTTTTTGTGTGACTCTGGATCACTGTGTCAACACATAGTTACCACTGACTTCATGCACACTCATACAGTAGTAATCTCCTGCATCTTCAGCCTGGACACCACTGATAGTCAGACTGAAGTCAGATCCTCCACTAGATCCACTCCCACTGAATCGTGATGGAATCCCTGACTGTAGTTCATTCACACCCCAGACTAAAAGTTTCGGAGCTCCTCCATCTTTCTGCTGGTACCAGGAGAGTCCCCAGCTATCAATGCCAGAGCTGGTTTTACAGGTCAGAGTGACTGATTCTCCCACATGGACACTGGTGGAGGGGTTCTGAGTCACAGTAATCTGCCCTAAAGATCCTGAAAATACACAGAACCAGAAAAGCAGTGAAAACTCTCAAATCAACTGTTTAATGAAACTCATATTTACAGTGTCTACTGAGTTAAAAGACATCATAAGAATATAAACAGACAGCCTGCATGTATTCAAAATATCTCACCTTCAGTAATGAATAAAATTGCCCAGATAAGATTTATGTTAGTCATTGTTCTGGAGTATCTTTGCCAATATGAACTGTAGATGAGTTGAGAGGCTAATTGGCTGATATACGACCTCACTGAAGCATTAGATCCCAATGCAAAATGACTATGCAAATACAGTTGAACACACAGAATGGATACCAGGCCTTCCCAAACATACAGGAAATCTACACACTGTTTGAGAAGTCATGTTTGAGAAGAACATGTTCACATATAGTACACTAATCATACTCAGAGAACTTTATGAATTAAAGTAGTACAGTATAGGAAGAATAGAAATTGGATTTGCCAAAGGAAAGAAGTGTGAGAAAGAGTTTTTAGTAACTTTCATTAATAAGCTATTATCAAACCAGTAGTAGCTATGAACAAGTCATTACTTCATCACAATTTCAAAATATACATATGTTGGTAACACTTTATTTGAAGTCTCTACATAAGAGTGACATAAGCCAGTCATAAGCATGACATGACACATATCATGAACATTAATGACACATTTATAGTGTGCAATGACTGTACCTAATGTTCAATTGAGGACTGTTGTGTCATTTGGTTTTTGTAATGTAACACTGACACTGTTTGGGGTGCAGAAATTACAAAAATCAAATGACACTGAATAACAACAGTTATAAACATCAATGAAGTGTCATTAATGTTCATGAGATGTGTCATGTCATGGTAATAACAGGCTCACATCACTCTTATGTAGACACCTTCAAATAAAGTACCCAAATGTTTATGAAAAATAGTTCATGTGTTTGCTCATGTGATTGTTTACAGCATGTTTACCAATGATTTGTGCCATTTTCCTTACAACATGTAACCTCATGAATAAATAATGAGTTGTATAGCATTAGTCCATGATAATAAATCCTTGAAATGATTTGGTCATACAGAAAATAGTGGTTTGTTAATGACATTAATGAAAGATATTATGAAGTGTTACCAGTGGTGTGTGTGACATGCACTGACACGCACTGACTGAAAGTGATGTCTGATAGGCGATGATAGGTGATTCTCTGATCAATTTGCTGTCATGTTTCCATATCACTAATTCCACACTGTACAACTTTGTAGCATACACTTAAAAGTGTTTTAATTTTCTTAATTTTTTAAGTGCGTAATGTGTGTATGTAGGTTGTGTGGATGGGTATGTGGATCATATGTGTGTCTTCATGGATGTTATGGGATCCTTGAATGTCCTAAGGGATGAATAAAGTATTATCTTATTTTGTCTTACCTTACATGTACTGAAGGATACATACCTGTGTAATGAATTCGTTATGGCTGTGTGAGATAATGGCTTGCTTTAGCCATGAACATGAGCAGACTAAGAGAACTTTCTGTTTTATCAGTTGAGCACAGTCCTGTGTGTGTGTGTGTGTGTGTGTGTAGGTAATAGCATGTGTGCAGCTGGGTGTAACATCAGGAAGGTGATTTACATGAAGACTGTAGTTTGCATGATCTCCCTGTATCTCAATGTTTTTAGAGCAGCTAAGGGCTTCATGACTGACAACTGTCCTCATCATTAAGAACAATGGCTTTCATCACCTTCCTCATCTACTCTCTCATCCTCTTCATACAAGGTGAGTTTGGGAGCTTCAGTGCTGAGTAATCTTCACACAGTTAGATGTTATAATGCAGGGAATTCAGTATGTGGGATGGAAACACTCTACTGTGATGTATAAGAGCACAGTTTGCCATAACTGCAGTATACTGACATTACTTATTTCCTCAGACTCCAGGGCACAGTTGACTGTTACTCAACCTCCAGCCATGTCCACCAGGCCAGCAGGCACAGTCACAATAATCTGCAAACGCAGTGGAAGCTTTGATCGAGACTGTTATGACACACCATGCATCTCCTGGTACCAACAGAAGTCTGGAGAGAAACCCAAACTGTTAATCTACAAAGTGAGCAGCCTCCAGTCTGGTATCCCTGCTAGATTTAGTGGCAGTGGATCTGGGAATGACTACAGTCTGACCATCAGTGGAGTCCAGAGTGAAGATGCTGGAGATTATTACTGCATGAGTGCTCATAAAAAAGACAGCAGTACTTGGGAGTTCACACAGTGATACAGAGTTGTACAAAAACCTCCTCCTCTCTCAGTCAGTCACTGCTGCAGATGGAGCCCCCTGCTGGTGCTGAGGTGAATGAGTGTCACAAGTTATAGTCATCGTAGCACATGTGGAATCCCCACTGGTGGAGGCCATGCCCCATCCAAACCACTTCAGGGTCATAGCAAAGATCATTGAACAGTGATCAAGACTGAGCAACATAATACGTTACAATGGGAGCAAGCATGAATAGTTGTGGTCTGCATAAGTGGGAGTGTCACATAATGTCACAATATAAACTTAGCAATGATCTTGCGTATCAGTGTGTGAGGACTCAACTCTGGTATGCATAAAGGGAGATTTCTCTCCCTTCCCATTGCAAAAACAGAACACAGAACTTATACGTTTGTGCCTCTCGTTCCACTTTTACCCTCTCTGGTCAGAGTGTCTAAGCCCCAGCAAGATAATCATGTGAGTCAATATAGTATTCAGCAAGATATTTAGAGGCCTGTGTTCTGCATAGCACTACAGTAGCGTAGTCAGTGGACAGAATTCTCTTAGTACAGATCTAAACAGAGATATGTGCTGAGGTTTAAGTAGCCAGTTGAGGCTGAACTTATTCTGTAACATCCTGATTCACTGACACCAGTACCACATGAAACAGCTGCAGGCCATGCACACTGTTCTTTCCACAATAGAACAACACTATGAAAAATGGCCCTGTGATGTTAACAGAATATTGTTTTACAAAACTTACTTTCACACGCCAGCTTAATTCATCACAGAACTGTGATGTCAGCAGCAACAACAGTTTTCAGCTGTGTGTGGCTGACTGCTAGACAGACATTTACATAGGGAGTAATTTGCATGTGCAGATCATATTTGGTCCAGATATCCTTGACAGTGGTGCAGCTGAGTCCATTACAACTGATCCATCAGCACCTCCAGCAGTGATGGCCTTCATTACTCTCCTCCTCTGCTCTCTGCTCATCTGCATTCAAGGTGAAGTTGAGGATTATAGAGATGACAGATATAGTGACTGAAATTTATGCATTTCACTTTTTACTTGTTATTCTGTATGTGCTTTATTTTTGGTGTCTTTGTAGATTCAACAGAAGTCTGGAAAGAAACCCAAACTTCTCATCTATAAAGTGAGCAGCCTCCAGTCTGCTCTCTGCTCATCTGCATTCAAGGTGAAGTTCAGGATCTAGTGAATATCAGCTCTGACTGCATTATATATTTAAATGTTCTCATGTTAATCTGATATGTATAGACCTTCCTGAAATATGTTATGTTATATTATTTTCTTTCCAGGGGACAGGTCACTATGACTCAAACTCCAGTCATGTCCACCAGCCCAAGAGGCACAGTCACAATCAGCTGTAAACACAGGGACTGTAGCCCACCATGCATCTCCTGGTATCAGCAGAAGGCTGGAGAGAAACTCAGTCAGTACAGTCCAGTCTGGTATTCCTGTTAAATTCAATGGCAGCAGATCGGGGCATGGTTTCAGTTTGACCATCAGGGGAGTCCAGAGTTAAGATGTTAGAGATTATTACTGCATGGGTCGCCAGTCGTATATGTACTGCCAGTAGAAGCATAAGCATGCATGGAGTGTATCTGAGATTTTGCAGATATGGTTAAAATGAACTTGCACCGTACAGATTTTACTCAGACATTCAACACACCAAAAATGAAGAAACACATTAGAACTCTACAATTACTTTTTAAGTCCTGTCTTAAAGGACAGGTGCATTTTTCCACTTAATGCCTTGTTTTCTGATCATTTATGATGAAATACAATGGTTAAGATTACATTTTTGACAAATGCCTCTGTTCTGAAAATTTCAGTTGATGCGGTAGCACCCCCACACCTACAGAATGGCTGCATAGGTGCACAGCTGCAGTCTCCTAAAACACATGAAACTTTTGTTTGTAAAAACATGAAACTCACTGAGTGCTCAGTAATGTTCACTGATAGGCTGTCACAAAAATCCCGGAGAGACTGTCTAACAATACAATGGGTTAAGTTCCCATTAAGCATACTCTCTATGAATATGCCTTCAATAGGCCTTCCTACTAGACACGTGGATAAAAGTTACACCATCATATTTTACTGTGCTTTGAAACTTTTTTCACTCTCTATATTCAGTTATACTACGGCATCCTTTTGTACAACCACAATTCAAAAGTTTACGTAAACTGTAAATGAAATTAAATGCTATAATTGTAAACTCAAACAAGCAACATATTTGTTTGAGAATGTTCCAAGGACAACATAGGTGGGATGTTTATGTTCGTTTAAAATTTGAGGTCAGCAACACAACTGAAAAAAGTTGGGGCAGGTTCAACAATGATCATGATTTTGTTCAAGACAAGATTTCAGCTGCCCAACTGGAAGGTGTCCTCTTCATCTTGTTTTCCTATTCATTATGCCTAGAATGTGACAGATCTGAACTGCAAGAAGGGCATTTTAGTATCTGGGTTACCTTATGATGGAGCCACAATATTTGGAATGTTGTACAGAATGTAGTTTGCCCCTATTTTGTGGTAATATTTAAATGAAAAGAAATATGTTGGGATATGCTCTGCATCTATAGACGTCTCACACAAACCTATACAAATGTCTCAATTTTTTTTTAATTGTGATTGCACATATTTTATATATTGACACATTGTGTGTGTGTGTGTGTGTGTGTGTGTGTGTGTGTGTGTGTGTATGACAGAATGACATGAAGCAACAGCAACCACAAGCAACTTTTTTTATTATTATTCAGAGTAGTCACTTACTTGGTTGCAGTTTTAAAATTGACTTCATTAAACATGATCAAAAATTTACATGTGTTTTGTCTGTTAGGGAAAAACTGATCTAGATATGACAAGTTAATGGAATGTTCTTGGATTTGGAACAATAGCGTCATCTAGTGGTAACAGTGTTGCATAGATGGATGAAAATTCTATTGGTTGGAGCACAACATCTCATTGGTTGCTGCTGTAAGTGCAGCCACCATGGTGACAAACTCAGTGAAGTCGACAGATCCACTCCCATCCTGGTCGAGTTGTTTAAAGATGTCATCCACAACTTTCGTGTCCTTTGCGCTCTGAATACAAAAAAGACAGAACGGCACGCATTGTTTCACACCCATACCAAACACAACTGAAGTACTTTTTTTTTTAATCAAAAGACATATATGGACAAGTTATGTTTCACTTCAAATGCTGAGTTTTTTGAGGTAGCGAGGTAGTCTTACCCCAAGTGCATTGCCAAATTCACACTCGAGAAGTTTCTTCAGCTCCTCCTTGTTAAGCTTCTGGTCCTTACCAGAATGCTTATGAAAGATCTCAATGAGCTTCACCATAACTTCTTGCAGTTGAGGCATGGTTACTGTGTGTGTGTGTGTGCGTGTGCGTGTGTGTGCGCGTGTGTGTGCGTGTGTGTGTTTGTGTGTGTATGTGTGTGCGCATGTGTGCATGTGTGTGAGAGAGAGAGAGAGAGAGAGAGAGAGAGAGCAGTTTAGTGTAAAGAGTTTGCATTTTAAACAGTTCTGTACACAGACTGATGATGGCAAATAAAAGACTGATGATTAGCAGACAAGATCCAAACATTAAAGTGAAAAATAAAAAAAAACCCACATTGGTGCTGGGACATAAAAATCATGTAAAACACACAGGTAGAAAAATCATATTTAATATACCTTACTACACTAAAATATACTTTAAACATTTAGAGTACAGCACTGGGGAGTCTTAAAATGTTTGCTGAGGGCAACTGCCAACTGCCTTTCACCGGCTAGACCGGCTGGACCACATTGTTGGCAACTATTGAGATGCTCGTCAGGTTATAGGAAGTGCCACACACACTGTCCCACACCCAGTAATTCAGCCATGTCTACTTGAGTTCAGTATCTGTTATGATGGAAAGAATGCAGTACCATGTTTGCTTGGAGAAGTTATGACGTGCATGCACATTGTCAAAGTGGTCCTATAAAATAGTTCAGTGCATGGCCTAAAAAGTACAGGATTTAGCCTCAAGCAATTTAATTAATGTACATTTTATTAATGCTTCTTTGTAAAATGCAATATAGTGCACCACTTTTACAATGCACCACTTGCATTGAACAGTGCTTTGGACTCACTGTTAAGTACGGACTCACTGTTAACACTTTGAAACGTTGTTCTTATTGCAACCACTGATTAATTTGCAATAAACCAATGAGCATTAACCACTTGTCTGTGATCAAAGATAAAGCGGACACAAATGTAACTCTCCTCCCAATACACAGAGCAAAATACAACTGAGAAAAGTCCCCCAAGCAGTCTACATTGGCCTAACTTAAAAAAACAAATACATGAATAAAATCAAATTAAAAATAAAAGTTGAACTCACATGTAAAGTTGATCTGATCTCAGTTGAGAGAGAGTGCTGAAGAGTGTTGAGTAGTTGTGTGCTGCGGAGGACTGAGCTGTATGTTTTATAGCAGCTGACCAGCAGAAGCCACACCTGTGTCCTTTGCTGTAATCCAATCTATTGTTCTCCACCCTAGGCAAGTCTTCACTAGCCTCCACACCCCACCTGTAACACACTGTATGGGGGCCACCTGCAATGACTCATCCAAAACCTACGACACAAATGCATGCAAGCATGCACTGTCTGTTAAGACAATACGGGTGTTACATGTCTTTTGGGCTTAATGCATACATGTGTCTTAAATGAGTCACCGTATATTGTATACCTTGGTTATGCTGCTATAGCCCAGTGCCACCACAAACCTTTCATGTGTCATTCCATACTCTCTCTCTCTCTTACCCTCTCTCTTTCTTTGCCTCTTTGCCCAAGGTTTCTTCCTAGACTAAGTAAACATAAGGGAGTTTTTCCTTGCCCCTGTTGCTCTAGGGTGCTCTTTCTGTAAAGGTGCTGTATAAATAAAATTTAATTGAATCATATCGTAATGACAACAAATAGCTTTCCTCTTGACAATTATGGATCAGGTTTAATTTATCATTACGTGGCAGATGCTTTATTCCAAAATCAAATGCAAGCATCGTAAATTGCTGGTAAATCTGCTGTAGCATGATAACATGTAACTCACTCACTGACTAACCAAACAAGTACCTACACACCCACATACCTGTACCTACACACCTACATACCTGTACCCCCACCTACATAACTGTGCCCACCCACATACCTACCTACCTTAAACTGTCTCTACTTATATTTCTCGCCAGTCAGGCACATTGAAGTCAAGCTGTATTCCTTCAGACAGACCCCAACTAGATCTGCATGTCATTTGGACTTTCTTTTTCTGAATATATTTCATGTAGTCAACTCTTGTAGGTACTGTTAGGACACACTGTGCCCCCTTCAGGCCTGGCATTACCAATGCTGGTGGTAGGGAGTGTGTCCTGGGAGGGAGAGGCTAGGCGGGGTATGGCTTTACTGATGGTACCTGTCGCTTCAGTCCCAGGAAAAACAGATTAAGCGTGCCTGTTTGTCAAGATTGGGCTTTTTGTGTGTTTGAATGTGATCTTAGGCCCCAATGCTAGTGCAAACCACAGATTTATCTCATAGTTTTAAGGGGTGTGTATGTGTGTGTGTGAGAGAGAGAGAGTTTTGGTGTCAGTTGTGTTGGTCGTCAAAGTATAGCTTGCTGACTATTTATTGTGTGTCATCTAGTGTAAATTTTTATGTTAAAACTTTATTATAGTACATTATATATTAGCGTGTGTAGCAGTTATGGTGATGATTTAATGATTTTGTTGTTATACACTATATAAGCCTACCGTTAGTGACAGATGCAGTAGTAGTGCCATGTAAGCTGGTGCTTCAGTGTAAAGTTTATGCTGTCTGCTCTGTATAATATTTTACATATAACACAGGCTGTGAGTAAGCCCAAGATCAGGAGCCTCATTTCTAACTCTGCGTAGATTCTATCCTAAAACATTCAGAATTCAGAACGCTCCAAACTTGAGAATCTACGTACACAAGAAAATGTTTAGAGGCATTTTATCTTGTCCAATCAGTGAACAGAGAGAGGCATTGTGAATGCAGAACTAGAATGCTATCAGTCAAGGCAAGCGATTTTTGCATAATACCAGAAATGTGACCTTCATAAAATCAACACAAGTGGGATCTACAGTACTTTATCCATGTGATATTTACACGCATGGTGAAAAAATTGTGTTGTGGAAAATTAGGCACTTTTTTCGGCCTTGTTAAGCTGCTTGTCCTGACCAGCATGCACATGGAAGATCACAATGATTTTAAGCATAGCTTGTTGCAGTGTAGTCATGGTGACTATAAGAGAGAAAGAGAGAGTGAAAAAGAGAGAGAGAGAGAGTAGTTATTCCAAACACTGATTTATGTCCAACGGATCAATGAGTACAAATCACATGTCTGTGATCAACAATGAAAGGGACACAGATGTAACTCTTCTCCCATTACACAGAACAAAACACAGTTGAGAAAAGCCCCTCAAGTAGTTTACACTGTCTTCCGTCTCACACATGACGTTGATCTGATCTCACAGTCTCACACATGACATTGATCTGATCTCACAGTTGAAAGAGTGTTTAGAAGTAGTTGTCTGTTAGGGAGGACTGAGCTGCATCTTTCATAGCAGCTCACCAGCAGCAGCCACACCCTGGACTAGTCCTCACTTGCTACAAGTGCATCCAAGCACTGTCTGTGACTTCCACATATATGATAGACAGACAGACAGAAGATAGATAGATAGATAGATAGATAGATAGATAGATAGATAGATAGATAGATAGATAGATAGAGTGTTAGAAGTAGTTGTCTGTTAGGGAGGACTGAGCTGCATCTTTCATAGCAGCTCACCAGCAGCAGCCACACCCTGGACTAGTCCTCACTTGCTACAAGTGCATCCAAGCACTGTCTGTGACTTCCACATATATGATAGACAGACAGACAGAAGACAGATAGATAGATAGATAGATAGATAGATAGATAGATAGATAGATAGATAGATAGATAGATAGATAGATAGATAGAGTGTTTAGAAGTAGTTGTCTGTTAGGGAGGACTGAGCTGCATCTTTCATAGCAGCTCACCAGCAGCAGCCACACCCTGGACTAGTCCTCACTTGCTACAAGTGCATCCAAGCACTGTCTGTGACTTCCACATATATGATAGACAGACAGACAGACAGACAGACAGATAGATAGATAGATAGATAGATAGATAGATAGATAGATAGATAGATAGATAGATAGTTAGATAGATAGATAGAACTAGAACTAGAATGCTATCAGTCAAGGCAAGCGATTTTTGCATAATACCAGAAATGTGACCTTCATAAAATCAACACAAGTGGGATCTACAGTACTTTATCCATGTGATATTAACACGCATGGTGAAAAAATTGTGTGGTGGAAAATTAGGCACTTTTTTCGGCCTTTTTTGCAGGCTGTGTAGTGACTGTGCAGTCAGCAGACAATGGTGGGGGATGTGTTGTGGTGGTCCCTACAGCAGTAACAATGGCAGGGCCATTAGCAGTAGTGGCAGAGCCATCAAACCTGTTCTAGATCTAATTAAGCTTGTTTGCTCTGGCCACATTGTCATCTGCCCTGGTGCCTTTGCATTAGTGGTTTGTACTATGGCTGAAGGTGAATGAGATTATGGTCTGATTTCCCCAATGGTGGGAGGGGGGTCGCACTGTATGCATCCCTCATGTTAGCATATGTCAGGTCTATTGTCCTGTTTTTCCTTGTTGGATAGTCCACAAAATGATAGAAGTCAGAGAGGGTGGAATCAAGTGTAACAAGGTTGAAGTCACCAGAGATTGCAAAAAGGCATCTGTGTGTTGAGTTTGGAGCCTTGCAACTGGGAATGAATGACGTCACACACAGTGTCTGGTAGGGCACGTGGTACCTCATAGTCTTCAGGAAAGCAATCTATCTAGACCCTCCTCAGCACCAGAAGCTTCTCAGCTTCTTGAAATGTGTTGGCAGGAGAAACGGGCAATCAGGGCAGTGGTAGCGCAGTGGTTAAGGAACCTGGCTAGCATGGAAGTAGCCTGACAAGTTGTGGGTTCAAATCCCAGCTGCCACTGTTGTGCCTTTGAGCAAGGCACTTAACCCTAAGTTGCTAAGTTAAACAATTGATAGTTGACAAATTGTAAGTTGCTTTGCTAAAAAGCTAAAAGCGTCTGCTAAATGCATAAATTTAAACCAATCAGACCTACTGCCCCATGAAGCTCCTCAGCTACTGCTTGTAGCAATTCTTGCCAACTGGTGTGCTTGCATCCATCTGGTGCTGGTTAGTCCCTCCTAGTCCTACCATCCCCAGGTGGCTCTGAAGGCCATTCACTGGGAGGCTGCTCAGTAGTGGTTTTAGGCACAGGCGAACAGGGCAGCCGCCCGGGGCGCCATTTTGTAGGGGGCATAGAAAAAAAAGCAATTGGCGCATTGGTGTCCCCTAACTGCAGGCGTCCTTGCTTGCTGAGAAGGTGCCATGCACAGAAGCTGTGTGTGAGAAGGGCAAAGGGGAGAGGGCGAGGAAGAGTTTACCTCTGGGTTGCAAATGCAGCGCAACGGGGGAACGGGGATCCACTGTATAGAGCAATACTCTAATCCAATTAGTGAGTTATGCTTAAGTTCTACTGTTTTGGGCATTGCCAATATTTTTTTTCGTTTCTGTCTTGCCCAGGGGGTAATCCACTGTTGAACCGCCCGATCAGCTCTTTCAGGTTCTTTTCTTTGGTGAGATCATCTGCAGGTTTTCTGGCAGAGTCTACGTACCTGCAGGGTTCAAATTACCACAAGGCTTGGTAGTGCCTGGCCCCCCTAGTTTCACTCGAAATCAATGTCGGGGGAAAGTGTGAAAGTGAGACAAACACAAGAGACACACTTCACATCCAGTGATATTCGCACCGTTTGAAGAAGCAATTAACTTCAGTCATCTATATCAACACCATTTTGTGCAACAGTGGTAGGGTGTAACAGAGGACTCCATTCACCTCTGCTCTAATTGTTTTGGCCTCCAAAAGCTTGATGGCTTTCTGATCCTCCCTCAATCCTGTGACCTGCTTCTCATAGCAATAAGGCATCAAGTTGCCACAGTCTTTCTACTTCTTTTTTTAGCTGTTTACTTGCATGACGCAATCCCTCCTCAAAGGGGATCTTTTCTCCTTTGGCTGACTGGGATTCCTGCTCTAGTAAATGGCTGAGTTTCCCCTGGAGCTCCTTATATCTGTTTCAATTCAATTCAGTTCAGTTTTATTTATACAGCGCCTTTTACAATAGTATTGTCTCATGGCACTTTACAGAAGGAGCATCAAAGAGAAACAGGGGCAAAGAAAAACTTATGTTTAGTTAGTCTAGGAAGAAACAATGGACAGATCCACGACTCAAGGGGCTAACCCAACCTCTATGCATTTAGCAGACACTTTTATCCAAAGCGACTTACATTTAGTCAACTATCAATTGTTCAGGGCCAATCTCCCCTAGGGGTAAGTGCTTTGCTCAAGGGCACAACGGTGGCAGCTAGGGTTCAAACCCACAATTTTTCAAGCTACTAGCATGCTAGCCAGGTTCCTTAACCACTACCTTACCACCACCACATCTGATCCTTCCTCCAACATGTGCTGTAGCCTCTCTTCAGTACCCTGTGCCTATTGCTGTGCTGTGTGAGAACTAATGGCTGAAAGGCATGACTCCGACTGGCACTCAGATCGTAGTCTTGAAGAAAGGCAGTTGACTGAATCTGACACCATGGCCTTACAGCTTCTTGCTTGGATGGAAATGGATACTCCTCAGACCAGAGCTAAGACCATTGTTAAATGTTTGTGATTTGGGCAGTAAAGGCACGGACTGCATGAGGAATGATGAAGTTATGATGGGTGTCTCCCTGGGGTGTCGGTCATAACACAAAGGAGTCGAAGATTATGTAAACTGGTAGTTTAATGGATGTTCAAGAGTTGACAGAGAACAAATGAGTACAAGCTTCAATATCAGAAATTTAGATGAATAATTATCTGTGAGTGTATGTATATGTGTGTGGGGTCTGAAATGAAATAAAGAATACAAAATATTAACATTAATATCACAAAATAAAGTTAATATAAAATACAGCTAATGCTATTCAAGTGTTTAAATGTTGAATGAATCTCTATTAAATTATGCTAGCTGGGTCGTGCTAGCCAAACACTTACTTTAGCAAACCTGGCTATCAGTAAAATGGTGCCGGTGTCAGTTTGGTTATTGTGTATTGTTGTGTGTTTGTAAGGACACTTACAAATGACAAAATGAAATTTTACTCGACAATCGAATCGTTTTTGGCTATTGGAATGAAAAAATATATATCAGTTGCAAACAGAACTGTGCAGGAATCAACTGCGCTGGCAGGAGCAAAATCTGATCAAGCACCCCAAAAGAGCAGTACGTGCCTCCCCAAAGGCTAGCGGACCCCGCCAGGACCAAGCGAGCAAATGTTATAGGAGAGCACTGTCAATCCCTCTGCTGAAAATCTAATGTGTAGGAAGTACTTGGAACACTGACGGGGCATTCTAACAGATTGTTATCTGTCATGGTAGTGGCTGCACCGATCCTGAATAATCGGGGGGGGGGGGGGGTTAGCAGGGGGGAGTCCAAATTGTATTTACACCAATGTCATAGTTTCTTTTATGTGTGCATGATATTCACTTAACGCAGGTGATGTTGAGGTTCTGTGCTTACGTGCTTTGATTTTTGATTTTAGTCTAGTTTAAGTTAGTTATAAACGTTTGCAAGAGGTTCTAGAAGAAAGTACTTGGAACACTGACGGGGCATTCTAACAGATTGTAATCTGTCATGGTAGTGGCTGCACCGATCCTGAATAAATGTGTAAAGTACCGGACTGCAGATAAATTAAAACATCAGCATGAGACTGCCACCAACAATTGCAAGAAAGGAGAAGTACTTGTGGTCTAGCATGCCAGTCACCCTAAACAGAAACATAGTCTAACATTAAAGGGCCATATTAGCCATTACTATATCCAAAGACAAAAAATACACAAATCTGTTATCTAGTATTATCATTGTATGATTAATGGTTTGGCATAGATTTTATTTATTTTCTTTTTGTCAATTTGTTGTCAATGTGTTATCTGTATTGTACGTTGCTGAGGATAAAAGTGTCTGCAAAGAACTAATAAACACAAACATAAATGTATCATATAAGGCCAGTGGAAAAAAAAAAGAATTTCCACTCTATGGCCAGCAGGTGGCATTTTGCATGTTTGTGGTGTGTGGGTGGGTGCATACCTCTACTGGGTGTGGATACAATACTCTATGAGTACCTTACACTTCTAACACTTTAATAGACTGGAAACATGAGGCCCTTAATTTAAAATTATGAACATAATTTGCATCTATGACTCATTGTCTCTGCCTCTCAGTGCTCAAAGTATCATTTACTTGGCTGCTTTTGCTCTGCCTGATCACATCACTTGACCCTTCAGACAAGACTCTGTCTAGGTAAGATTTGACAATGAGAAAGCCCCCCTTCTTGGTATAAAATAACACTTCAACCTATGACTGCACTTTTCCACCATGACATCACTGCTTTGTGCTCGGAACTTGAGGCATAAACACATTTGTGCCGTAAATGATGAACAATGTTTGCAAACATTTAGAATAAAGTTGAACCGTGGCTCATGATTTTAGTCCAAGAAGTCTCTGATGAGTAGAAATGTCCACATAAGTACCCAGTACCTCAGAGGAGACAGCTGGAGAAAGTTGTTCAAAGGCAATTGGCGTGTTCTTCAGATATTACTTCTGCAGAGGCTGACACTAATATTGGTACAACACTGGCCTCTTTTGACTAAAATCTGGAATTTCACTTTTAATTTTCACCAACTCAAATCTAGTAGAGGATTGAAATTAATCTTTAATATGATGGTCATCCTCTTCTTCCTCTCTCTCTCTCTTCAGTCTATCTGAGTCTATCTCTCTCTCTCTCTTTCTCACACACACACACACACACACACACACACAATGTATTTGTCTTTCCCATGTGTTTCCTTTCTCTTCTATCTAATGGGTTTACTGCAACACACCCACTCCTCATTGCCTGATTTCAAAGTGCAGATAGTATCTCTGAGGTACGATGACACCACATAGACATACACTGAGTGGGCCTTTCCCAGAAATGATCTCTCTGTTGTCAGTGATGTAGGTGGAACCCTGATTAAAAAAAAAAAAAACTGCCTCAAGAGAAACAGACTTTATGTTCTATGCAAAATTATATTTTGTGCAGTAAAATGTTGGTTGTTGATTTAGCACAAAAGCTGCTTGAATTTTGATAGAGGTCATGGTTTTGGTCGAGCACAAACCATCAATACTACAACAGCTGCAAACTGTACCATGTGTTGTTTAAAGAAAATGAAACTCTGTCCGCATTGATCCTGAATAATTGGGGGGGGGGGGGGGGGGGGGGGGTTAGCAGGGGGGAGTCCAAATTGTATTTACACCAATGTTATAGTTTCTTTTATGTGTGCATGATATTCACTTAACGCAGGTGATGTTGAGGTTCTGTGCTTACTACTGTAACACAGGCTCGTTCAGTTAATGGTTGGAACAAATATGTGGGTAGGCCTTTAGCTCCTCACTTAGATAGGAGTTAGAATCTGCAATCTCTTATACATTAGTATTAATAAAACAAGAGCTGTAGTAGTTAATTATGTTTTTTGTATTATTGTCTGTTTCAACAGTTTGATTTTTGATTTTAGTCTAGTTTAAGTCAGTTATAAACGTTTGCAAGAGATTCTAGAAGAATGGAAAGACATTTAAAAAAAAAAAACGGAGCAAATCTAGAGGGGAAAAAACTGGACTGCAACCAAAGCTAGATCAGATCCCAGGGGGTTTCAACAGTTTGATTTTTGATTTTAGTCTAGTTTAAGTTAGTTGTAAGCGTTTGCAAGAGATTCTAGAAGGATGCAAAGACATTTAAAAAAAAAAAAAAAACAGAGCAAATCTAGAGGTTAAAAAACTGGACTGCAACCAAAGGTACATTAGTTACTAGTTTTTATTTGTATTTCACTTCATAGATTTTCAGCAGTGCCCGTTACCTCCGCCAAGGAGGTTGTGTTTGTTCATTTGTTTGTCTGTCTGTTTGTTTGTGTACAAAATAACTCAAAAAGTACTGCATGAATTTCAGACAATGTGGGTATTGAGTTAGGGAATGTGTCGTTATATAGCAGAGAATTGTGTGTCATGTTGACACACCACCTACTGTACAGATGGGTTACTGTACAATTTCATACAGTTGAAAGAAACTGTATGAAATTGTGCCTGTTTAATCAGACCTCTGTAGATTTACTCCAACTATCGTTTCTTCATGTTCATTTTAACATCAAAGAATGGGAATTTCAATCTAACATAGCCCAGCTTACAATTATCAGGTAACAACACTAACGTTACATAGGGAGTAATAGGGACCAGTGGCAGAGCTGGAATTTTGTACATAGGGTGGCCAGGGGGTGGCCAAGGCAATTTCAGGGTGTCCGTGGTGTGCATGTGTGATGAATACTGACAAAAAAATGTGTGGCCTGTCAAAAAAATGTGTGGCCTGTGCATGTGTCCGAATATGACAAAAAAATGACACACACACAGTTGCTTAAAATCCCTCTTATTTAGGCTCAAGTAACTTATTGGGTGAAAGCACTCAAAACTCTCTTCTCAACCTATACTTTCCTCTCTTTGTTGTTTAATAGAACAAGTCAAAGGAGAAAGAAGTCTTTTTTCAAAGTTTGCTTTTAAAGAATTGTTAAATCATCCCCTTTTCTCTCTTTTGACTGGCTTGATAAAACATATTGTATTACATAATGCAAACATAAAATTCACAATTTACTCAAATGCTAAATTATACATATCCTCATTCTGTAGGGTGGACTACCTTAAAGATATCATCTTCCAAACTAATGCAACCATGCCTATAAATGCTCAGTTAGATCATAGCCCTCAAGTAAATAGCTTACTTATAGCAAATAAGCTCTCTGAACATTTCAAACTGGAACAGTAGCCTAGAATGTAGCCTATAATTTTAGACGATAGCTCTGCTCAAAATATCTTTAGCTTTGGATTCAATAAGATTGTTTAGATGTTTTGAGATCTCTTTTAAAGTTTGTAGAGTTCTTGAGCTATTGAAGAAGAATGCCATTATGCAGAATAAAATATGATTACACACAGCATAATGCCTTATCTGTCTGGTGAACCATTTATCACAGTATCTCAACTAATATTGCAAAGTTCAGGTTGTGTAGTTTCACATCATAAACTGTATGGTAGGCCATATGCGATGTGTCTGTGAAGTCTGTGAGTGTGAGAGCAGGTCAACAGAGAAAAGGGTGTTGTTTTAGAGAGGAATGCAATTTACTCAATTGGTTAAATGATTCAATTGATTAACTAATTTCAAATTAGTTCTCACAAACCATTTATCACAGCAACTAGCTACCAACAGTAACTAGTACCATTTGAAAGTTCAGATTATGAATTTTTATGCGATGTGCGTGGTGTGCATGTGTGACAAATACTGTGAGAGCAATCCAATGGAGAGAAAATGGTGTTTTAGACGTAGATGGACATATAGCTACAAATTTAAATATGTAACGCAATTTCCCAGGTAATTTTCTTGCAAAGCGTTCATTACAGCAACAAGTAACCAGTACCATTTAAAAGCTCAGATTATGGACTTTTATATGATGTGCGTGGTGTGCATGTGTGACAAATGCTGTAAGAGCAATCCAAAGGAGAAAAAATTGGTGTTTTAGACGCAGATGAAGATATGCACAAATTTAAATATGTATTGTAATTTCAAAGTAAAATTTCTTGCAAACTGTTTGTCACAGCAACTAGCAAATGATACCACGTGTAAATTCAGATTATATTTTCATTTGATATGTAAAATGTGCATGTGTGACGAATAGTGCGAGAACAATTAAACAGTATGGGAATTATTTTGGAGATTGTTTTGACAGACACATCGGGCCCTATCATGCTGCGGCGCACTGTGCATTCGCGACATGCGCATGGTGTCATTACTATTCTGTGCTGGCGCATCATTCATTTTTTCCGGCAAAAAATCACGTTGTCTAGATAGCAGATGACACCGCGCCGACACGGGTGTGTCAGCGAAAAGAAGAGTTGTGGTCTGGCGCAAAGCATGCCAGATACTATTATAAGGATGCAAAAATTAAATCCGCCAGTGACCAACAAAACCCTGGTCTGTCGTCAGTTGCGCGTTGCTGAAAAGCTATTTTAGGGGTGCACAGCGCTTTGGGGTATGAAAGCGTGCACAACGCGCGCACACCCTGCTTCTCTCATCAGCAGGAGCACGCAGCAGGGCTTATACAAAAGTTTTTCATGTGGAGAAAAAAAATTATGGAGCCAAATTGTGTCGGGCACGCCCCCAAAGCAACTTGCGCGACAGACTTTAGACAATGCGCATGTGATCGTGAAAATAGAGCCTATCGTTTTAGTTTGAACTGGCAAACACTGCTGTCTGAATTGATCTCAAATTGTCTCAAAAGTGTCTTGAACATTGATCTTAACTTTTATTGTTGCTCATTATCCTTATAAATGTTGATGGCCACCATATCACCATATTAAGTTAACCTTAATCCTAATGCACAGTTGCACTATTGGGAACTGACATCTTTTATCTTATTACTCCTTAAAACTTACATCATAATGATAGTTTCTCTGTGGAACCTCCCAGTGATTTGACTGCACAAATGTTGTAAAAAAAAGCTTGAAAAAAGCACGTCTTTGCAGTGAACTGTCAATCATCAGTATTAGTGAATGAAATTCAAGGGGCCACCTCGGCTGGCCAATCAGATCCCAGGGGAGTCCAGTGCTACTCCGGGCCCTCCTCTGGCTCCGCCCCTGATAGGTACAGCTAATGCATTAGCATGCTATCCTCCTCTGACTTCACAAACTAGCTATCGTCACTGCATTTTTTTCTATAAGTTCAGTACACAGTTCAGCTGTAAGTCTGATTTCAACTATAGAATTAAATTTAAATGTTAAACCCGTCTTATTCACTCACGTAAAATGCATCATTGCACTAGATTCCCCTTCATTAGATACCTGCCCCTAGCTAACGTTGCCAGATATTACAGCAAATGACCAAGAGCTCTTTTTTCGCCAATAATAGGTTATACAGGTAATTAAATGTGTCTGCTTACATGGAAATGATCTATATGATGATATACCAATGCCCGTTTACCCAAGCAGATGTAAATAAACTTAATAGCACTTTGCAGTCTGGTAATGCCATTGAGTCAGTGTTACAGTGCACAGAACATATACCTCACAGAAATATTTCTATGATATTTATAAACATTAAGCTATCACTCATTTGTCCTCACGTTGAACTCCCAGGTATCGCACAGTTGCTCACATAACTGTCCAGTAGTTTTCTTCCTCCCTGTGTCAATTTATGCTCCCATTAGTAAGCACTGTATATAATGTTCGGCGTCCCTAAATATGGCCGCCACACTTATGTCATGTATTCACCCGAACTCAATTAGGTCAAGGAACAAAATATAAAATTTTGGGGGTGATACGGAACACTGTCTGGAATTTGCATTGTATCAGTGACCCTATATTGCCTTGGCGGAGGTCTGCACTCTGAGTGATTTGCCAGTTTTTATTTTAGTCCTTTTGTTTGTTTGTTTGTTTGTTTGTTTTGTTTTGTTTTGTTTTGCTTTGCTTTGCTTTGCTTTGTTACAGTATAACAAGTGTTGGGATTGTTCCCCTCAAAAAGCTATTAGCAACAAGTTAGCCTATTTACTTTACTTTACTTTACAAAATTACTTGTTGCTACTTTTGGAAAGTAACTCATTACCAAATTTACCACTGAGCTGACCTCTTAGCTAAAAGTACAAAACATCCTTTCATTGCACATGTCTGTTTAATGTCTTTTTTTTATTATTTATTTTGTCCTTTCAGTGAGAGAAAGAGCACAGAGAGAAAATGGCAATTAAATTACAGTAATTCATCACTTTGCATCACTTTCATCACTTAACTCATCACTCACCCCCAACACATGTGGTTATAATTACCTAAAATTACACTGTCCTGCCCTGGGGGTATTCCAAGTAGGTGGTTTAGTAATATTTAGTAATAACCTGAGTAAGTTAGCTAGAGGAAGTGGTAAACCTTCGAATATAGTATGCCATGTGCATTTTATGACTGTGTTTTCATACCTTAATACCTTATTAATCAGAGAGGCCCCTGTGGAGATGTTTATTGCAGCATCATAACACCACACAACATCATTACCTTTAACTTCCATGTTAACATCCCTAAATCATGAAACATTTGGGGACACCTTTCATTTTCAGCCCCTTTGGGGTGCCAGGCAAACAGTAACAGTAAACAGTAGCCTCGACCTAGCCTAAAATTACATTTTACTGTAAAACACCACCTGAACAACTAAAATGATTTATCATTTTGAAATGAAAATGTATTAAATAATTGCCCATACAACCTTGAAAATAACCAAAGTGCATAGACTATCTGTGATGTTAACATTTAATTGCAAACAATATCCATCACTCTGTGCAAGACTGTTCTGTGCAGTCTAGCTTAAATCATTGTGGCTGTCTTGTGTCTTATAGAACGGTACATAATCAGCTGATCTAGCACCCCCCCTCCCCCATAGCCCTGTTGTTTGACACAACATAGACCGGATAGCAAACCAGCAGCGAATGTTGACTGAATGAGGCATAGGAAACGAAAGGAAATGACATGAAAGTGAGTTTCTGTGCCCCATTCAGTTAATGTTAGCTACACTATTTGGCTATCAAATTGTCTCTTTCTTCCAGTGACCTCAAACAATAGGGCTTTAGATTGATTCACACCAGATTTAAGGCAACATTATAGGGAAAGTTTTAAAAGCTGGACATTAAGGTTGTTGCCATTGAATGTTCATGTTCTGCGGGCATATCATCACAATTATAAATGGCATTCTAGAGGGCACTCATTTGTCCCATTGTAAACATCGTCCAATCATGGAGTCTTTCTAAATATCACTACTGTAAAGGGTACTTAAGCCAATGTGGTGCCACTTTAATTGTATATACTTTATTAATACTATATTTTATTACCTTATTACCCCAACAAGTAGTGGGTTTTGAAATAACAGAAATTATATAGTGATTATTTGGTTATTATTCAGTAATGTGAGTTGTTGAGTTGTTACCATGATGTTAGCAACTACCTTCTAATTAGTGTAAAGTAAAGTAAAGTGTTACCAGCCACACTTATTACTTTCTTAACCATACAGGCATCTGAAGAACCACTTCTTTCTTCATTCTTCCTTATGCTGTTCTTGCCCTCTGCACACTACTTTTGTAGTGTAGTGTGTTCTTTTTTCATGACCAGTGGCATTACATTTGTGTTTGTGTTAGCTTGTGTTAGCATAGCTTACTATAGCATGTATTGGGTGTAAATTGCTAAAGGTATAGAAGAAATGTAACACTGACGATACACTGGGGACATTTTAGTGTAAGTCCATTTCTGAATAAGCTCTCTGCGCAAACCCATTACAACAAAAGTGTTTATTGTTTAATGTGATAAATTACTGTAAAACTGCGCTGCACTATGGTGTTCTCGTACAATTCTTTTCATTTTGAATGCAACTTTTTATTCACTGACATTGAGTAACCGTGAAAACAGCTTTGTATTCACTCTTATCATTTTTAAAATGTTGTAACTACTTGGTAAAAATGTGCTATATTAAAAATTGGGCCAAAGCTAGTTATGCATGCTAGGTTTGCATGCTAACTTTAGTGGATCTCTGGACAACACAGTGCTTGTGTTTTTTTGACATTGCATCAATACAGTTGTTTCTTCACATTCTGTTACTGTTTCTAAGTCATTTATGGATGTTTTTACTTAAAAGTATTACACATAGCTTGTTTAATGTATTTTTAATAGCTTTTAGTTTTACAAGTAGCATAGCATTCTGTCAGACGAAATAAGGACTAATACACTTAGACCCCCATAAGAGACGACTCCATACAGCCATATGTATTCACAGGGTTAGCCTGAGTAAACCTTTAGCTTGGACAGAAGTGTAACAAAACCTCTTGGATCCAATACCCTTAAGAGCACACATAATGATTAAGAGGTAGGCTACTCGTGTTTCTTGGCCAAATGTTTAGACAAAAGTGTTGCATGTGAAACAAATTCAGGTGTCATGTCTGACAAATATCTCACCCTTTTTTGTGGTAACAGATGTATTGTAAAAAGGCCACAGGATGCTAGCAATGTGGGGAAATGAGAATGGGTGTGGCAGCAGGGTAGGGTGGGGTGGGAACCCCTGCAAAACCGACCCCACATGCGAAACCGACATCGGCATAGTGAGGGTGTCGGTGCTCATGGGGTGGGGTGGGGTGGGGTGGGGCACAGCTTCGGAGAGATGGCTATGGTTGAAGTGAAGTATTGCAAGGGAAGAAAACGAAGGAAACCACAGCGGTCGTGATTTGACATCGAAGGGGGAGATCAGGGAGCAGTTTATGAGTAAATAAGGCCAGGGGAGGGTATCAGTCTCTTCGGTATTTTCCACACCAATTTCCCCTAAGTGTAGCTGTATCGTCCAGTCAAAAATTAATTAAGTAAATCAACTTCAGCGCCACAAAAAAATACAGACAAACAGAACAGACCCAGACAGATAGAAAATCCACATTGGCCCACAAAACTACAGCAACTTTATGTACAATGTAACCACACAACAGTTTGAAAGTGTACAGCACATTCACACAAGTCTCTCTCTCTCTCTCTTTCTCTCTCTCTCTCTCTCTCTCTCTCTCTCTCTGTCTTTCACAGTCTGTCTTTAAATGAGTATGGTTAGATCTTCCAGAATGAGTCAGTTCTCTAGTTTCTGGTTGGGGAGAGATTGCGTGAGTCCCCTTCACATCAGTGACGTCACCATAACATGCCTCTGTGTGGTGTCTTGTCTTCATAACCTACAACTTTTCATCGCTCTGTAAGAGGAAGGAAGTCACACAAGTGTACAAGAGTTCCCAAAATATATATATATATATATATATATATATATATATGTATATATATATATATATCAGTTCAGTTATTTAGATAACACAAATAATTTTCATTCTGTTTCCCATGAAAGAGTATTGGGAGAATACAAGGATGACAGTGTAGTGTGACACTGTCATACAAACATGACTGAAGTATTGAGGGAATAAAGATGACATGCGACATGACATAAAAAGACAAGAGACAGTGTCAGAAAGACTAAAGTCCTAAAAAAAGAGGAAGAATGAAAGATATTTTAATTGCTCTTCCTGGAAGCCAAAACTTCCACTCATGCTTTGGCGGTTTTTGTAGGTTACAAATTTCCAGTTGACAGGGAAAGCCCCCCCCCTCCCCCACCCCCATCTCCTCTTCTCTGTCCTCCTCTCATCTCACCTTCTTCTTCCCCTCTGCCATTAACCACTTGCTGTCCATGACCCTGAACAGTGAACTATGGTTTTGCCATGTCCATGTAGAATGAAATAATCACACTGATGTGATTTCTGACATCTGTTATGTCTGTGATTGTAACTGACCATTGTGAGTTGTCCCCTCCAAGAGCTGCAGCTGCAGCAGTAGCAGTCATAATTGTAGCAGTAGATTAATCAAATTATTGTGTGTATCTAAATGTGCTTCAAATATGTCTTTTTTAGTAGTATATTATCAGTGTAGTCTTTTTACTTGTAATCTACGTCACTTTAGACAAAGGCATCTGCTAAATACTAGTAACATAAACATAAATAAGATCTGAGTCTAAACATATAATTTTATGATATAATATTCTACATACATAACAGCCTATAAACAAAATATAGTGACATTGCCTAAAAACACAAATTTTTAAGAAAGAAAAAACAATGGCAAATGAACAGTAATATGGAGCTAGTAATATTAAATAACTCACTGTTTAATTCATAGCCTCTGTAATGGTCAGGGAAAAGCCCCTATGTGACTCAAATATAAAAAAACATCCCCGGAATCATCTATTGCTTGCACATGTAATCACTAATTTAATGAAAGTATCGTGATAAAGTGTGAGCAGTCATTTCTGTACACCAACAGTTAACTCAGGAATTGGCACGTCATACCCATACCAGTGCTGCTAGACCCAGTTCCATCTTAATGGATGGAATGCATCTCAATGCTAGAGGAATATTTACTATCTATCTATCTATCTATCCATCCGTCTCATCTATCTATCTGTCTGTCTTACTGACTGACGGTCTGACTGTCTGGCTGTCCATCTGCCTGTCTGTGTAACTGTCTGTCTGTCTTGATGGCTGGTTATCTGTCTGTCTGTGTGACTCTCTGTCTGTCTTGGTGGCTGGTCATCTGTCTGTCCATCTCTGGCTGGCTGACAGGCTCTACTGCATGTCTGGCTAGCTGGCTGGCTAGTCATAGTGATAATTAGCCTTACTCCAAATTGGCGGGTATACATGTGAGTGCATATATCTGCTTAAGGGCTACTTAGTAACTCACCATTGGCTTTTCACTGCTTATGTCTCTTGGTTCTTGGCAGACACTTTTATCCAAGAAAACATTAAAGAAAATAATAATACATTTGTATGTGTTTGCTGTGATGGGTTTGGACAGCAAAGCTATTGCCCCCGTCTATCGCCAGCGTTACATTTCTTCCAGAAATTTTGTAATGTAAATTCAATACATGCTATTGTCATGTTGTAGAAAAACACAGATGAGATCAGTGGACATGTTTGTCAGTTGCTGTCACAATAATCTGTAATTAACAGCAATAAATAGGATCAGATGTTCACACTGTGAACTGACTTGAATTGACGTTATAATTTCTGAGTTCGCACACATACCATCATCGTTATCTGAAACATAAAGTGATTATTTTTTTCAATCTGCAATATCTGCCTGAGTGTAAATTCCATGTGACATTTAGACCTCAAAGGATTGATTTACATAGCCGACATGTCATCGCCATCCTACAAACCAGCCTCTGAATGTGGCTCTCCCCTGACTGTAATTTCCGTCAATTGGGGAATTTGTATGACTCACCCTGTCGCTTCATATAAGACTGTAACAGTGATGTTCTGGTGTCAGAACTATTCACTATCTGTGTTGAGAGAAATACAGACAGAGAGAAAGAGAGCGAGAGAGGAAGAGAGAAAGAGAGAAGAAGGACTGTCATGGCGGACTGGAGAACAATGTTCAGGATGTGTAACGCACCAGTGAACTGAACAGGTGGCTTTAAGTGGTGCATATCCGTAACCAGATGCTGCAAACACAGATTTGAGAACTGAAAGAGACATGCAGGGCCCCAAGTGAAGGATTATAATGGTTATTCTGAGCTAGTCTGACTGTGTGTCGAAGGAAATGACTCTATTTGACAGAGAGTCTGCACCCATCTGCTCAGGAAGGATGTGGGCCAGGGCAGGTATTGTATGTTGAACCACTGAAACCTAAATGTTGAAATCATGTAAAACATTTTCAAGTGCTCTCTTCTGCACTTTTGCTAAAAGAGAGCACTAACAGTAGTCTTTCACAGGTTCTTTTTTCTGAACTCACTTGTTTAATGGAGACCTGTTCTGTCTGAAATGGGATACAGCCAGATTAGTAAGATTAGTTTAGTAAGATTAGCGAGAGAGATGTGTTTTTGCGTATGGTATAGCTCAACAACCAACACACACAGACAGTTCTGTTCACACAGAATAAGGAAATGAATCCTTCAATCTATCAATCAAGGGAAATGAATGAAACCATACAGTGCTTCTCTCTGAATGATGTATACCATGTCTATTTAATTCAGCATCTTATTGTCCTTAACATGACAGGGAAGCTTAGATATATAATCCTGAAGTTTGGGATTTATCTGAGGTGGCATAATGCGTTTCAAAATGGCAGACCCAGTGCCATTAAAACCGAGACAGGTGGCAAGCATATGTCTTTTTTGTTGTTGTATTATTGTTTGTTTGTTTGTATCTTTGTTTGTTTGGACTAAGACCTAATCATTGTGCAGTGGACTTTTGTAACTGCTAGACCACAGCCTTTCAGTCATTTGTGTTTATGTGATTATGATGTCTCCCCCTACAGGATGCATGCACAGGTGCAGGACAGACATACATACCCACACGCAGCAACTGAACCTCACCTCTCTCATCTCAGAGTTAATGCTAATCGTGATAGGGGTTGTTTCATGAACTAACACCTATACAGTTAGCATTATCCCAGAGACGGGATACAGCATCTAATGTTGCAGTCTTCAAAGGACTCAAAAAGTGTCCTGTTGGTCTCTGCTTCTCTCGCTCAGTCAATGTCAATGTTAATGCTGGCGATGACTGGGGTTTGTGTATGTATGCTCACTCAAGGCATCCAGCATTCACATGTCCAAAAGTAACTCCATTGTTGAGGATATAAAGAGACAGTCTTGGCAACTTAAGCTCTTCATTCACATGCATCAAATGTGAGGATATTTTGTAACATATAGTATCAGAACAGAAAAGAAGACTTTGCTAACACTTATAAACACATCTAAAGTGTTATAAATGTACATAAAGCCTTTATTGTTTGACATAAGTCTATTCATACAGATGCATAAATGTATTATAAGGCCTCACAACCTAAGGTGACCATATTTTCTTATAAAGCTTCTTTGGTAAATGTCACCACTGTTGTTATCATTACCACCCACTATTAAGTCTTAATGCAACATGGTTCGTGTCTGAGTGGAGTCAAACTATTTATAGATACTTCTGTAAATTTACATAAATTACTACATTCATTACAACTCTTATGAATGTGTTTATAATGCTTTATAGATACAAACACAAGTAAAGTGTCACCAATAACTGGTAGGATCTAGCTGCAATATCATCTGTTGTTCAGACTGTCAACTTGCATGTTTCCCTGTTATTGGAAAAATCTGTCTTAGACGTATGGTAAATTTTCAAGTAAGACATCCCTACTTTATCAGTAGATTATTTCCAACCAGCTACAGTGTAGTCAGGCATATCTTCATAGTTTATCTTCTAAATGAAGAAGAATATTTTTATTATGACAGACAAATGCTGTAGTTGTGTTTATTTAGGCCTATCTGTTCCATAGAAATAAATGAACAGCCATATGAAAAAGTGACCAAATTGAACACTCAATTTACACTATCTTCATGGCATGCAAAATGTAGCAGGACATATTTTAATAAAGGACATAATCAGACTGAAACATTATTTGTTTGTTTGCATGTTACTGTATGCTACGTGTGTCTTTAATGCCCAGTAATAGTCATAAAATATACATCATCTTTGGGCAGTCTGATATAAAAATGCCTGTTTGCTGCCTGAATTTATTAGTTCCATATCATGAGAACACCTATACACTATTGATGTACTCAAAGCAGTGTTTGGGGTGATTTCCTTATTTTGAACACTAGAGGGCAAACTAGGCATGAATATGCCATATGTCTCAAGAGTAGCATAAGAGAAATAAATCACTACAGTTAGCCCATGTGTGATCTAGTCTTAAACATTTTATGAGTTTGTCTCTGGGCCATTATATACATTTCCACCAAGTTACATGGTGCCAGCAGTTTTGCACAGACAAAGATACACAGACAGAAGAATAGGTGGACAGCCCACACTAAAAACATTACCTCCCGGTTCTGGCAATGAGGCCATTTTGGCCTATTTCCAAATCACTAAAATCCAAGGAACCAATCAACCAGTCAATAAGCCAACAAGGCATGGGTCATGTTGATTATGTTCCTATTTTGATTGATGTAGGTGTGGTTCCCATACTAATGCAAACTGAGAACTTCAGCTACCACTGAATGGATATGATGATGATGATGATGATGATGATTATTATTCTTGCTATTATAAAAAAAATGTACATTTAATTTAGACTCATCTGTTTACCTTGTATTGAACTACAGTTGCGGTTTGTGGTTGGTGTTATTGTGACAATAGAGTTGCGGTTTGTGGTTGGTGTTGTGACAAAAGTCTTTTACTATTGTTTTACTATTCAACGCAGGCTTTATGACTGCTTTTAACTGCTGGACATCACATTATACAATAGCATCTGCCAGGAGCCAAAACCATTAAGCAAATAATCGTGCACTTCTTACACATTATAGATGACAAAGACAGAGATTTGGGAGATTGCTAGGACAAGTCCAGCTCCCACCTGTTTCATTCAATGTCTTTGATGTCACAAATTCAATGAGACAGCTGTAGACTGTAAAATGTATGTCAGACAAGCCATGTTACAAAATCCTCTTAACTCACACTTCTGTATACTGTTGTTTAAGAGTTCACATGCAAAACTCTCTGAGTCTCTTTGCAAAGAATTTACAATAATATATTTATATAATTTTGATAAAGTTTATTATCAGTCCAGTTGTATTGTTCTGGCTTGATTTGTTTGTAACTGATAATAACATTCAAATTCCAGTTCGATAGAGATTACTTGGAAATTTTCATAAAAACAACTTAAGTTTTGCATATTTCTGAAGATAGTTTTGCATCTGAACTCTTCACATATTAATTAACGTTTAACCGACACTTTATTATTATTTTGCAGTGGAGGTAATTTTGTTTATTTATTCAGTTTCTAAGAAAAATGACAAATCAAGGAACACTTGATGGATAACTCCCTCTGAGGAAACATCACCTCACCCCTGAAACTGACAATGTCATAAACATGCTGTGCCATTCATGTTGTGCCATTAGCTGTCATCAGCCATGTCAATCTCTGAATTATAGTTATATGAGTTAATTAAAAGTCATAGTGTAACTTGTCATCACTTTACTTAATGGGTATGGTTCATAATATAAGAAATGGTAAAGTAATATGCTCTATGTCACATTAATATGTAATGTTATGCAAGGTAAATGTGTCTTCAAAATAAAAATCCCCTTTCACTGTCATTCTTTCCAGCCAACTAAAAATACTGGCACTAAATGACTTGGTCTGGTCTCTCCTCCGGAATCCAAACTTGCAGTGATCTCAAAGGTGTTGCCCTCAAAGTAAGGTAGGGCGATCACAAGGGGGGCTGAACGTCACTCTCCTATGTCAAACATCTACTGATTTGGATTTTAAAAACGCTTGCTTAAGATGCCTTTTAAAGCTCAACACTTTGGGCACTTTTTATTTTGCTGCTCCCACATCATCTCTACAGTGGTCAGATGACCTTTACTGTTCTGTTCAATTAAGACAACTCCTGTTGTAGGATGAGATATAGTGAACCAAAACTTCCCCAGATGAGTCCCTTTCTTGTGTCAGACAGAAGACATCAATCAGTCAGCATCTTTTCATTTGTTCTGTGTTGTGTTACAAATTTTCTGATCACAGAAGACGCCAAAATTGTTTTTTCCCTTTTTGTAAAAATATTGTTGTGTGTCCATTGCTCATACCATTTAAGGAGATGACTCATTTTCTTGAAGAGTCTCAGATATTTCCAGTGTTACCATTGCAAATTACCTACATACAATTAATATGTCAAATGATGAATATGGCTTGACACTTGTGTTTTCACTACAGTTGTGACTGTGTGTTATTTTGAGTAGCTTAATTGGTATAAAAACAGGCTACAAGAGCAGGCGTATCATGCATCTTGCCCTTAAAACAGATGGTTGCAAGAAGGCTGCATATGACCCAGCAGAAATAAATACATACTATTAGGACAAAAAACATTAATTTAATGGTAGTTCGTAGTACAAGGGACACCTTACCTTTTATTTGTTGCACTTCGGAACCCCATACGGAAATGATATTGTTAGTATCTGTTCCAGTCGGACTTTTTAGTAAGCGCACGGCGACGGAAGAGCATGGCGCGTACTGTAGTTGTTGATATGTGTCTGATTTAAATTGTTTCTATTTAGCATACTTCGGTTTGTCTTGTCTCTGGATCCTGCCATTGAGCGCTCTTCTGAAAAGTCATGGCTTGCAGAACAGCTTGTCAAATGCTTCAACGCCGTGAGTTTATCGTTTTTTGATGATTTTGTGATGGGTAGCTGGCATCAAAACCTAGCTATTCAGCTAACCTAGCCACCTGACCTTGGGTCTAAAGTAATTTAAACTCACCGAGGCAGTATTTTATAATGTCAAATGTATCCCATGTTGATAGTAGCCTAAGCTGGTGCTAATTGAAGTAAGTTGACCTATTATAAATTAAAGGTAACGTTAACTGAAGTCACATTATGACAGTGATGTCCCTACCATGTATCGAGTTATGTGACTTAACGTATGTTATGGTACACAGTAACGACCTAAAGCATGTTGATCATGTCAAATGTCAGGTCTGGCGTCCAGCGCTGCTACTTCTGTGCGTCTGTCGGCGGCAGAGCTACGGAGCCGACGCAGCTCCCTCTTCTCCCAGGAGCAGGCTCGTCAGCGGGCGCTGTATCCACGCATTGAAAAGATTGAAGTTCAAATGGAGGGACCAGGTCTGCAAGGAACACTCATGGTCATGAACAAAGGAGTGTCTACGCCCCATAGCTGTGCACGTCGTGAGTAGAAAAAGAGGTTTTGCCCCATGGTCTATTCTCATTTGGTTTTTGATACCTTTTTAACCCACACCTGTCTTTCCGTACCTCTTTGCCCCAGACTTGAGTGAATGGCATGTGGACAGAGCTGTGCTGGCCCTAGTGGATGGGGAGGCATGGCATCTTCACAAGCCTCTGACACGTTCCTGCTCACTCACACTTCTGACCTTCAAAGACATCAACCCATTGTTAGCCAACCAGGTATCTCTATACAGGACCATTATTAAGATCACAACATTCTTGGCTTCTGCAAACTTAAACTAGACTTCACTTCACTTTGTACAAAGAGTCTTGACATTGTCCATAGCTATGTGTTTACTTTGCAGTGGGTGGGCACTTTGTTTGAACTCTAAACTTATTGGTTTTGCTTTTAGTTTCTGCCCCCGATTGGTTGCTAGAAAATCTAGTTGGGGAAAGCCTTAAGAAAACACCCACCGTAGTACTGTAGCGAGTACAGTATTGACAGAGGTGCTATGGCAGCTGTAGCACTTAAACTACAAGTTAAAGTTGAAGGAAAAGTTTATTCTCGCTTGCTTGCTGGCTCTCATCCTCTCTGTCCTTTCATCTCTTTCTGACTCTTTGTCTGCAGGCTTATTGGAGGTCCTGTGCCGCCCTTCTTGGTCAAGTTCTTCAGAATGCCTTCAAGGATGATTTCCAAGTTGAGCTTCTAAAGATTCCTGAAGTTCCAGGTATTCAGTGACCCAGCTGTGCAGTGCATAGTAACACAGATTTTTAACTGTAAAGTTTTTTTTACCTTTGTTTTCTGATCGTTTATGATGAAACACAATGGTTAAGATTGGAATTTTGAATACCTCTGTTCCAAGAGTTTTCAGTTGTTGCTCTTGCACCCCTCCACCTACAGAATGGCTGCATAGGTGCACAGCTAAGTGCTCAGTAATGTTTATTCTGTTGGTGGGGAGGTGCTACCGCAACATATGCATTCGTCAAAATTTGAATCTTAACCATTGTATTTCACCAAAAACGATCAGAAAACAAAGCTTGCAGTGTAAAACGTACTTGACCTTTAAGCATCCTACAGAACTCCAGTTGTGAACAGATAACTTTAAATCTCAAATCTTAAATCACAAAACTTAAATCTTAATCATTCTGAACCCACCCAATATGTAGTCTTGTGAAAAACTTTGAGCCTCAGGCTTCACTTTCTCATGAAGGCTTTGCAGCTTTCTGCTGTATAACTTTTGTGTCTGTTTTTTTATTTTTATTTTTTCTGTAGTGACATCAGGTGCATTCTGCTGCGATGTGGTGTTGGACCCACAGTTAGACTCGTGGACTCCCTCAGAGGTTGGTGTGAAACTATAGAAATTCGTATTTGTTATTTGGAGAGGTCATGCAAGTAAAAACAAAGCTAAATGCGTACTCACTGAGATTTGCCATCCTCCTACCTGTTATACTCGACATGTTATACAGCTGTGATAAGTAAGCAGTATAGGGACCAATATCCCTGCTATTCCTAAATCCTGAACCCTCAGAAAGAGTTAACAGGCATGAATCAATCATGAAGACTTTTAGGTAGGTAGTCATAACTGATCTAAATTAGTGTTATTTTTGCCATTTTTTTATTATGATATTATTAAGTATTTTTGTTTTTTTAATGTCAAGTTTTCTGTGTTGTATCTGCCAAAACCAATAAACATAATCAGGTCGTGCGCTATGGAATCACAATCACACAGTACACACACACACAGTACACACACAGTGCCACACACGCACGCACACACACACACACACACACACAAACACAGTGCCACACACAAACACCTTAGCGCTTTGTACAACATTTCCATCAAAAAGATAAGTTGCTATAAATTGGTGCACATCAAAAAGACAGTGCAACATATGTGATGGAAAAAGAATTATATTGCTTTAACTTGCCAATTTTGTCGTGCCAAGTTAATGGAAAACCATTTTTATGCTTCCTATCTCACCAAAAATGTATTCGACTTGAATATCTGATAGAAAAGGGGCCTTTGTTTCATTTCTGTCCCCATAGGAGGCTCTTCAGTCTTTCACCCGTGATGCTCAGCAGCTTGTCCAAAGAGATCTTCCATGGGAGCCTCTGGAGGTGGCGCCATCTGTAGCTCTGGACATATTTGCAGAAAGCAGGTAAACAGTTGCCTGGTAGCCTGGCCATGCCTTCCTAGAACTGCTTGATTGTCATCTCCTCACAGCACTAGTCTGGATTTGATTCCATTGAGTTCATTATCTCAGGAGGCTTATTAACCTGTCCAATCAGCAAATAGAGGGAGGCGTTGTGAATGCAGGGCTAAATGCTATCAGTCAGGGGCTGATCCAGTCTTCTTAAACTTTAACACCTCAAGCAAGCAATCAAATCTCACTACCGAATGTTCAGACCCTCTGTAAGAAACAAAAGTGTAGAACGAGGGTTTGGTTTTATTACAAGGCTTGTGGCCTGGTGGACCAGGGTCTTTCCACGTAGGTGGTTAAATGTTAAACCTGGGTAAGTTAGCCTAGAGAAAGTGGTAAACCTGCTAATAGAGGTCTGCCACTGAACCACCTTCTAGGAATACTTGTGTGTGCTTGTTTCTTTCATTGTGTGTTCATCACTCCTGGATGGATGTGGGACTGTGTGATTGTGTGTGTGTGTGTGTGTGTGTGTGTGTGTGTGTGTGTGATTGTGATTGTGTGCATGCCCGTATGTGTCTGAAATCTCAAAGGTGTGTAGAAAAATTTGGCTATTCTGTGTAACACATTGCATGTATGTAAGTGTTCTTCTTTTCTGTTCTTCTCTGGACTCTGTTTTCCTGTAGGTGTAAACAGGCAGAGGTGGAGGAGTTAGCAGCTCAAAGCTCCAGTGGCTCAGTGAGCCTTTACAGGTAAGTTAAACACCTCTGATCACAGAAACAAGTTCAAAAGGGTTGTTTCTGATTGGTTTGGTACTGATTCCAATTCCCTTTTTGATTTAGCTTATTGAATTTATTCCAGATGCTGTTATATACTGCTATATCATCAATATATATCCTCATTTCAGTTCCAAAAGTTAGCGCAAAGTATTGATCCACCGTGGTAGTTAAGTAAAGTAGAAGTAAATTCATATTTTTTTTCTAGTTGTTTTGCAGTATGTTTTATGACTCATGTCAATTTAGTTATTGCCTATTGCCTAATTATTTATTAATTTTTAAAGGCAATACTCATCTGTGTTTTGTAAAATACTGACAATGATCAGAGCAGCCATTGCTTGTGTGTATAACCTATGTCACGGTACAAAGCCTGGTACCCACAGTAACAGTAAAGCAGTCCTTGGGTGCATTCCTACACGGTGTTGTTGCTAACATTGGTAGCAATCTCGGTAGTTCCCAAAACAATGACAGAGGTTACCAAGATAATGACAGAAGTTAGGAACGATACTTTGTAGAGACAGCAGTCTGTTTGGTTCCTCATGTATTGGTCAGGGAAATAACAACAACAACAATAATAATAATAATAATAATGATAAAAACTATAATTCCCACTATCAGTCTGACAATTGATATCTGATTAAACTTGTCAGTCAGTTCATGTTTTCTGTCAGTCAGTGTGGTTGTTGCCAAAACTGCCGTTGATGTGTTAATGACTTGTTTTGCTAATTTTTATTATTGATTAGTATTTTTGAATTCTCTTTTAATTTTTTATGAAGAAAGAATATTACACATGCCCCTGGTTAGTGGCCACACTAGCACCACCTAGTGCTCCCACTCAATTTCTTTTGGCTCCACCACAACAGTGTGAAAGCGGCTGATGCATCAGGCTACCTGATTAGCGCAGATTTCAGCAAATGTGGCGCTCCTTTCATCACGCCCAACATGAAAGAGTGTAGTTGCCACAGATTGTCTGTGATGGGGGGTGACTGACCACATGACTTCTTAACGCTCCACCCCCACCCCCATACTCACATCCCAGGTGCACAAGGTCTGCATGCTCTCCCTTGCTTTGGCCTTTTCCTCTCTCATTCAACATAACATCTTGGCAACTGTTTTATGAATGCTATATCATGAAGCATTGACAACCCTCATTATGCTGCTTGTATTCAATATCAGTAATGATCTTTGGCATTGCCTTGTCATCATCATTTCCCTGTTATGACCCTGCGTTGAGTGTGTCTGTGTTCGCATAGCACACTTCACCAAATTGCTTTGAGTGGATCTACTCTTTGACCGCGCAGTCGAGTCTAGTGAATTCCTTTGCCATTCTTTCGTTTTGCTACCGTTGAAAGAAACACTGCATATTTCAACAACCTTTTTGTTGTTGCAAAAAAATATATCAGAACTATTTACAAGGTTTCTGGGCAGTCAGTTTGTGTTCAAGCAAACTTCTAACTGCTTACAAAGTACTGCCTGCTGCCAAAGCACTGAATTTCAAACATTACTGAAATATAGGCACAGTACAATCGAGAAATCCTCAGGTTTACATGATTCAGTCAATTGTCAATGGTCTTTGTTCATTCACTCGTGTGTCCCACACATGCCCAGATGTAAAAGAACTATATAAACCTGATTAAGGTGTATACATGTCTCGAATAAATTGGAATATTGATCAAAATTTAGGTACCAGTAATGACAGTAAATGTTAAGAAATAGTAATAGTTAAGAATATTGGTTTAGTTTACATGACCACTTGAATAATCAGGTAACTACAATAACCCGATAATGATCGTTGTTTTTAGTGTAGATGTAAACACAGTCTGTCGTAGAGATGGGATATTAGAATTGGCCTCAGTTGACCTCTCCTCAGTGACCCTTGCTCTTATCCCTTTATCTACTTTGTAGGTGTGGAGACCACGTTACATTGAGTGGGGGTCCTCTAGTGGCCAGAACGGGATTATGCATGCAGTATGAAGTGACGGCTCTTCACAGTCTTGGGCAGGAGGCCTGGGGTTTTCATCGAAGAGCTCAGGGTCTTTCTCTCCCTCGGCAGCTGCAGGTACTACATGGAGATGTGCTCTACAGCAGTGAAGCGTAATTTTTTGGCTGTGCAACACCATTAATATGCAGACATGCAATTGTATTCATGGAAAACATTACCTTTCACCCTTCGCCAACTATGTCCGTGTGCTGTGTACACCAACACACACCACCAGACTCTGGTTGGAGTGGCACTAGGCTACCATATACCAATACAATGATTAAAAAGTCATTTGGCTTTGTCCTTCTATCATTTTGTGAATGTTGCTAAAAGAGTCATAGCACTTTTCAATAGCCAAGTTATTATGTCATTTATTTACGAGCAAGTTATGAGTTTTCTGCCAGCCAATTCTGTTCTGTGAGCTCATGAACTTCTCACATACCTGCCTACAAAGTAATGCCTTCTGACAAATTGAAATATAGGCACAGTGCAATCGGTAAGTCCCTCCACTGTATCCAAAACAATGTCTGAGATTATTGACAAAGCGTGCACTGTGAACTAGCATGTTGCTAACTATACCTGCAGTGGGTAGCAAGAGGCCAAAACAAAGTGAGCCGACCAATCACACACTCCATCTATCCGTGAGGTTTGTGTCGTTTCGACGGTTAGTTAGAAAATGGGGAGGTATCCATCGTCCCTCCGAGAGCATGTTGGAGTGTGTGCGGGCTTGTGTGTGTGCATATTGATGGAGTGGGACGAGTATAAATTGACCTTTAGTCGCAACTGCCTCCGCACTTAAGATGATAAAATCATTTGGATAGCTAAAGTCAGTGATGCCGACTGTGTGGGAGTTTTATTTATGTATGTACTTATCTCAGAAAGCTACACTGTGGACAGACAAACTTGCTTTATATTGGCCACGTGCTATGCGGTGCATGGTGTCTCAGACATGCAACACTGATAGAGCTTTTGCGTATGTATTAATACTTTTAATAGCAGTTCTTGAATACACTGTAGCCTAAAGATTGACATGCTGAAGTTCTAGATTATTCTCTTAGTGTGTGTCACATCTACAATCTACTGTAAAGTTATCTTAACTAAAATCTGTGAGCATCCATTAATTAACTCTTGGAGTAAAAACAAAATGACTGAATGAACCCTACCCCTCAGTGAGGTTTGTTGTAAACAGGTGTTCACATGATCCATGACTTTTTGTGTTTGGTATAAAGAACTCACCACACTTATTTGTCATGTCAGGCTCATCACACAGTGTGGAGGAAGCTGCGGAAAAGAGCAGAAAAGTTGGTGAGGAGGCGAGCAGCAAGCAGCTGTGTCCACTTAGTTTGTTTGTGAATTTTATCTATCTGGTTTTTGCCTGTTTTCTCAGTGAATGGCTATCACACTTACTCCTCTCTTACTGGTTGCATTCTAGGTAACGCTAACAACATCCTCTGACAGTACAACCACTGCTCTGCCCTCTGAGTCCAGCCATCCTGCTGCTACCAATCAGTGACACCCCACCCCTCAGATCTCCAGCCCAAAATTGTTTAATGTCATGTCGTGCTTAAATAAATGTTTGAAATCAGTGTGTAGTTTAAGGGATTTTGTCATGGTGGGGGGGTGGGGGAAGGTGTGTGTTTGTGATTGACATTGTACATTATAATCAGCACCTAAACCTTTTTCATGGTACCAACGGCCATGTTGGTATAATTAAAATCATTGCTGCCAGGATCCTAATATTACACACAATGTGAAACGTGAAAACCTGAAAAAAAACGTAAACATTGTCTCCCTGTTTAGTCTACCTTTAACTGGTCAGCTGGGGTTATGTGTGAGAAAGTGGAAGAAGAGAGAATTTGTGTGTGGTGACTGGTCAGCACTTTTCCCGTGGCTCAAACAAAGGCAGTGTTGTGTGTTTGTCGGGGTCGCGGCAGCTGGCGTGTCTGTGGCACGACGACAGGTGCTGAGAGAGCACAGTGATGTTTAAAAAAATGTGAGAGCGCCTTGAATGACATTCGTGCTGCCGTAGACAGGTTGTGGTGGCTAAAAATATTCCTCTCCGTCAAGATTGAAGGAAGTGTGACAGGAGTCTTCATTGTGCGCTCTTGGCTTCAAGAGATGTTCCTTAACTAGATAATCCATTTTTTGCTAATTGATCTGATTTCTAGCAGGAAGATAGTCAATACTAGATACGAATTTCAAGATTCAGAAAGAAATGCGTCTGCGTGAAGCAGAAGTGAAGAAACACCTGTCGTCATTACTCAAATTAGTTGAGTGTGACAACCACAAAGTGTGGACACACCCGTCCTCCCTCAAGACAAATGTACACTGACTTCATGCTCGATCCGATTGAGATGTTTGAGTCTGTGCCCAAACAGACCACCGAAGTAAAATTCTCTTTACGCTGCCAAACTTTTTCAAATATGTCGTCAATTTCATGGTCACAGCCAACTATGTCGTGAATGTAAGTTGCTTTGAACAGCGTTTGGACGTTAGGGCTGTTAGGACAAGAGTTAAGCCTATGCGTAACCTAAACTGGTATGAAAAACTGTTCAGCAATAAGTAGACAAAAAATCTGGTTCACAGCAATAATATAAGCGTTTCCATAATTGGGATTGACCCTGGAGTAGAGTATACAGCATTATGGCGTTATAAGAAGTTATTCTCGAAGATGGGCCAATGTGATGAAAGCAGTTACCGTTCAGGCCTATGCCCGTTCACTTAATCATATTCAAAGAGAAGTAGCCTCTCTCAAGAATCACCATATATCGTCACTGGTAAATTAGTAGCGTCCTATAAAGCAAGTGGAGAAATATATTTTAGTGGGCTTAATTGTGCCATAGGCCACACCGTTGGCACTCACTAGAATGTGTTTTGCGTTCCTTCTTCTCCCCCATCCCTCCCCCCACAGACGCGGGTCGGGAGGGGAGGGTGAGGAAGGGGGGGTGTGACTGGTAGTGAACCTCGGAGGGAGGATAGTCGTGTCATTCTCTGAGCAGTGCGAGGAAGTCTGGAGAGCGGATTCGTGGTGGGTTAGAAAGCGGCCATAATAAACAGTAACTCCCGGTGAGTGGTCAAAGAAGTTTACACGTAGAAGAGCAGTGAATTTCGGAGAAATTTAAATTCATGAAGGCCTTTGTGGACCAACCGACGGCCGTTGCGCGTATGAACTGAAGATAGGACGGTCAACATCACACTGGCAGCATGGAGCATTTGTTCACGTCCCTATTCATGTTTGTCATTCTTTTACAGAGTAAGTAGTTTACCTTGCGCAAGTTTTCTTATACTGTAGTAAGTACATGCGTGTCCGAAGTCCTCAGGACACCTCCACTGAGCAGGAAAAAGCGCAGTTCTATTTTTTTTTTTGAGTTGTTCTATGTGTTGACATTTAGGATGTGGAGTGGCTGTTGAATAAATTAGATTAAGTCTGGCTAAAGTCATGCATAATTAAGCTATTGCTTGAAATATTTCCCAGTCTACCCTTTTCATAAACGCGACCCTGATCAGTCATGGTTGTGTGTAGCGAATTGGCTTATTTAGTGAGTTGTTTTACAACCACCGAGGTTAATTGGTGTTATAGCCTACTATTAAAATAGAATGTTTATATCCCCTCTTTTATATGAAGACCTCACATCTTCAGTCATGTGCGCGTCTGCTTTTAAAAAACAGCACACGCTTCCTCCTGATTCAGTTGCGCTGTCATGACAGAGTGCCCTTACACCGACTAGAATTAGAGGGGATTACCATCTCATTGAAATGGGCGCTCAGTGACTGGATCCTTGATCTAACTTTGGGTCAGATTAGCGTTAGCAGTGAGCACTGGTTAATTGTGTCTCATGTGGGGCAGGTAGGCCTATCCTTGCCAGTGGTCAAAGGTGCAGGTGAAACGCCGGCTATTTGCAGTGGGCTTTTGTGCTCTAGGTCATTTCAACAACTTATCCTGTGTTGGATCAGCTGTTACCACCTGTTGTTTTGAAAGTGATGTGAAAGTACCCACCAAAAGAGAAATCAGTGAAGCTTTCCCATTATCTTACCCCAGTGCTAGAGTACTAGATTAATTTATTAATATTTAATATTTAATAATAATAATTATTAATACATTATTATTACTTATTTAATGAAAGTCTATTGCTCTCTCACTCACTCACTCACTCACTCACTCTCTCACACACACACACACAAACACAGTACACAGTGGGGTTTGCCATTCTGCAAAAGTGTCATTCATGTGTCCCTCTTCATTGATTGCTCTATATGCTTTGACAGTACTGTGTGATGACAGGTTTGAAATACACGCGTCGGTGCTGAGCATGTGTGTGCGTGTGTGTGTGTGACAGAGTGTGAGAATGTGAAATTAAGGAAGGAAAAAGATTTTGTCCTCAACTTTCTCTTTATGCACACGTATGGGCAAATGTGAAAGACATGCTGAATTGTTAAGCATATCCTAGTGTCTCTGTATCATAAGTCATCCCGACCCCAGACTAATATGAATGTGTGTGTGTGTGTGAGAGAGAGAGAGAGAGAGAGAGTGAGAAGGTGTCTCGTGGTGCACTGACTACTCTGATGCACAAAAGACCACGCTACAGAGTACTCTCTCTCTCATTTAAAAGAGAAGCCTTATCTCACACTCTTGTTATTCAGATATTGGATGTATCTTTTCCACAAGAGACAGGGGTGAGTTGATGATGTGTTGATCTGAGAACAAGGATGATTGTGTTTGACTCAGTGAAGCAGCACCCGATACTTGGGTACAATTAGATCAACCAGGACGTTTGGACTGTGCGTGTGCTCTTAATATGGGTGTTATGCTTTCCCTCTCTCTCTCTCTCTCTCTCTCTCTCTCTCTCTCTCTCTGGCATACACATACACACACACAGCCCATCATGGGCATAGCGCCTCAGCCTCGCCCCAACAGAGCCCTGCAAGACCATAATAAACACACACACAGTAAACTACAGGTCTGTGTGTATGTGTGTGTGTGTTTATGATGGTCTGGCAGGACACTGGGAGGGGGGGCTATGGCCCTGGTGAGGCCCTCAGCAGAGCCAGCTGTTGCCCCATGAGCAGGGCAGGGTTGCGCTTATAAAGAGAGCCTTTGTTCTCTCTCTCACTTTCTTTCACACACACACACACACACACACAACCTCAGATACATTCTCACTTACTTGCATATGTCCACATTCAACCATCAACACCCTGGTGTATACACACAGGCAGAGAGCAATCCACATATGCTTCCATGTAGAGATTGTAAATCATAGTAACACTCATAATCCAAGCATACACGTAGATCCAAACCCGCTTTATTTGTTGAATGTGTGTCCACTTTTCGTAAATAAAAGGGTGTTCTGATTTTATTTAAGTGGCCTTGCTGAGCCAGAACCCTAGAGTAGCTAGATGCCTGTCCATAATACATAAGGGGGAATGAGGAGCTGAGTTAAAATGGAGAGTGTCGCACGTCAGGCTGGTTGCCCATTGTTTCTTATCGCTTGAACACTGCTTCCATAGCTGCAGTCTGCCAGAGAGGATACAGTGTGTTCGTTCAGCACATCCCCACCATCCTCTGTCTGATGCCAGCACACTGCTCTCTTTCTTCTTTCTCTCTCTCTCTCTTTCTCTCTCTTTCTATCTCTCTCTCACTTTCTCTCTCTTGTTCTCTCATATTCATTCTCTTTCTCTCTCTCTCTCTCTCTCTCTCTCTCTGTTCCCTTACCACCACTCTTTGTGAAGGAGACATGGTCATGTCGCTCGGAGGAGGTTCCTTGGCGATAAGATGCTCGTTACAAGGCCAGAGTGCACCACACAGCTGTCTGATAACATCGCTAATCACTGTTGAGACTAGCTTAGAAAAAGCAGCCAAGACTGCACACAAAGCCCCTAGAAAACATTGTTGGCTTTCTACTCAGATATCTGTTACAGGTCCACTACATTGTAATAATAGCAGAAAGTATTAGGCCAGATACAATTGCCGAGGCCAGGGACTGCGTTTGATTCTGGTGTGTCCATGTATGCTGTGTACCGTGTGTGTGTGTGTTTGACAGTGTGCCTTTTACAGCATCATGATTGTCAGCAAGTCAAGTCAAGTCAAGTCAAGTGGGTTTTATTGTCATTTCAGCCATATACACTGTATATAATGAGAGCAATTTCTACTTCAGATGAAATTTGGTCTAATGTTTCTGTAGTTTATAAAGTTTCAAGGCAAGCATTGGTCGCTTGTGAAAGGAGGAAGAGTAGCTCAGGATTTGAGTTGTTTGAGATGTAGAGAGACATGTTATGCTGGTGCAGTCATCACAGAGCAAATGTGTTTTAATCTAGCCATGGCAGTGACTAACAGTGGAGAATTATGTACTTGCTTAAAGTTTGTTGAGCCAGGCAGGGGAAAAACATGTTTTATTTAAGGTGATTAGTCTCACAGGAGAGATGCACATTTGTTTTTAGATAGGGAGATGTCTAATGTTGATTTGTGACTAGTGGGTCCTAGCAGGAATTTCACCCCAAATCAAAACTGATCAAAATGATATGATTCACTTCCACAAAGACAAAAACAGGAAGAAACAGTAGTTTCCCCAGAATTCTATGATGAGTACGCACAACAGTTACTGTATACTCATGCCCACAAACAGACACAGAGAGAGACCTATCCACCATTTTGTTTTGTTATTTCTTGAGTCACTAACGTAGTCAAATGACTGAAATGCTTTCTGAACCTTCATATGTTGTAATCTATCTCGGGCTGAAGATTACTCTACTGGCCTATTTGTGTTTTCCATAGCAAATGACACACACACACATACACACACACACACAGACATAAACATACCCCGGCATGGAGGAGTGTTATCAAGGCAACCTGTCCTGAAACAGGATGAATATCAACAATGAAGCAGATCCACCAATCAGTACAGGGGAAGGAAAGGACTGCTCCCATTTCCTGTTCCTGCCAGGAAGTTGGTGTTAAACCTGAGCCCTAGACGGCTGCGCTGAAAGCATGCCCACATGCCGAAGTCACAATGGGTTAGCTGCACACTCAGGGAGCAGGACTCTCTGGTCACCTTTGTTGTCACCGGCCAGAGTCAGAGTTCCCAGGCTCCCTCAGCACACTTCAAAGTGATGAGATGGCAGATAACCAGGAATAGATTAAGTATATTTTCAACAATTTAGTCAGAAACTTTCCGATCTCTCAGCTCAATATCTGTCTGAGTCTGTCAGCTCACTCTCTGGCTTAGAGTTCAATGGAAATGTCTGTCATTGAAAATGGGCAAAAGTTCTATCAAAAGCATGAATAAACATACATCGTCCCACAAATGATCTCTCTTTTGATCTCTCTGTCTCTCTGTCCCTCTTTATCTATCTATCTATCTATCTATCTATCTATCTATCTATCTATCTATCTATCTATCTATCTATCTACCAATATCAATCAGTGTAAGCAGATTCACTCACTGTGAACTATGCAGGGAGCAAATGGCGTTGGGTGTAGGGCGTTGCAATGTGATGCTTTGGAGATGGTCATGTCTGGAATGTGCCTGAATTGATAATTTATGAATGAAAATTGTAATCGTACTCTTTTTTTCCCTCTCTCTCTCTCTCTCCCTCTCTCTCTCTTTCCTAGTCTTTCCTTCGGCTCCCGTTACAGTTCATACCACAGCACCTGTGGTGGAGGTTCATGAGAACCAAAGTGAGTGAAATGAGTAAAAATGTAGTATCTTAGTTCTCTTCTCTTACAGTTATCACTTACTGAGTTGTGTTTGTCCTATTTTGATCATACTATCTCTCTTCTTGCATACAGTGGCAACTCTGACCTGTGAGTTCAAAACACAAGTAGAAAGCCGCCCTCGGATTGAATGGAAAAAGACCAAAGGGATGCGGTCTACTTCTCCAGACTTTGTCTACTTTCAGGGAGAGTTCCGAAGTAATTGTTTGCATCAGTTCATTTCTTCAAACACTGTGTGTCCATCTCAGTTTGTACACTACACCCCTCTGTGCCTCTACCACACAGTCTGAATCCTGATGTCCCTTCTAACCATACGCTCTGAACCCTCAAAGACTTAAAGGAGAACTTTGACGTGTTAGTTCTAGAGTTCTGTTGTTCGAGGGCTTCAAATACATTTTCATTTGGTACAAAAATGAGGAAAGTCCGTTTGGAAATGAACACCTAGAAAACATAGTTGTCAGGAGAGATTCTGTGTGTCAAAATAAAAGCCTTGATAGCTTTTGTAGTGTTTATAGGTGGAACACTCCTAGCTTTTCCTTTAACAGGCATGAATTAGTCAATCACAAAGTAGTTTCCTGCCAGATTAGTCTGTGTGGATCTAGGGCTTAGAGGTTAGAAGGGGCATTAGGATGTGGTCACACTCTCTCATTCTCTTTCCATGCATTTCTCAGAGAATTTTAAGAGTCGAGCAAATATTACCGGGGCAACAATCCACTTGAATGGGGTGACACAAGAGGATGCTGGGGAATACCGCTGTGAGATCAGTGCTGCCATGGACACTGTTCAGCTGGGAGAGGCTAACATCACCCTCATAGTGTTAGGTAGGTACTGCTGTGTTGTATGTGGTACAGTGTGTGTGTGTGTGTGTGTGTGTGTGTGTCAGGGAATACTGGGGAAATATGATAGAAGGCATTGCTATGATACACTATGCTGCTTTAACTAGGAAAAAAACACTTGAAATCTGTATTGAATACCTCAAATGATCATTTAATCAATAAACAACACAATTATAGCTTTAAGAAGGTACAGTGTTGAGTGTGATGCAGTGTGTGTTTGTGTGTGACGGAATACTGAAGGAATATGACAACAGATGTTGCTATAAGATAGTTTGCTGTTTAACTGACAAAAAAGCACTTTAAATATCTAAAAATGTAAATACCTCAAATGATTTTTGTTGTTCTCTCAATCTCATTTCCCATCTCCTCTGTGTGCTGGTGGTTGTGGTTGTGGTTGTGGTTGTGGTTGTGGTTGTGTTGGACGTTCGTGTTGGCAGTACCCCCCCAAACCCCCTCGTGTGAAATCCCGAGCAGGGCACTGACTGGCGCCACAGTGGAGATGCGCTGCAGTGAGTCTCATGGTGTGCCAGCGTCCACCTACACCTGGTACAAAGACAAAAAGGCCCTGCGTCCTTCAATCAACGGCACCTACACTATCAACACCCACACCGGGGCACTGGTGAGGCAGAGCCTTACACACTGTGTACAAAACATACACACACACACACACTAATGCCCCCACGCTCATGCACACACACACACAAGTAGACACAAATATCTTACACACACACACACACACACACACACACACACACACACACACACAGACACACACAGTTGTTTATATGTCCCTGTTCATGCCAACTTGTGCACCCTGACATTCATCATGTTTGCAGATGTTTACGTCTGTCACAAAGGCAGACACTGGACAGTACCACTGCGAGGCAAGAAATAAGGCAGGACCAGCCAAAAGCTGTGAGGGTGTCCACATGAAAATAGGTGAGTCATAGTCAGAGCGTGTGGGAGAGTCACATTTAATGGATGGTTTCTTTCTCTCTCTTTCTCTGTGTGCCCGTGTAGTTGTTTTCTCTATCTGTGTTTGTATCTATGTGTGTGTGTGTGTGTGTGTGGGGAGGGGCTCTTGTCCTCTTTTTCTCTGTGTGTATGTGCAGTCTCTCTCTCTCCCTCTCTCTTTCCGTGTATGTTTGTGTGTGTTTTTGTATGTATGTGTGTGTTTGTATGTATGTGTGTGTGTGTGTGTGTGAGCAGTCCCTCTTGTCCTCTTTTTCTCTGTGTGTATGTGCAGTCACTCTCTCTCCCTCTCTCTTTCTGTGTATGTTTGTGTGTGTTTTTGTATGTATGTGTGTGTGTGTGTGTCAGCAGTCTCTCTTGTCCTCTTTTTCTCTGTGTGTATTTGCAGTCACTCTCTCTCCCTCTCTCTTTCTGTGTATGTTTGTGTGTGTGTTTTTGTATGTATGTGTGTGTTTGTATGTATGTATGTGTGTGTGTGTGTGTGTGTGTGTGTGTGTGTGTGTGTTCAGCGGCGCTGCTAGAAATTTTGGGCCCTATGACAGAAAATTATTTTGGGCCTCCCAAACATTGATTATAATATTAAAATGTTCTCTAGGGCCCCCTATCAGTGCCAGGCCCTTGGAATCATCCTAACCTCCCCCCCCCCTGGTGGCGCCCCTGTGTGTGTGTGTGTGTCACAAAGCAGATTACTGATTTCCAAGAATATGGCACACAGAAAAAGGAGAAAGTTCAACTGTCAACGGAATAAACATTGTGCATTTAGTTTACTGGCACAGCACAAAGCTCCACTGTTTATAAGTCCATTGTATCCCAGTGAACTATATACGACGTAAATAAGCCATGGTGGAGTTTCCTTCAAAATGATATATAAATAGTCAGATGAACCCAGGGGAAGAGGCCCAACACAATAACATCAGGAAACAGCTGTACAAAAGGTGAACAAATGAATACAAACTGGAATGGTAACTAAACTACTGTTGCAGCTCAGTTCCATTGTCTCTCTGTCTCTCTTTCTCTTTCTCTCTCTCTCTCCTAGATGATGTAAATGTTTTTTATGTCTTCCTGACTTACCATTCTCACTCTCTCTCTCTCATAGATGATTTAAATGTCCCAGCAATCGCAGCAGGAGTGGTGGTGGTCTGTCTGGTAATAGCACTCTGTGTCTTTGGGGCATGTTACGCACACAGACATGGCTTTTTCAGTAGTAAGTATATTTGTTTCAATTCAATACCTTTCTTCATGTTACATTGCAGTAGTATACTTACAAACTACTGGCAGCTATCTCTTCTACATCAACAGCAGCACAGATGAAATTCTTGGCTAGTGTGTAAACTCATCTATGTTTAAATTTATAGTTTATTTGACAGACACTTTTATTCAAAACAACTTATAACATAAATAAACATGTCATTAATATTTAAAATGAACACTTAAGTAGTAGCCTAAATAACATAATTTAAAAGACCAATATTAAACACACAACTGCTAAACACAAATTTTAGATCAGTAGTAGTTACTACCATAAATATGGTAAATGCCTGTGTTTTTTCTGTCATCAAGAGATTGTTTCTCATGGACTCTTTTTATCTCCAGTAGTAGTTACTACCATAAATATGGTAAATGCCTGTGTTTTTTCTGTCATCAAGAGATTGTTTCTCATGGACTCTTTTTTTTACTTTATCTCCAGGACACAGAGGAAGGTAATTAAAAGTGCTCTTTCATACTAAGCTCTGAAATACTACAATTTGTTTGTGTGTGTGTGTGTGTGTGTGTGTGTGTGGTTTATGGCAACTGAACTAGACAAGTACAAACTAATTGCAAGACTTGATTGATAAACCTCTGCAAGAGAATGATTCCTATGTGCCCAGTTTACTGACTTAACAATTTCATTGACATCTCTCATTCCAAGTGGCATTTGTCTCCTCTGCTCACACTCAAAATCCTTGGTTTGACCAGCTGGTTTATCCATTTGGTGTCGTCATGTCGTTTTTCGTCTTATCTGACCCTTGCATGCATTGTGTTCACTGAAACAGTTTCAATTCCCCCGTGCGTCCCAGCGAATTTCTGACTTCCCCTAAACCAACATGGCCCCCTTTTCACAGGTCCTTCTGGATCACCCAGTGCCAAGGTGCAGCTCACATCAGCAGCCAGAACCTCAACAGAACCGAAGATATGTGAGTCAGACAGACTGAATACACAGTAGCCCATAGAGGTCCAGCAGGGATGTATCAATGTGGGAATTTGACCCTACAATCACAATGACAAGAAATATCTCGATATGATCAGTATTATTAAAGTGTGTTGAATTGGTCAAAAAACTCTGACACACAAACAGAAATGATTTAACCAAAGTTGCTGTAATAAAAGGCTAAGTCCTTTATCCACCACACTTTCCCCAGGGTGGACAACATGACACGATGCTGCTAAAAACATCTTATGTGGGATGGAGGACAAAACAGTTTAATGGTTATAATCTGTCATAATAGTTATATCCATTGAATTATCCTTCAGGAATTTCATCCCATTTTAGCGATTAATTGGTTGTGGTGACATCTCTATAGTCCAGTTAAATCCCAATGCGGCCTGTTACTGGTGTGATGGCGTGGTGACATTATGCAGACATCAGCAGGGAAGTGTTTGGCATTGCTGGTGTCTCCGTTGAAACTAGAGAGGAATTCCACTGCGGTATGCTCATGAGCCCAAAATGGCTTTGCCTCGTACCGTGCTGCTTCACTTATCATCTGTGCAGGCTGGGGTATGCCTCTTCAGCTCGCTCTGAAAACTTTCCCCTACTTTCAGAGACATCACACTGCATCAGCGCTCTAGCTCCAAACAGCTCCCCCCACACGGGCACATAGGAAAATGAAAAGTGTCTCCATGGGTCTATTCAAGTGCATCCCAAAAACAGATGAAGTCCAGAAACCACACACACACACTCAGGCATGCAAACCTTGTCTACTTTATGCATCTATGTGTAATAAATTCATCCCTCTCTCTCTCCCTCCCTCCTTTTTCCCCCAGGAACACAAGGTACAGCCCCCCTCCTGAAGAGGTGTGTGATTGTTTTTTTTTTTCTCTCTCAGTTGCATGGTGTTCTCTCAGCCAGTTCCATGTAGGCTTAGTTTTGTTGTATAGCAACAGCAGTTGTACATTATGTCTCCGGGGAAGGGTTGTTATGGTTAGCGGACGGGGAATGTTAAGAGATCGGAACAGTTAGTGCTACTGGCCTCATTCCTCATTTTTTAACCTTTTAGAAACAGCAGGACTTCAAGCACACTCATTCCTTCATGTTGTGATGGAGCCAACGCCTTTAATTGTGGACAAACTCGACCTACTCCTCACTCAGTTCTGTCCACACTGGGTGGATGTCTTACCCCACGGAATGAGTCACAGATTCAGTGTCAGCTTACGTCTACATGCACATCAAAAGTGGCCAAAAAGATTTTTTTTTAAACTCATCCGATGCCACTTGCGTGTTTTTTTTTTTGCTTTTCCTGTCTCCCCACTGGCCAAACACACATACCAATGTGTCTTACGTTCTCTCACGCCCTCTAGTGGAGGCCTGATGTTTGTTCATAAAGACTTCTAAAGTTGTATACAGGTGCCATGTTCTGAGGATCTCGTTTTACCTGCCAGCATACAGTGCAAAATAGATGGAGGGGAGTGACACGCCACACTGCTTAAATTAATAACAGCTTTCAGTGAACACATTCATGGTGCCTTAAGTTTTGTTTTTTCCCTTCTGGAGTGGTCTTCCTTTCTATCTGACATGTAAATAATTGTGAGTTTCTTTGCCATACAAGAAATGTGTTATTTTTGTTTAAGGTTTGTATGTGTATGGATGTGTGAATGTATGGATATATTTGTCTCTGTACTACTGTCATTATTAAATGAGTTTTGTACATACATGCGCAATTTTGTATTTTGAATAACCAAAAAATAAAAATAAAACTATATTGTCAATAATTAGAAGAAGAAGAAGAAGAAGAAGAAAATGACAACCAACATTGTCGTCCAAGACAATCATTTATTAAATATTCAACTTGTTAATGTTGGAACAGAAAAGACAGGTAAGAGAAGTGCAGAATAGACCAACTTTACTTGGCCACCTCATCCAGTTTGGGCTCTGCGGAGGCAAGAGGGACCAGAGCAGGAAAGGTTATGCAAGAAAATGTATTTGCAAAATAATACGCAACAAAGAAAAAGAATAAAAAGAATTTGCAAGGCTCGAAAGGGATCTGAAATATGTAACAGTGACCAAAAATGCTTATGCTCCAAAAAAAATCTGTTCTGTTGGCTTGTAAAACCTTGAGGTGCTGCCTCAGTCATTACTGATTGAAATTTGACAAAGGATATGTTTCACCAAATAGTTGAGGGAAAAGTTAGTAAGATATCACCAAACAGTACTAGCTATTACTTCGTCTTGGATTGCTGCATTACATAAAAAACTCATACTAGTGGATTCAACTATGTTCAAATATAGGCCTATTAAGGCAGGTCTAAAACAAAGTTTCTACTATAGACAGTTAATTTATACATCTTTATCCATTTATCCTTTATTTTATCCCTAGTTTTTACCCAGGGATAAAGCACCAGTGGTAACAAATCCAAAGGTTACCGTTTCACTCCACACAAAACAGGAGGCAAAACTCACCAGTAAATTTGAAGTCGGGGAATTTGGTGAGGTCTCCACCTCCGTATAGCCTCTGCAATTTGGTGACCTCCTCAGACAGATTCTTCTGGTATTCTGGGCCAGCCTCTACCACACCACCTGATGCTCTGGGGGATAAGGTGAGACACACATAAGATAAAGCCCTGAAAAGATAAGGCATGCCCATCCCCTACACAAGTTAAATCAATACTCCAAAGTACTTCTCATCATAGCCCTGTTGTTTGAGCTCACCAAGTGCTGTTGGTAAAAAGAAGAATGAGAGAATTTGGCACGACACAGACTGAATAGCGATCCTGCAGCTTACGCTAACTGGACGCGGCTATGGGAAACCAAACTGAAAGTGAATTTGTATTCAATCAGCTTTAGTTATCAGTTCAATATTCAGGTCTATGCTGTATCAAAGTTTCTCCTTCTTTCTACTTGGTGAGCCAGACAACAGGGTTAAGGTTGGAAGTACTCCGGTACAATCACTTTAAATATGCAGTTACATAATGAGCACAACCAATAGAATGTACAATCCATTTTTACAGTATGCAGTGTCCAAACGGCAAAGCAAAAGGTGAATGCACATCCCTTACAAAGAATGGGACATTTATGGGGCAAAAATCTGCATTTACAATACATTACACTGCATTGCAAAGAGTCCCTTCACTTTTGAACATGTGGAAAAAGTTCAGTTACTTTCGTACTCTATGTAAACAGAAATGGCATATTGAACTGTTTCCCCTACTCTCAAGGAATTGTTCAATGGCTTTCAAATGAAGTTTTCCTGCCTGGACTTAGAGATAATGTTAAAATGATTCTGAATAGACAACCACTTCTGAACTTCCAACCATTCCCGGCAACTTCTCCCTACACAGACTATACTTCAAAAATTTATGTGAGAATACTACTGGCCCATACTTGCTCTTGGTCGTATAGTCGCGAATCTTGTCAAGAAACAGCTTCTGGACGGGATCCATGTCCTTGGCCCGGTTGAAAAGCACAGCAGAGATACCAATGTTTCTGCGCAGAGTCACAGATACCGCAGAGCGGAGGAGAGAAGACAGCTGGAATAACCGGTGGAGAGCCATGCTGTGCATGAAAATATCAGAGAACAAGTAAATAAAAGGAACACGTCATACAAAACATTCATCTACTTCTCTAAGTTAGCTCGGGCAACTAACTGTAATCTAGGTTCCACAGGACGTTAGCACTTGCTCGCAGACTGACCGTGGGCAACCCGGGGTTAACTAGCACAGTTAGCTAACACGTTCCTTTGCTAAACGCGTTGTCGTAAATAAATGCTAAGTTTGCTGAACAGTAATTTTGTTTTGTATTCTAAAACTGTGTATGCCACTGTATTATTACAGTAAATTAGCAAGTCTGCTATGGGTCACGTTTCCAAACAGTTTAACACACCAACATTATGTTAGCTTGCTAATGTTTCACGTTAGCTGTCCTGATTTGACACTGCAAGTCAAGTGACTAAAATGCACACATCTTTCGCTGTTAGCAGCTCTAGTAAGTAAGATTTAGTTTTTATCAGTGAAATAATGACATTTGCACATAATTAACGTTAAGGCGCATGCATTTAGTATTATAGAAAAACAAGTGATTAAAAGTCACCTTGTATTTGACTGTGGTACCGACTCACAGGGAAGACGTCAACCGATAAATGACGTCGAAAAGATTTATCTCCTTCATTGGCTTGGGGGCATTCATTTACTGCCACCATCTGGTGTGGAGTAGCCCGTGATGATAATCAGTGAGTCAAAATGAACGAGAAACGAGAAATCAATACCTAATGTAAATTCAAGGCCCCATAACACATGTCTCTGGTTTTGGCACACTCATGAAATTATTATCAGCTCCCAATGGTGTTCTACATCTTAAGACTCTGAACAAGAATAAGAAGAAGCCCCACCACGCGGTAAATTTATTGTGAGCAACTGCCGACAGCCTACAAGACGCTGAACATAGACCTATGCCACCTGTTGGAGCGGTAAGAAAACCAGACGTTTGTTACTATTTTGGCAGAACCATTTAGCATACAAATACCTTGGGCTGCATCTGGACAATAGACTGGACTGGTCTGCAAACACTGATGCACTGTGCAGGAAAGGGCAAACCAGGCTCTATTTCCTGATGAGGCTGGAATCTTTCAACATCTGCAGCAAACTCCTCCTGATGTTTTACCATTCTGTTATGGCCAGTGTAGCTACTCTTCTATGCTGTGGTGTGCTGGGGTGGTAGCGCTAAGAGAGACATTGGACGACTGGATACACTGGTGAGAAAGGCTACGCTGTATGGTTGAAGTAGAACTGGAGGTCTTAAACTTGCCCTGCTACACAAAACCTCGCCTGTTGCTTTTGAAACATCGTCACCTTGCTAAAAAAAAAAAAAATTACAAAAAAAGTAACTAAAATACTTTTTCCATGGCTTATCTGATTGACATCCATTACGCATTGGATTTGTGGTCATCTCACAGTTGTTCTCAGTGATTGTTTCTAAAGGCTGTGTGCCTGTGTATGTTTCAAGATACTGGATACCTTAATTTACCCTCTGGATTAATAGAGGATCTATCTATCTATCTATCTATCTATCTATCTATCTATCTATCGATCTAGCACTTCAGTCCCACCATGCTCACATGCCAGCATCTCCCACTGCAAATAGTGCATACGTTTGACACAAGACTTTACTCAATGTAGCTAAAACGCAGTACACTGAATAGGCTACTCTATCAGCTTTCTCCAAGAGAAAAAAAGTTATGCCTAGACCTAGACCATTAATGTAGGCTACTTCCCATGCATTACTCAAGTACAAAATAATCTGGTAAAATGTAATAGAGGTTGTGTAGAACAATAAGCGATAATGGGTTATGGTTGGTTATAGTAGATTGTGTCATGTAGCCTAATGTAGGCCTACTCTAGAGCATTAGTTGATAACCTGTAGCCTAAACTGTTAACTATGTATGTTTTTCACGCAGAAAAGAGCCATGCAAATGCTGCACACACTTTAATTGAAACAAACATAGACAACTTCAGTATATGTATTGTGCCATATTCCTATAACATCCATGGGTGAATGAGTATTTGTTCCAAAGTTGGTCGATCTTTGGGATGAAAAGTTAGACACCGGCGAATGAGGTTTCGGCATTCTGTCAAAAGAAATGATACATGAACATATTAAGAGAAGGTGTAGTACATAAGGGGACATGCATGAACAGCTATTCTCTCTCTACCAAGTCAACCCCCCGGTTCTGGTGCATGAAAAAAGCACCTGAAGTGAACTGAGCTGCCGCCTCCCTCTCACCAGCCCCTTCTCAGCCAGCCCTCCCCTTGAGTTCCTAAGTATCCCCGCCCTTTTCAAAAGGCTTTTTCAAAAACGTAAAGCGGGTGTGCTTAAGGGGTGCACTTACTGTTTAATGATTGTTTTGTTGAGAGCAAACGTTGCCTTTCAATTGTCTGCCTCTTTTATAATGTAGTCCCCATGATATGAAAAACACTGTTAAATTTTGGCTGGTAAAAAATATGCCTGGCCGGTATTTTTTTCAGCTACATTGCCATATTGACTGGTAAAATTTGAATTTTGACCCCTGTATATGGTCATAAAAATGTGATCTCTAGATCTATAGAATATTCATAATGCATCAGCATCCTAAAAACAAAACTGTAATGAAATAAAAACAGGCAATAATATCTCCTGTATGGCAGTGATTAGTCCCAGATGTTCTGGTTTAGAACCCAACATTGGGCTACAGATGTTTTTTCAACAAAGACATGAAATGTAGTAATTTCTTTTGCAAATTGTGTTTGTCTTTTCTACTGACTTAGATGAAAAACAAACAACAACTTTTATGACCAAGTACAGCTTAAAAAAGCAGCTAGGTGAATTGCACAGCATCCAGATGATTTCAAGCAGTACTGTATAGTGTGGCATTGATACATATGGAATTCTAAGATATGTTGAACAGGCTTCTGTTGAAAGATGGATTCAGAAACAAACTGTGATAGCCAATGATAATGTAGGAGAAATAGATTGTTAAGGAAACTAGAGGATCAATCATACAAACAGTATGTGATTTTATCTTGTCGAGCCTATTTCTGCTTTCGCTAATGAATGATTCACATGTAGGTTATTTGTTATCCAAGAACTCAATTAATCAATGAAACGATCCATAATAATCGATAGCTGCAGCGCTACACTTTATTTCTAATGGTTACCCCCCCTTCAAAAAATGTGTCTGCGACTCTGGAGTTAGTGTGCCCCTGGAGTCACTGCGCCCCTTGGAGTTGAGCAGGCAAACACAAACAGGGCTAACGTCAGCGCTATTACTTGTCAAATTGTTCAACTATGCATAGACAAAGTTTACCTTGCATCTATTTTAGATGACACAGCAATTCGTGATGGTTTATAAACCGATGAGTCACAGTTCTCTCTCTTTCTCTCACTCTCTCTGACTCTCACTCACACCAATCAAATGACACAAATGTATTTTTTTGGGCGAGTATGGTTTTTAAAAAACTTCATAATGTAGTTTTGTTTATTTTTGTACCAAAGATGGCATGTCTGGTATGATTTCTGTCCATGATTGCCCAGCATAAGATAAATCAATAATGGAAATTTTATTATCAGTTGTGTGACATTTTGAATGAAAATGAAAAAACACATATTGGTCGACCTCTGTTAAAACGTATAAACTGTGGACATGAAATCCGTACATTTCATACAAATCCCTAAAACCGGTGCAATATTGGTCTTAAATTACAATTATAATGGTCTTACAAAGTCTTACATTTAAGTTGATGAAACCTGCAGAAACCCTCTCTCTCCTTCTCTCTCTCTCTCTCTCACACACACACACACAAACACACACACACACCTCTTGATATGCCACGTGGGAAGTATAATGTTCCTTTTAGAATGCCATTTTCATCGTAAAAGGGCACATCACCCCACAGCATCTGAAAGAGTAGGATTCCCAGTGACCACACGGTTGCTGGAATGGCAAAATACTCTCCTCGTAATACTGTCTCAGGAGGGAAGTACTCTGGTGTTCCTGCAGAAGACATTCAAGTGAGGTAAAGTCTGAATCCGAACGTCTCCCGTAATCCATAAATCCTGTACCCTCAAAGACGTGAAAAACTGGCATGAATCAACCAATCATGAAGCAGATTCATGCCAGTTAAGTCCTTGAGCGGGATTTCTGCTAGGATTCAGACAATGAGAACACTGACTCTCTCTCTCTCACTCTATCCTTTTCTCACTCACCAGCAACATCAGTGTACTGTCCTTCCTGGAGTACGGAAGCCGAACCAAAGTCCAGCAGCTTGATGCGATGCGTGGCCGTCTGCACCAGGATGTTCTCGGGCTTCAGGTCGCGGTGGACCACGCCCCGCGCATGGCAGTGCAGCAGCACACGCACCAGCTGCTGCATCATGTACTTGGCAATGGGCTCGTCCAGGTAGCCCTGGCCCTTCTGCATGTAGTTGAAGAGGTCCTGGCAGGGCTCGGGCCTCTCCAGCACCAGCACATAGCACCCTGCAATCTCCACACAGTCCAGTAACTGGGCAATGCCGTTGCAGGTGGAGCCGCGACACACCTGTCGCAGCAGGGCTATCTCGAGAGGGATGGGCTTCTCAAACTCTGCCTGACATACCAAATGCATGAGTGAGCAGGCTATTTCTAACAGGGTAAATTATCTATCTATCTATCTATCTATCTATCTATCTATCTTTCTATTTGTTAGCCAATATCAGCATTCCTTTGCCATGGGATAAATCAAGTAAAATCAAGTAGGTTTTGTTGTCATTTCAACCATATATACTGTATATAGTGAGACGAAAACAATGGTTCACCATGGATTCAAGTGGTGCTACATTTAAGATACATACAAACACTCATAAGGAAGGGTCCAAAATATATCAAATATTCAGACCATGGCTGTGGACTGCACATTTTAGTGCCCCTCACATAGACAGTACAGTTTAGGGATGATTTCACTCACTCACCATTTTTGCCCACATTTTAATCTTCTTCAAGTCCACCACCTTCAGTGCCACCTGTTTCAGTGTATTGGACAAGAACACAATTTCACTATGTCTCACACCTAGTATTTCTATGTATGTGACATTAAAAGATCCTTGAATACCCAAACGTTTTCTTTCAAAAGCCTGCTGTATTCACATCTGTGTACCCTGTTATACTGACTTCTGCATTTCCCTCAGCCAGAAATACAGGTTGCCAGAATAGTCACATGAGAATGCAGAATGAACTCCTGCACACTGTCCATTTTTCATTTCCATCATGTGGTCTTAAGTTAAAGACCGTTAAAAACGAATAGCTGTGAAATAGTTGCTTGCGAAATGGACAGTGTGTGGGAGTTCTACTTTGGTCAACAAATCTGCTCTTAAGAGTTGAGCAAAACAATCTACATGCAGAATTATTGTGGAGTATTAAAATTCTTGTTGTAGATTAGTAACATTAAAAAGGGCCCTACAGTTGAAATGCAGGGTCAGATGGACCCACACAGGCCTACTCACCGGGAGATTGTCAGTCTTCCTGTATCCAGCATACACACTCCCATAGCCACCGTGGCCTATCAACTCTCCCTTGCTATACATGCTCTCATACCGCTCTATAATGCAACAGTTTGGGTAAACAATGTGTACTTGTTAGTTTAATGGCTCACACAGACAGTTGAGATAATCACAAGAAGGGATACGCTTTAGGTCAAGTCTCGCAGATTCTCACTGCACAGTTACAGCTCTACAATTGAAAGAAAAACTAAAGCAGTTTGGGGGGGGGGGTGTCCCCCAATTTAATTTTCAGAGTTTAAAAAAAAAATTTAGATCATTTATAGATATGCATTAGTAGGTCATTTTGCATTGTTACTGGGCAACCCAGATATATGCAAGATTTCGGCGTCATTTCCAGCTGTATCTGTATCCTGTTTAGTGACAACCAGTTAAGATTTGGGGTCTCAAAATGACTCACAGAAAGGTTATGTTAAGACTTAGGATCTAATAGGTGAATTGAGCACCATGCCCCCACCCCCTGTTTCAAAGACATACCTACTGCAGTCAGTTTTTTGGAATCGGCTCTGTCTTGCTGGAACTTCTGTTTAGGCTCCTGGGGCTGTTTTGCAGAGACAGAGGCACTGGAATGTGTCCTGTCCCAGGAGTGGTTGAGGAAACTGTGGATCTCTGCATGGTTCACAAACCCATTGGCGGCCCGCCAGCGGGTCATGCTCCTGGTGCCCAGCGCCGGGCCAAATGTCAGTCGGCAATGGCGATCCAGTTCATATGAGCTGTTGACCTCTGCCCCGGTGCCATTCTTCACCTTCGCCTCATTTTCCTCTTTGCTTTGGTCTGAGCAGCAGCTCTTCACATGCCTCAGTGGCTCCTGCCGCTGTTTCTTATTCTCTCTGTCTTTAGAAAGCCTTCTTACTCCCTCTGCAGACCTCCGAAGATGCCTCTTCCTCCTGTTAGCCTGCACAGAGCTCCATGCAGATACTGGGCAGCTCAGAAGAGTCTCTGAGTGAGAAGGGGTGTACAAGTAGCTGTCAGAGCACCACTAGAGTCACAGCACAGATTTGTCTGCATTAAAGCAGAACTTTCAAAGACTATTTTGCAAATGTGTTTACGCATTTCTCATATCCTTTGTAGATTGAGGAGAAAAACATATGCTGGATTATGCAATATTGGTTGCTAAAAATAAGACTATTTTGAATGTTCAGTCTTTTGACAAAAAATGTTGAGTCCATACTCTTACAACTCTTAACAATTGTTAAGTAAAATATTTTTAAAAATTAATATTGTGAAAATGTTAAAACCTTTGTGCAAAAGTGTTGATAGGTGTGTAAAGCTAACAAGTGCAGTATACCTTTGGAGGATGCCATGACTTTGTTGTCCCTCCTATGATCCATTCTTGAGAGAGCATCACACAACCAGTGAGGCATAGCCCACATGTTGGCTGTTCACACTGACGATGTCACAATGCTGCTTAAGATGATGTCATAAGAGTCATTGGCCACCCTGGTCTGTGAGGTGGCAGTGGCTGTGTCAAGGTGAGTTCTAATGAGATCCACAGCTCCATGGAACTGTACCAGGGGTGCCATGACTACTATAGAATGTACTGTAGAATGGTCTTGTAAATTAGGGTGAGGCAAGGTAATTTGGGACACTTTTTGGTTGATCACAAATAAAACCATTTAAAAAACTAAAAAGGGATTGAAGTGAATACTTTTTTCATTTCATACGAGTCTCTGCTACATTTATGTACAAAAAATATAGATTTAAATCTTTAAAGACCACAATACACCATACCTCGGTCTGAGAAAACTTTTAGGTAAAATACTAGACCTGGTCAGGTAAAATGGGACAGTAGTATAATGAGGAATTTGGACAATTTGAGGAATAATGATCATGTTTGTTTTCGTTTTCTAATAATTTAAATGCATACATCAAATTTATATAGATAGGCTTTCATACGTGTCTGTAAGAGTGTTTGTGTGGTGTACGTGTATGGGACATGCGCACACATAGCCTACTATGAGTGCGAGAAATTTCACGCTAATGGCTAATGTGCTAGTGGCTACATTCTACAGAATACAGCAAAAGTGTCCCATTTCAGCTAAATTTCTTGTCCCAATTTACCTGGTGCACACTATGTCACTAAAATTCCTTCTCCTTAAAAAAAGTAAAAAAAAAAGTGCCAAATGTTTTGATATTTAAAAAATTTATAAAGTATCATAAATTTCAATATTGCTTTGTATTACATTATCATTGATTCAGCTACAATATTCTTATGATCATTAAGGCAGAATCATGGGGCTCACGTTGCACGTATTGGGTCTACTTATTTTCTGAATACTGGCTCCTCCAATTGATGATACATTAGACTAATCAAATAGATTGTCCTGTAAAGGACATTTGCAGTAACGATATAATAACATGGTTTCTTTATGGCTGATAATATTGAAAGAGTTAAAGGTCTAAAACTATATTCGTCCCATTTTACCTTGTGCCCCTACTAATCCCAATGAACCCCAACTAAACTGATTGTGTAAAACATGTTAAAACCTATGAAGCTATAAGCCTGTAGCTTACAAATCAACTCACTACCTAATGAAGAAATCTGATGGAGCCACATGTACATCCAAAGTCATTTGAATCGTGAACCGTTCATCACAGCAACGAGTAGCGTCATTAGAAAGCTCAGATTGCGCTGTTTCACTCGATATGCCGATGGTATCTGCGTGACTAGAACTCCGCGAGCAATGTTACCGAGATCAACAGATATCAATTTACATGCACTCACGTGAATCAGGCTAGAGTTAGGGCAGGTTTTTGGCAGCGCTGTTACTGTGTCAAGTGTAACTCCTAAGTAGCGTGTATTGCGCCTGTGAAGAGGGGGTTACGCTTGTCTGCATTTCTGACAATCTAATAGACCCACTGACTTTCTATCTAAATGGGCCTAATGCAAGTTTTAATTTCAGATTTACTAGACACTGTAAACAAACTCACAGACAGACAAACGTACAGACCTCACTTCCCCCTTGGTACACTTGACTCAAATAACTATACAGAGAGTAAAAAAGGAAATAATGAGGTTAAATAAATATGTAATTTATCACATAGTCTTGATGCTGTAATTGAGCTAGTGAAGCTATAAGTCTACAGCTCTACGACTCATACATAAATTAACTCAATAAACTGTTGAGAGACAAAACTTTAAAAAGCAGTCATTATTTTTTTTTTTTAAATTAAATGCAGAGTAATGAGTTAAAATATACTAACATGGGCTATTTCCTTGTCAATAAATGGGTCACATTTTTCACTCTACCAAGTAAAGTGAATTGTAGTGAGTTCAGCAAACATATTTGCTGAATGCACACATAAGGACACACAGATCTCACATCTCCTTTACTTGGAAGTTACTTTTTACCAAGATGACTTAGTCTACCACCCTGCGCCTTCGCCTATCACATCCACTGTAGCCCAGCCAATGAGATGAAGGTATGGTGAGACTTCGTACTGGAGTAAATCCCTTGAAATGCTCTGTGTTTATTGGTCTATCTGATGAGAACTTTGGACGTCGCTGCTGCCTCATTCACAAGAGGGTTGTCTGTTTGCTCCTCATTTCTCTTTTCTCTTCTCTTTCAGTTCAGTGATTCTGTAATCCACTTTAAACTTTTGCTTTGGACGCTGAGAGCCCCACGCATGAGTGCAGCCACAACCGTAAGGACATATTAGAGGATCAGGAATGGCTTCAAGACTCTTGCCCATGTTGTGTGTACTCGTGACCGTGCCTCGTCTGGTCACACTAGAGGGCAATGTTAAGCCCCGGGAAAAGCAAGAACCTGCCAGCTGGACACCTGGAAAACTCCTGGTGGTGCCCATGGATGGCAGCCACTGGGTGGGCATAAAAGCCGTGGCCGAGGAAATGGGCCGCAGGGGGCATCACGTCCTGGTGGTCATCCCAGAAGCCAGCATGAGACTGGGCCCGGGCAAACACTTTGAGACTCTCACTTATCCGGTACCGTACACTCAGAATGTGGTGGATGAGTTGCTGGAGCAACACTCGCAGAACCTGCAGACCAACCCAGGACCGCTGTTGGAGAAGATCGGTAAGGTGTGGACGCGGGTGAAGAAGTTGTCTAACTTCATGATCACCACCAGTGAGAGTCTCCTGTTCAACGAGACACTGGTGTCTTATCTGAGGGAGCAGGAGTTTGACACCATCCTCACAGACCCATTGATACCAACCGGTGCCATCCTGGCACACAATTTCTCTGTGCCGCCAGTCTATCTCCTGCGTGGCATCCCATGTGGATTGGACCTGGTGGCAACAGCGTGCCCAAGCCCTCCTTCTTATGTGCCAAGGTATTTTTCACGTAGTACTGACCAGATGACTTTCCTACAACGCGTGGTCAACTTCCTGGTGGCCATGGTGGAGCCTGTTTTCTGTAAGGTCCTTTTCTGGCAGTTTGATGGAGTAGCGAGTCGCTTCCTGCATAGGGACATCACAGTGGCAGAGATTCTCACTGACGCCCCATTGTGGCTGCTGAGGTATGACTTCACCATGGAGCTGCCAAGACCACTCATGCCCAACATGGTGCTGATTGGTGGAATCAACTGCGCGGTGAAGAGACCACTGACAAAGGTGAGTATCGCCTGCTTCACTCTTTTTGAACCCCTCATTAGCCTCTGCTTGACAGGTTTGGTTTATTTACACTTTAATGCTGAAACAGAAGGAAATAATTACTATTAGTCAGGAGCATATAATTAAGCCTGTTATGATGATTCCAATGGTGCACAAAGTAACCATAAAGGTAAATAGAGGCTATTTACAGAATCTACCTCATGAAACATGTCTAGTCTTTAAAGAAAACAAATGTTTGAGTGACATGATTGAAATAAGTAACACTTTCACTTCATTTTAGCTTGATTACTACTGTAGCATCACCAGCACCAGATTCATGAGATGGTCATCTTGACATCAAATGTCAACTGTTACGGAGTGCCTTAAATATTAAATACTTTGCTCTTCTGTTTACTATATAACCCTGCCTGTGTTAATTCATAGTTCTGAGTTTTCAGTGCTATTCTACAATATAGAATACATTTATGCATTTAGCATTCATTTTCTAAAGGAAAATTCCATTCACTGCAACCCATGGCTCTATTGTGGTGCTGTGTGTTGTCAGTAGGGAAAAGAACAAGAAAATTTGGTACAACCTAGGCTGATAGGCAAACTGACAGCCAAAGCTAACCAATAGTGGCAAATAAACGTAGCTTGCCTCAGTTTGCTTCCATCCATTGGATATCCTTAGGCACCAGTTAGCTATTTGGTTTATTTTTTGCCAAAATGTCACGTTCTGTTACTTACTGGCAGCACTCAGTGATCTGAAACTGGGCCAGAGTTTTCCTTTCAGTACATATAACATTAACGACATCAAGAGCCTGTCAGAGGATGAGAGAGAGCAGAACTTTAAGTAAGTTAACTGCAGGATGTAGAAGACAGGAAACAGAGGGAGTGAAGGAAGTGTGTGTGTGGTGAGTGCAGGTTTTTGGGTGGTTAAATGTGTTAGGAGAGGAGGTCCTCTTGGAGGAGCTGCCCTCCAGAGCTTCTTGAAAGTAAAGAGGGGGAAACCTTGCTCTGGTAACCCTTAGTAGGTCATTGCACTAATGGGGAACCAGTGTTGAGATATTGCCGCTTGCCGTCCTAACTATTCTCATTTCTGATCAGATTAAGAAAAAGACCCTTGTGATTTGACTACTAGTGTTTTTGTTGTTGTTCACAGGATGCAAAAACAAGGCCACAGAAAGTCTTAAAAGATGCATAGATTATGACACTTTCAGATATTTTCAACAAATGTGTGGTTGGCAACTGTCAACTGTTGCCAATTCAGTGGTTGGCAGCTGGTCAAATCAAATACCGTTATGTCCTTTCCCCGACTCTATTCTGTGCAGTCTGAAGAACTCATGATAAGATTTTATTCTGCTGATGGCAGATCAAAGTTTACAGAGTAAAAATCAATGATGGTCATGAAGAGATCACTAACTACTTGTTTGGTTATCTCTTTGATGCCATTCAGTCTTTGACCTTTCAACTTGATGAATGATAATTTAAATGATAAAGTATAATTAAATTAATTTCATTATTACTTTGCCACTTTCCAGTCTTTTCTTGGTCTGATTGTCTAATTGCCAAAAAAAGAAGTATTGGTTTTGATATGAAATAGAGATAAGATGAAAATGTTGCAGTTCTATTTGTGGTGAAAGTATGTGTATTAGTTTTATGATATGTAGAGGTGGAATTTCTCCAATAGGGGTCGCTCAATGGCCACTTAAGATTTCTAACAGTTGCGCGATACATTGCCTACCTACCTCGAGCTTTGCCAAGATAAACAAAATCACTCTATTTGGTATGTCTATCTCACGAAAACAACTGCTCCAAGTTCCCTGTGTTGAATGACCTATCCTGAGTACTACTGTACTCTTTTTCCCAGAATCACATTCACATTTTAAATCACATTTTGCATAAGATAAATGGTGAAATAAAAAATACATGCTTACCTATGACTTAACTATCATCTTGGTCAAATTAACTTATAAAATGTAATTAAGGTCAAGTGTTAGTAATAATTCTGAGGATGATCATTTTGAATGTAACTAAAAGTAGGCCATGTTAATATGTTTAGTTATGTAATGTTAGTTGAGGCAACCTAATTCAGCATTCAAGAGACGGAGGTATCTAATAGCCATGCCAAGAATTTGGCGTTGAGAAGTAACGTTAAGACTCATAGCATAGCAGTGATAGCACCGTTTCTCCAATTTTAAGAGTCTGGCCTTCTTTTCTAAATCGTATAATCTGCAATGTGACACACGCTAACTAACAATGGCTTGGTGTGAATGTGAGGCGGTTGCAGAGACTCACTTGTGCACTTCATTGATTCCCTCCACCACGGAGGTTAAGTTTTCGCCGGCGTTTGCTTGTTTGTCTGTCTGTGTACAAAATAACTGCATGGATTAAATAAAGTACTGCACGGATTTGAATAAAATTGTCGGAGAACGTGGGTATTAGGACAAGGAACATGTGATTAAATTTTGTGCTGATCCGGAACACCGTTTGGAATTTGTATTGTGTCAGTGTCCCTATATTGCCTTAGTGGACTCTTTGAGAGCTCATCGAATTCATATGCTGTTGTCTTGATTTCTCTTTACTTTCATAGTAATGGAAATCACATACTTGTTATTTAATATAATGGAGGTGGAGAATAATACATTTCCGTCTTGTGCACTGGATGTACTTGAAATTCAGAAAAGTGACACGATACAAGGGACACCACCTTAACTATTATCCAGTCAGCGCATGTTGCTCTCATAAGCTACACATGTAACCAGGTTAATTTATCCATATGGTTTTGGGTTGTTATTATGGTGATGGATTTCTTGCAGACACTTTCATCCAGTTGGCACCAATGCCTCGTCGCCTAATCACATGGATCAGTCAGCAGCACTGTGAAGATCAGAGGTTGTCTTTTGGAATATCATCAAAAAAAAAACAGAAGAAAGGGGATCTAAGCTAGATTAGTGTGGGCCCAGAAACAGGGTCTAGTACACAGTACAGATCACATATCCCTTGCCATGTCCCAGCGTAAACCTCTCCACCTTGAGTTCTAGACGAAGGGGAAGCCCGGGAGAGAGAAGTGCGTGCGAACGCTGGGACCTGATGTTATCTGCGTTTGGGTGGGGGAGGGAGTCGCTCTTCTCACGCAAGAGGAGAGAGTTTTTGGAATATGCATGTCATGCCTGCTGTAACAAATACATAGCCTACAACTATTCAGCTATTTCACTCACCTATTTCAAAGAAGTTGTTTTTACATTAAGGGAAAATGAAGACTGCAAGGAATAATTAGTAGGCCTAATTAATAATTAATAATTCCAATGGTTGGTTTACAAGTACATGTATTTATATGACCACTGTGTCATTTAAGATAGTATATATTGCATGTGTGTTGACTTCATAGGGACACTCTGTGAGATGAAATGGTTGAAATCTGTTAGCTACCCTCTCTTCAAACACGCACACTGACAAATGCAAATTATCTCTCCCAAGAATTCAGCCACTCCTACTGATGAGGAGGGCCTCTCACTCTCTCTCGCTCTCTCTCTCTCTCTCTCTCACACACACACAACCTCTCTCTTGCTTACTCTATCTCTCATACACACACACACTACCTCTCTCTTTCTTTCTTTCTCTTTCGCTCCCACTTATAAACTGCTTCTCCTCTCTCTCACACACACACATTACCTCTCTCTCTTGCTTACTCTCTCTCTCTCTCTCTCTCTCGATCTCGCTCTCTCATACACACACACACTACTCCTCTCTCTCTTTCTCTCTCTCTCTACTGTCTCTCCTACTTATCCACTGCTTTTTTTCTCTCATTCTCTCTCCCTCTCTCTCTCATACACACACACTCTACCTCTCTCTCTCTCTCTCTCTCTCTCTACTGTCTCTCCTACTTATCCACTGCTTTTTTTCTCTCATTCTCTCTCCCTCTCTCTCTCATACACACACACTCTACCTCTCTCTCTCTCTCTCTCTCTCTCTCTCTCTCTCTCTCTACTGTCCCTCCCACTGATCCACTGTTTTATGTGGGAGATCTCTCTGACACCAGTGGTCGGTCATGCTGAGGAGAAGCTGGCTGTGGGGGCTGGGGCTCTGGCTGTGTGTGTGTGTGGGCATCCCCGGCTCCGTGCAGGGGGAGAGGGTGCTGGTCATGCCCGTGGACGGAAGCCACTGGCTCAGCATGAAGCTTCTGGTCAAGGAGCTGGCGGTCAGGGGCCATGAGATCCTGGTGCTGGTCCCCGAGACCAGCATCTTCATCCAGGGCGCTGAGAAGCTGCCGTATCGCACGGAGAGCTTCCCTGTGCCGTACACGGCAGCAGGGCTGGCCGAGAGCACCGAGTGGCTACGCAAGAGCGTGTTCTACCCCACGCCGCCTCTGGCCGAGATTGCCACCAACCTGGAGCGGCTGCTCAACTTCACAGGCACCCAGGTGAAGGGCTGCGAGGCCCTGGTCTACAACACAGAGCTCATGGAACATCTGCGCCGCCAGGACTTCCAGCTGATGCTCACCGACCCCTTCTTGCCCTGTGGTACCATCATCGCTGATGCACTGGCACTGCCCGCTGTCTACTTCCTGCGTGGGATGCCCTGCGGCCTGGACCTGCTGGCCCTTCAGTGCCCATCGCCACCCTCTTATGTGCCACGCTATCGCTCCGACAGTACTGACCGCATGGGATTCCTGGAGCGCGTGAAGAACTTTGTGATGAGCGGTGTGGAGCTGCAGCTGTGCAGCGTCATGTATGCCAGCTTCGACGAGCTCGCCGCGCGTTACCTGGGACGGCAGGTGACCTACCGCGAGCTCCTCGGTCAGGGCGCGGTGTGGCTCCTGCGCTATGACTTCACGTTCGAGTACGCCAGGCCCCTCATGCCAAACATGGTGCTCATCGGTGGCATCAACTGTGAGGCGAAGGGCCACAGTCTCTCCGCGGTGAGTGAGTACCAGGGAGGTCTCAGGTACCCTGAGGTTTACTCTTAACTTACAAAGCATGTAGCCCCAATTGTATTTATTTTTTATTTATTTATTTGGTTTGTTTGTTTGTTTTCTTTGTTTTGCCATGTTCTTCTCATGACACAAAGTTCATAGAACGCTATGTTCTGAGCAGTTTAAAGTGACGGTCAATATTTTCCTTGATTTCCTTGGAACATTAACTAACATTTGTAGTGTTAGTGTGCTGACAAGGGTCATAGTTTGTGTGGGGTCATGGAGGACAAGAGATATCCTGAGGTGTCACAGCATGTGCCCGCAGATGTTATGGTATGATTATGATTCACTATCTGTGCTGTCTCAGGCCACAAAACTATTACAAGATGTAAATATTTAACAGAACGTGTGGGAACTCTCTGGTTTGCAAAGAACAGTCTGTTCCCCCCTCAGCTCTCTGGGGTCTCCGCTTGCAAGCCTTTCTCTGTTTTCTTAAGGAAAGAGGAGGAGGGGTTTGGTGAGAGGTCTTGTTGCACTAATTCCATAATAGTGCTATTGACTGGCTGGTTATCAGGATTCTTTGTCTGCTGTGTTTGTGATTGACTTGAGCTCAAATTGCAGGCAATATCAGGCAGTGTGATTTTACTACCCTCATGCCCACTGTTGTATATACAGCTTCAAACAAAACAGGTAACTTGACCTCTCTGTCCCAGGCAAGACGAGGTTGCTGTGGAAACGGCACGTGCACTCTGTCTCTCCCTCGTTCAGTCCGAGGCTTCCTTTCAAAGTGCCCTTCCTTCCTCCCATGGGGTCTTTTGTGCTGAGGTTCTCTGCATTTTCCTTCGTGCTCAAGTTTTCATTCTGCGTCCTGCTACCCCGCAATTTGCTGTCAGATCGGCAAAACTGAGAAACATTGTGTAATGGATGTGCAGCGCAGTCGTATCAGCATGTGAAAGCAAGTGTGTGTGTGTGTGTGTGTCTGTGTGTGTGTGTGTCTGTGTTTGTGTGTGTGTGTGAGTGTGTGTGTGTGTGAGTGTGTGTGTGTGTGTCTGTGTGTGAGTCTGTGTGTGTGAGTGTGTGTGTGTGTGTGTGTGTGTCTGTGTGTGTGAGTGTGTGTGTGTGTGTCTGTGTGTGTGAGTGTGTGTGTGTGTGTGTGTTCTTAGAAATCAGACCCTGTGGGGAGACTATAAATGTTGCTGTAGCAAGCAGCAGCAAAAGGCGACGATGCTTGGTTCTTCAGGGAGGGAGTGGTCCCCACAGCCAATCAGTGGGGCTCAAAATGATTACACATAAGGGAAAAAGCACAGTCACTCTGAATGACTAGACACTGTGTATTTACTCCCCAGTTTTTTTTCCTACATGAATTCCAGGCAAAATATTTGTGCTTTCACCACGTCTAGACACATATGCGTTATTATTTGTACTGTTCTCAATAAAAATGAACAATTTCTCTTCTAAGCCTTTCTGCTAAAATATTTACAGTTTTTTCATGGTGCTTTACAGAAAGGAGCACCCAAGAGCAACATTTGAGCATCATAATAATTCTAAAATATTGTCCCAAAACATTATATGGTAGACAAGCCATAGGTGGTTATCAAAAGTTATGGCTGGACAGTGTAGCAGGAGCCAGGCATAGTGTTCAAATTAAGGAGTGAGATCAATCATGGAGGTAACATTGGGAGGGTCCATTTTGACAGTGCTAATTTGAGGAGGGGTCAATCGCAGGGCCTCTAGGAAGGAGAGTCAGTATTGGCATGGGCCTCCCGTGAAGTTGGTTGCATTCCTCTCAGAGGGAGTAGCTGACAGGAGTCAGCCAGGGATGGCACTCAGCAGGGATGATTGTGGTGTAGGTGGACAGAGGAAACAAAAAAGTCAGTCCAGTCTCATACTTCCCTGACCATATGTGTCATATGTGCGTATATGTATGTATATGAGAGAGAGATAGTCGTACGGCCATGACACATGATAGGTTTGTGGCGGCTAAAGCATTACTGAGGTATGGTGCATGACAACCCAGCACTACTGCAGGGATGGTCAGTGGCCGCCATGCCTCACAGATGGGGGCAACAGCAGAGGCAGTCCCTCCCAATAGGCCCACGAGGAGTGTTGATCTGCCGTGCACCATCCCGAACTATGGGGAGCAGTAAAGAGGAAGGTTTTAATTCTAGACTTAAAGGTATTGAGTCTCCGCTTGTCTAATGTTTGTGGGGGAGGATTATTCCACAAGAGAGGCGCACGGTAGCAAAAAACTCTTCCTCCTATTGTGGAGTTTGATATTCTTGGGATTACAAGGAGACCAGCATTCTGGAATCTTAGGGGTCTAGCAGGGCAGTCAGGGACAAGTAAGTCTGTAATATATGTTGGAGCAAGACCATTGAGGGCTTTATAGGTTAAAAGGAGTATTTTAAAACCGATACAACTTTTAATAGAAAGACAGCGTAAGGAAGCGAGGATAGGAGAGATATGTTCAAATATTTTAGTACTAGTGAGTGTTTGGGCTGCGGCATTTTGAATTAGCTGTAGGTTTTTAATACAGTAAATACTATACCCTGAGAACAGAGCATTACAATAATCAAGAAGGGGGCAACAAATGCATGTATTCATTTTTCCGCATCCTCAAAGGATAAGCTCTTTCTAACTTTATTGATATTAAGTAGACGAAAAAAGGATGTTTTTGAAATATGTTTTACATGACTATTCAGAGAGAGGTACTGGTCGGTGATGACCCCAAGGTCTTTCACTCTTGTGCTAAATGAGAGTGAAAGGCCACTACGTTTTGGTGGTGAGGCAAAATGTTATTCAGCTGTTTAAGGCTGTTCAGAAAGCTCAAATTTGACCAGGCCTATTAGAAAGCTCAAATTTCATAGATTGTCAAGAAAACAGATTCTTAACCTTGTATCTGTATTGAATGAACAGAATCCAGGACAAGTGTTTGCTTTTTTCTAATGCTCTGATCAGAGGAGAGAGTGCCACTCTCGAGGAGGATTCCCCTCTTCGCTGCAGTCTCTAACTTCTATGAGCCGTGCAAAGCCTTTTATTCAACACATACAATCTATGGCAGAACAAGAACATAACCTTCCAGGACAGTGCAGCCTTTGTATAAAACAGACCTTGAAACACAGCAAGTTTTACTTCATGATAAAATGTTACAATTCTATTTACATAGATATGCTGCTGTGGTGGGTTAAACTGTTGCTGGTTTAATCCAACAAATTCTTTGGCGCAATCAGTGAAGTTTTGATATAATCTCTAACGGTCAGTTCTGTGTGGCACTCACAGGAGCTGGAGGAGTTTGTGGAAGGATCCGGAGAGCACGGCATTGTGATCTTCACCCTGGGCTCATTGGTAGCCTCCATGCCATTGGAGAAAGCAGCCATCTTCTTCTCAGCCTTCAGCCAGATTCCTCAGAGGGTGAGAGGGGAGACATGCTGCTCACTTCAGACACATCAAAGGAGCCCTTAAGAAGAAATCAAGCATAATAGTCTTATAATCAAAGAGGTTTCAGTTACTGTAGGGGTAGTGGTAGTGTAGCAGTTAAGGAACCTGGCTAGCATGCTAGTAGCCTGAAAATTGTTTGGAATTCCGACTTCCACTATTGTGTCACTGAGCAAGGCACTTAACTCTAAGTTGCTACATTCTGCAGCTCTGCCTGCATCGATGCAGAGGTATTTTTCTTGTTGCAATAGTTAATGAACTCAACAACACTTGATGAACCATATATCCAAATACGCAGGAGAACATTATCTGAATTAGGCCATGCAATTTCTGCATAGCCTGTTCTCCTCCAATACAAATCAAGCCAAAAAGATTGAAGTCTGAGTTAAGAGCTGCATTTTTATTCATTTTATGCTGCATTTACTTTATCCTACATGCACTGATGGAGAAATCTGCTCGCATCTGAATGAATGACGTGAATGTGGTACCAAATAGATAGGCTTCATAATGATACCAAATCATTGACTTATTCAAGCTGCAGTGATATATATTAAAAGTCAAATAATAGAAAGAGAGAACAAATTAGGCCTATCCAGAAGAGATTGGAGAGGAAAGTCAGGGTGTTTCAGAGAGGGAAGGTAGAGAGGATGAGTGAGATAACAGGCTCTATACGACTGCTCTAGAACTAATAAGAAATAAATTAATGTAGCCTATTTAAAGGGGAAATCCAGCGTGAATCAATCCATAGTCCTGTTGTTCGAAGTCACCAAGTCCTGTCTGTAGGAAAAAGAAGCAGAAAATTTGATGCAGCATAGACTGAATAATGAACCAGCAGCTAATGTTAACTGGATGGGGCATAGGAAAATGAAACTGAGCCCCATTCAGTGTTAGCTGCAGGTTTATCCTGTATCAAATGTTCTCTGTCTTTTTTCCCTAACAACAGCACTCAGTGACCTCAGACAACAGGGCTTTGGATTAATCCACACCGGATTTCTCCTTTCCATGGCCTCGCATTCTATGGCCACATTCTATACACAACTATTGCCAACTGGCCCACTCCCCACCCCCGTTTTTCAAAGCTAGTGATGTCCCTGGGTTTAAGAGCAAATATCCTCAGAAGAACGGTTGGTGAATGGGGCCCCTTGTTTTTCCACATACACAGTGCAATGAAGTAACTTTAGTGGGTACAGAATGGATGATCGGTACCCTCAGGATAGATCATTTACATGTTTACATGGAATCCAACACTGTAGACTTTGCCTTATTTGCCAGTGGTTTTTACAGCGTTTAAAAAACACTTGTCCTTTCCTCAGGAGACTAATTACTAAAACTTTGTAAAAAGCAGGCTAATTACTAAAACTTGGTCTGTCTTCCAGCAAATCATGTGTTTTGTTGTTGCTACATCTGTGTAAAAAGACTTCAAGTCACGCATCTTAAACAAGCTTGGACAGAAACCACATGGAACATCTGGTTGACATTAAACTCCCGTAGATTGCCTGCCAACAAGAAGCAGCAGACAGTTCTTCTCTCAGACCACTCATTGACTACAGGTCATTTGTTTTGAAAGCTCACCATTCGGTTTCACTCCTGTGTGTTCAGGATGTGTTGCTGTGTAGAGTCAGGAGATGATTAGAATCAACACTTCAATTTTCCAGGGATTAAGCAGGGGAAATCCAACCAAATACGATCAAGCTCAGACAATTTGTTTTGTAGCAGTATGAGTTTTGGCGCGCTACAGAGCCATTACTTTTGACACCATTCTTGTCATATTTCACATAGTTTGTTTTTATTTCAAAGTGGTGAGTTCTTTTGAGTTGTTGTGGCATGCAACCACATAATAAATATTGTGCACATAAGTTGACTTTGGCACATAAGATGCTAAATTAACATTCTTGATCATTCACAATGATTCTGAGTCAGAGAAATGTCTCTGTGCATGTACCTTGATGGTACAAATCTACATAAATGAACTCATAAATTTAAAATGACTTGCATTCACTTCAAGTCATCAGTGAGTTTACGTGGAGTACTTTATAACATCATCACAGGTCATGTTTATTTCGCAGATTACATTATCTGTCTGCATTAGTCATAGTGGTTTTGATTGTGGAGGATGACAATAAGGGAAAGTTTTGGTTTTTTTTGTCCCAGGTGTTGTGGAGATACTCTGGTCCCGTTCCTGATCATATCCCAGAAAATGTCAAGGTGATGAAGTGGCTGCCACAGAATGACCTTTTAGGTATGTGTCCTCCTGTGACCTATTAGCCTTGCAAAATGTGTTAAGCTTGCCTGTATCATGTTGGAGTAAAAGCCAGTGGAGATAGGGAAGAGGAGATGGAGATAGACCTACTGGCCAGACTAAGATGCATAGCAGATCAGTATGTGTGAGAACCAGGCTAGTAACCCAGTTCACAGAGCTAGAAGTCAATTTGAAGTGAGGGATGGCTGAAAGCGATCTCTGATCGTGTCCTGGGGTGTAGTGGTGGTGAACACAAATAGTTTACGCAACTGATATTTCCAAAATAGGGTTTATGTACCAAATGCAACTTACTTTGAATTTGCTGGAGTCCGTTTACCAGCACAGCATACAAGCCAATCACACCACAATGTACACATTTACAATATTTACACTCACCAGCACTCTAGGAACAATTCAATACCATCTGAACATATTCATAATCTTTAAAAAAGAAAAAGAAAAAAATTATGCAAGATGCCATAATTCATCTTGGTATGATTCATACCTCTTTTTTTACCACTACACCCCTGGTGATATTTCATCAGCCCATCCCAAGGCCAGAGCCTTCATCACCCACGGAGGGACCCACGGGATCTATGAGGGAATCTGCAACGGCGTCCCCATGGTGATGATGCCCCTCTTCGGCGACCAGCCTGACAACGCCCACCGCGTGGCCAGCCGAGGAGTGGCTGTGACCCTTAGCATCTTTGATGTCACTGCAGACGCCCTGGTAGATGCATTGGAGAAGGTCATCAATGACAGCAGGTAAGGGACTACTGTAGGTGAAGGCTTTTTTTAAATAAAAGAGGTACAGAAGAAAGAAAATAACAGACTTGGCTATTGACAAAATATTCTCATAAAAGCTTCTGATTACCATTGATAATGACATTAAGATTATCACTGACCTTGAGATTACCATTGATAATGACTTTGACATTACCATTGATACTGATCCACCTTGAACACATTTGTCATATGGATTAAAAAAGTATTTTTTTTGTATTAGATTTGAATTCTAATAGAATTGAATTTGAATTTTCTAAATTCTCTTTTCCTGTTTTTACTTTCCTATCTATCCAAAAGCTACAAGGAGAACATGCAGAAGCTGTCGGCAATTCACAACGACCGGCCTGTAGAACCTTTGGATCTCGCTGTTTATTGGACAGAATTTGTGATGAGGCACAAAGGGGCGGACCATCTGCGCCCAGCAGCCCATCATCTCAACTGGATCCAGTACCACTCTTTGGATGTGATTGGATTTCTGCTCGTTGTTGTGGCAACTGTTGTCTTGGTGATGATCAAGTGCTGCGCATTGTGTCTATGGCGGTGTTGTAGAGGATCACAGAAGACAAAGGTGGATTGAGAGCCTCTGGAGACTCTCAGAGCTACTCTGAAAACCAGCACCTAATGTTAACTTTTGACTACTCTGCTATTCTGGGCCTACTTGTGTTGCACAGAAACACAATCATGTCAGTCATAGTTAAGTCTGTGAGTGATTGTTTATTTGAGGAGACATGCATACAACTATCTAGCTGTTTAACAATCAATGGAAATATATAATTGCTTCACAATATTGTTTGTATGTTTTTCACCATGTAATTTCAACAGAGGCCAAATTTTCAGTTAGTTCTATACTGAGGTTGTATTTACCTGAAGGAGAAATCTAGAGTGAATCAATCCATAGCCTAGGTCACTAAGTGCTGATGTTAGGACGAGAACATTTGATACTCATGCGATACTCAAATTTCATGTAATCATTCAAGTCATACAATTCCATGGCATTTTATTGACGTTACAAATGTAACAAAAAAGTCAATTTTCGTGGAATTGCCCTCAAATATTGAAGTGAAACATTCCATCACTTTGTATCACATATTACTTTCTGAAGAGTAGATTATTTTCGATTCCAGTCCCATCATCAACACAGTCCTGTAATGTCAGTCCCGTTTTTTTCTTTTTTCCCTGTCAAATCATGCTAATACTCACGCCCCCATCAAATAAATGACATCAGTCATTCATTTATTCATTCATTCAGCTGGCTATCAAATGAAAGACATTCCAAGACTACAGTATATTATGAATTTTTTCTTTTTTTTCTTCAGAATGTGTTGTGAGTACATGCACTGAAGCCTGCTCTGATTTCTCAGTTAAGTTTCCCTCATATAAATAATTGTTGACATTGAGACCACTTATTGACTGCCGCATCATACACTTACTTATTGACAATGGGATAGCCTGTTCTTATTCTTTCACAAACAAATTGTACATGTTTAAAGGAACACTAGGCAACATTTTGTCGTGCTTTTAGCTTATTTTATCAGCTTTGTAGTCATTTTGATGGTTAAACGGCTCATTATGGGGTGGATGAATTCTCTCTTGGTTCCCCCTGCAGCTTCTTCGTGCATTTACAGCACTTGCAGGCTGACAGTGGTGTGCAGATGTAAATCAAAATCGAAACAGACGAAAGTTGAGTCAGTCAGCATAACTCTTCAAAAATTATTATTGCTGGTTACTATTCTTTGGTCTTCTAACAAATACATATGTATTGGTGACAATTTAATAGGGCATTATTTACAACAGATGTCGGTGACTGAAGGGGAAGTTCCTTTGTTAAAATATCACAGAAATGTGTTTGCCAGTAAGAGTGTAAAAAGACAGTTTGGTTGGACTGTCAGTCTCAGGTTTCAAGCCATCTGAGTGGTTGTCAAGGTGATGACTTCCTGGTAAAATCACAGAAACAGCTTTGGCTCATATTACAGAATTCCAAACAATGCCCTGAAAGTGATATGGTCTAACAAGCCAAACACACTGTTGCATAATCTTCTGTTTATTTCTCACAAAATGACTTGAACATTTCTGTTGTAATGGACACTGTTTACTGTAAATAAATTGATTTAAATAGTTTGTTTTTCTTTGGTAGCATGAAAAAATCAGGGTCTAGTCCTTAAATAAAACTCACTTTTCTTTATACTAATAATTTCAGGCCTATTTTAAGAGTTGCATTGGCAAAAAATGTTCAGTGTTTACAATTGCAGTTATTATGTTTCCCATAGGCCTCTAGCTGTGAAGATCAATGTTCCACACTGCAATGTGACACTGTCACATTACACTCTCTTCACATCAACACTTACAATATTACAATATGACTGTATGGAAGAGAGCATTTACTTGGGGAACTCTTTCAGCATTATTATTGCTCAGTCGACTGACATATCCTACTAAAGGCTCCCTCTTGTGGTTGTAATGGAAACTGGCTGTAAGGTGCTCCACTCAGTGACACTCAAAAAAGTATGAGGTTGAAAAGTGTGTAGCCACACTGATGGTGGACTATTCAGCATTTGGAACATGTTTGTTTTCTATGTATGTGATTTTAAATATCTACATGTTTTCATTATTGATGTGTCTGTATGTTTATTCTCCTTGGTTTCCTGGCCCAGCATGTTTCTTTTTCATATTTGTAATGAAAAATATATATTCACAGTAATGTTGGCATAAACATATCAAACGGTACCATGCTTTAAACTTATACTAGGAGTCCACAACTGGTCAAATCAAGCATTGCCCCCCCCCCCATTTTGAACTTTGAAACAATTTGAATAAATTAAAACAATTTGAACGTCACTAAAACAACTTATGATACTAATATTGTCTGTGTGCTGAGAGTGATCGGTCATGATGCAATATTAAACGGCCAAAAGATCTGCAGGCAGCCCTCTTGCATAATACAAATTGTGAAATACAGTACAAATGCTCTCTCCCACATCCAATCCAGAGAGACTCCCACAGAAAGGGAGTGGCTCTCCCTCTCCTCACACTTTTCTCCCTCTTTCCCTCTCCTCACACCTCTCTGCCTCACTCTCTCCTATCCCTCCCTCTCTCCCTCTCTCTCTCCTCTATCCCTCTCAATCTCCTGCCATTTCCTTCTCTGTGGGTCCTCGGAAACCTGTGGTCATGCTGTGGGGACTGGGGCCATGGCTGTGTTTGTGTGTGGAGCCCTTGGGCAATCACGGAGTCCCCCCACTTCTTTAATTTATATATTTCTCACTTTTTATATTAGGCATTCATTTATATTATAACATCATAAGTGCAAATGTCAAGAGACCTCTCCAGTAACCCATCTATTGTCATAAACAAATGCAACTTAACATTTTAGGATGACCATAATCAAATGCAGTGATACTATTGCCGTAGGTTTTGGAGGTGCGTGCTACTTCTTTTGCAATTAGGCCTGCATTATGAAAATTGCATACCCCCACTTAAAAAATCCCCACTACACCTCTGGGGAAGAACAGGTGGATTTCGTCCCTTTTGAAATCAAAGACTCACAGCATATTAGTGCATTCATACTATGTCAAGACACAGTTTCCTTTTCTTTGCTGTAAGTGAAGTATAGTGAACATTCTTCTCTTCTATATTGGTTGTGCTGTTAGTAAGCCTAGGTTCCCATTACTTAAAGGAGACATCCAGTGTGAATCAATCCATAACCCTGTTATTCGCTGTCGGCAGCTAAAACTAACCAAATGGGGCACACATACTCACTTTCAGTTTCATTTTCCTATGCCCCATAGGGTTCAGTTTCTCCTGTCTTATGAAAATGAAGGGCAAGTTCAGTTTTTTATACTTAAAGCCTTGTTTTCTGATCATTTATGATGAAATACAATGGTTTAGATTACATTTTTGACAAATGCCTCTGTTCTGAGAATTTTCAGTTCATGCCGTACCAACCCTCACCTACAGGATGGCTGCATAGGTGCACAGCTGCAGTCTTTCCTAAAACACATTAAACTTTCATTTATGAGGACATGAAACTCACTGAGTGCTCCATAATGTTCACTGATTCGCTTGACACAAAAGTCGTCTGAAAGTGTGACCACCATCATTACTTGTATTGCCCCAAACCCATCCGAACCCCCCTTCCTTTACCATCACTGGCATAGAAGCAACCCCCTGCGCCAAAGACCCCTGAACCACAACCCACCCCCACGACCCCCAACCCCAAACACCCAGCACGCCCAAACTCTCCCGAACCTCCCCTACTATCACTGCCACAGAAGCCACCCCCCCACCCAAACGACACCAAACCCCAACCACCGCACCCCAAACCCACCCGAACCCCCTTTCCCCTACCGTCAATAGCAAAGAGGCGCCCCCTCGTTAAAGAGCCCGAACCTCAACCCCGCCCCCACGACGTCTGACCCCAGACCCAAAAAACCCAGCACCCCCAAAACTCACCCGAACCCCCATTCCTCTAGCATCACCGGCAATGAAGCCCCCTCCCCATGACCCCCAGCCCCCCCCCCCCAAATCCACCCCAACCCCCTTTTCCCTACCATCACCAGTAAAGAAGCCCCCGCCCCAACCCCTCTTTGCCCACCATCACCGGAGCAGAAACCCGCCCTATGACCCCCAAACACCAACCCCTGCCTCAAAACCCCTTTTCCCCTACCGTTAATGGCAAAGAAGTGCCCCCTCGTTAAACACCCCCGATCCCCAACACCGCCCCCACAACCTCTGACCCCAGACCCCAAAAACCCAGCACCCCCAAAACTCACCCGAACCCCCATTCCTCTAGCATCACCGGCAATGAAGCCCCCCCCCCCAACCCCTTTTCCATACCATCACCAGCAAAGAAGCCCCCCGCCCCCACCCCTCTTTGCCCACCATCACCGGAGCAGAAACCCGCCCCATGACCCCAAACACCAACCACCGCCTCAAAACCCCTTTTCCCCTACTGTCACTGGCAAAGAAGCGCCCCCTCGTTAAAGACCCCCGAACCCCAACACCGCCCCCACGACCTCTGACACCAGACCCCAAAAACCCAGCACCCCCAAAACTCACCCGAACCCCCATTCCTCTAGCATCACCGGCAATGAAGCCCCCCCCCAACCCCCTTTTCCATACCATCACCAGCAAAGAAGCCCCCCGCCCCAACCATCCTAGAACCTCAAAAAAACATACCCCCAAACCCACTTCAACCCCCCTCCCCAACAATAACCCGGCAGAGAAGACCCCCGACAACCCCCAAACCCCAAAAACCAATCAACGCCGCCCCCCCCCCCCAAATTACCCGAGACCTCTTTCTACCACCATCACGGCTTCGGAAGCACCACAACCCCATAGACCATCACCAACACCAGTGGCACGGATGCCCACCAAATCTCCCAACGCACTTTGGCGCACAGTACCTGCCTGTCAAAGCCCATTTCCAGTATTTTCTTAGATGTCGGGTCTAACTCAAGATATTAATGTAGTTCATGCCATCTATATTAGACTCAGACATCCAGTTCTGGATACAAGTCTAAACATTTCACAATGATGACTCTTTGGGACATTTTTTACCAGATTGTGTCTGTTTGTCAAATCTGTTATTGTCTTGTGCAAATAGCCATTACCTCACACTCACTCCTGAAACCGAAAAAAGGCACTATAGCAGCGCAATCCCTTGATCTCCTGGAAGTGACCGTGACCAGTCCAGAAAATTCCACACTCGTTGACGCCTCGAAATGGAAGCAATTTTTTTCCTGGGCGAAATCAAAGCGCAAAGTTATCACTCTGCTATTTGCAGTATGGAAGATGTGTAATGAGATACAATTCCTTTACATGAGTTGGACGTCTGGGAGAGAAGACATCACAGCCAATGAGTTGCCATTTTCTTCACCCACACCTGTCACCTGCAGCCCGGCTTCATAGATCAAAGCAGAGATGAACTTCGCTGCTCCATCACAGTCGTAAGACAAAGGCGCTTTCCCATTTTCACAGCGCAGGAAAGAATTTCTATTTAATCCAGACAAGCGCATACTTGAACTCACCTGTAATCCAGCGCAAGACCTTGTGGCCCTGAGGCTCTTGTGGGGTCGTTTCACTGCTAAAATGACACAGTCCGCCAATGAAAGTTATGATAATCAATGCGAAACATCTTGCCTCCTTTACTTTATATCTGAAACGGTCTTTGTAGGATTTTCATTTCTCTTGTGCTTCCCTGTCCCCCACCGATAAAGAGAATTACATGAGCTTTGGGCTGTCTTTCTGTGCGCAAACGGCATGTTGATGTTTGTAATTTACAATGTATGCATGCCTTGCAATACTTATTCTGTTCCTCTAAATAAAACACTTCTCATTTACGACAATGACTCAGCACAGTTTCTCATGTCTTATGAAATTGAAGGGCAAGTTCAATTTTTTACACTCACCAAGTTTATGACACTTAAATGTTTTCTGATTGTTTATGATGAAACACAATGGTTGAGATTAGATTTTTGACAAATGCCTCTGTTCTGAGAATTTGCGGTTCATGCCGTACCAACCCTCACCTACAGAATGGCTGCATAGGTGCACAGCTGCGGTCTTTCCTAAAATACATTAAACTTTCATTTATGAAGACATGAAACTCACTGAGTGCTCCATAATGTTCACTGATACGCTTGACACAAAAGTCGTCTGAAAGTGTGACCACCATCATTACTTGTATTGCCCCAAACCCATCCGAACCCCCCTTCCTTTACCATCACTGGCATAGAAGCAACCCCCGCGCCAAAGACCCCTGAACCACAACCCACCCCCACGACCCCCAACCCCAAACGCCCAGCACGCCCAAACTCTCCCGAACCTCCCCTACTATCGCTGCCACAGAAGCCACCACCCCGCCCAAACGACACCCAAACCCCAACCACTGCACCCCAAACCCACCCGAACCCCCTTTCCCCAACCGTCACTAGCAAAGAAGCGCCCCCTCGTTAAAGACCCCCAAACCCCAACACCGCCCCCACGACCTCTGACCACAGACCCCAAAAACCCAGCACCCCCAAAACTCACCCGAACCCCCATTCCTCTAGCATCACCGGCAATGAAGACCCCCCCTCAACCCCCTTTTCCATACCATCACCAGCAAAGAAGCCCCCCGCCCCCACCCCTCTTTGCCCACCATCACCGGAGCAGAAACCCATCCCATGACCCCCCAAACACCAACCCCCGCCTCAAAACCCCCTTTCCCCAACCGTCACTAGCAAAGAAGCGCCCCCTCGTTAAAGACCCCCGAACCCCAACACCGCCCCCACGACCTCTGACCCCAGACCCAAAAAACCCAGCACCCCCAAAACTCACCCGAACCCCCATTCCTCTAGCATCACCGGCAATGAAGCCCCCCCCCCCAACCCCCTTTTCCATACCATCACCAGCAAAGAAGCCCCCCGCCCCCACCCCTCTTTGCCCACCATCACCGGAGCAGAAACCCGCCCCATGACCCCCAAACACCAACCACCGCCTCAAAACCCCTTTTCCCCTACTGTCACTGGCAAAGAAGCGCCCCCTCGTTAAAGACCCCCGAACCCCAACACCGCCCCCACGACCTCTGACCCCAGACCCCAAAAACCCAGCACCCCCAAAATTCACCCGAACCCCTATTCCTGTAGCATCACTGGCAATGAAGCCCCCCCCCCCCCCCCCCAACTTCCTTTTCCATACCATCACCAGCAAAGAAGCCCCCCGCCCCCACCCCTCTTTGCCCACCGTCACCAGAGCAGAAACCTGCCCCATGACCCCCAAAAACCAACCCCCGCCTCAAAACCCCTTTTCCACTACCGTCACTGGCAAAGAAGCGCCCACTCGTTAAAGACCCCGAACCCCAACCCCACCCCCACGACCTCTGACCTCACACCCCAAAAACCCAGCACCCCCAAAACTCACCCGAACCCACATTCCTCTAGCATCACCGGCAATGAAGCCCCCCCCCAACCCCCTTTTCCATACCATCACCAGCAAAGAAGCCCCCTGCCCCAACCATCCTAGAACCTCAAAAAAACATACCCCCAAACCCACTTCAACCCCCCTCCCCAACAATAACCCGGCAGAGAAGACCCCCGACAACCCCCAAACCCCAAAAACCAATCAACGCCGCCCCCCCCCCCCCCCCCCCCCAAATTACCCGAGACCTCTTTCTACCACCATCACGGCTTCGGAAGCACCACAACCCCATAGACCATCACCAACACCAGTGGCACGGATGCCCACCAAATCTCCCAACGCACTTTGGCGCACAGTACCTGCCTGTCAAAGCCCATTTCCAGTATTTTCTTAGATGTCGGGTCTAACTCAAGATATTAATGTAGTTCATGCCATCTATATTAGACTCAGACATCCAGTTCTGGATACAAGTCTAAACATTTCACAATGATGACTCTTTGGGACATTTTTTACCAGATTGTGTCTGTTTGTCAAATCTGTTATTGTCTTGTGCAAATAGCCATTACCTCACACTCACTCCTGAAACCGAAAAAAGGCACTATAGCAGCGCAATCCCTTGATCTCCTGGAAGTGACCGTGACCAGTCCAGAAAATTCCACACTCGTTGACGCCTCGAAATGGAAGCAATTTTTTTCCTGGGCGAAATCAAAGCGCAAAGTTATCACTCTGCTATTTGCAGTATGGAAGATGTGTAATGAGATACAATTCCTTTACATGAGTTGGACGTCTGGGAGAGAAGACATCACAGCCAATGAGTTGCCATTTTCTTCACCCACACCTGTCACCTGCAGCCCGGCTTCATAGATCAAAGCAGAGATGAACTTCGCTGCTCCATCACAGTCGTAAGACAAAGGCGCTTTCCCATTTTCACAGCGCAGGAAAGAATTTCTATTTAATCCAGACCAGCGCATACTTGAACTCACCTGTAATCCAGCGCAAGACCTTGTGGCCCTGAGGCTCTTGTGGGGTCGTTTCACTGCTAAAATGACACAGTCCGCCAATGAAAGTTATGATAATCAATGCGAAACATCTTGCCTCCTTTACTTTATATCTGAAACGGTCTTTGTAGGATTTTCATTTCTCTTGTGCTTCCCTGTCCCCCACCGATAAAGAGAATTACATGAGCTTTGGGCTGTCTTTCTGTGCGCAAACGGCATGTTGATGTTTGTAATTTACAATGTATGCATGCCTTGCAATACTTATTCTGTTCCTCTAAATAAAACACTTCTCATTTACGACAATGACTCAGCACAGTTTCTCATGTCTTATGAAATTGAAGGGCAAGTTCAATTTTTTACACTCACCAAGTTTATGACACTTAAATGTTTTCTGATTGTTTATGATGAAACACAATGGTTGAGATTAAATTTTTGACAAATGCCTCTGTTCTGAGAATTTGCGGTTCATGCCGTACCAACCCTCACCTACAGAATGGCTGCATAGGTGCACAGCTGCGGTCTTTCCTAAAATACATTAAACTTTCATTTATGAAGACATGAAACTCACTGAGTGCTCCATAATGTTCACTGATACGCTTGACACAAAAGTCGTCTGAAAGTGTGACCACCATCATTACTTGTATTGCCCCAAACCCATCCGAACCCCCCTTCCTTTACCATCACTGGCATAGAAGCAACCCCCGCGCCAAAGACCCCTGAACCACAACCCACCCCACGACCCCCAACCCCAAACGCCCAGCACGCCCAAACTCTCCCGAACCTCCCCTACTATCACTGCCACAGAAGCCACCACCCCGCCCAAACGACACCCAAACCCCAACCACCGCACCCCAAACCCACCCGAACCCCCTTTCCCCAACCGTCACTAGCAAAGAAGCGCCCACTCGTTAAAGACCTCCAAACCCCAACACCGCCCCCACGACCTCTGACCCCAGACCCCAAAAACCCAGCACCCCCAAAACTCACCCGAACCCCCATTCCTCTAGCATCACCGGCAATGAAGCCCCCCCCAACCCCCTTTTCCATACCATCACCAGCAAAGAAGCCCCCTGCCCCAACCATCCTAGAACCTCAAAAAAACATACCCCCAAACCCACTTCAACCCCCCTCCCCAACAATAACCCGGCAGAGAAGACCCCCGACAACCCCCAAACCCCAAAAACCAATCAACGCCGCCCCCCCCCCCCCCCCCCCAAATTACCCGAGACCTCTTTCTACCACCATCACGGCTTCGGAAGCACCACAACCCCATAAACCATCACCAACACCAGTGGCACGGATGCCCACCAAATCTCCCAACGCACTTTGGCGCACAGTACCTGCCTGTCAAAGCCCATTTCCAGTATTTTCTTAGATGTCGGGTCTAACTCAAGATATTAATGTAGTTCATGCCATCTATATTAGACTCAGACATCCAGTTCTGGATACAAGTCTAAACATTTCACAATGATGACTCTTTGGGACATTTTTTACCAGATTGTGTCTGTTTGTCAAATCTGTTATTGTCTTGTGCAAATAGCCATTACCTCACACTCACTCCTGAAACCGAAAAAAGGCACTATAGCAGCGCAATCCCTTGATCTCCTGGAAGTGACCGTGACCAGTCCAGAAAATTCCACACTCGTTGACGCCTCGAAATGGAAGCAATTTTTTTCCTGGGCGATATCAACATGCAAAGTTATCACCCTGCTATGTGCAGTATGGAAGATGTGTAATGAGATACAATTCCTTTACATGAGTTGGACGTCTGGGAGAGAAGACATCACAGCCAATGAGTTGCCATTTTCTTCACCCACACCTGTCACCTGCAGCCCAGCTTCATAGATCAAAGCAGAGATGAACTTCGCTGCTCCATCACAGTCATAAGACAAAGGCGCTTTCCCATTTTCACAGCGCAGGAAAGAATTTCTATTTAATCCAGACCAGCGCATAGTTGAACTCACCTGTAATCCAGCGCAAGACCTTGTGGCCCTGAGGCTCTTGTGAGGTCGTTTCACTGCAAAAATGACACAGTCCGCCAATGAAAGTTATGATAATCAATGCAGAACATCTTGCCTCCTTTACTTTATATGTGAAACGGTCTTTGTAGGATTTTCATTTTTCTTGTGCTTCCCTGTCACCCACCGATAAAGAGAATTACATGAGCTTTGGGCTGTCTTTCTGTGCGCAAACGGCATGTTGATGTTTGTAATTTACAATGTATGCATGCCTTGCAATGCTTATTCTGTTCCTCTAAATAAAACACTTCTCATTTACGACAATGACTCAGCACAGTTTCTCACGTCTTATGAAATTGAAGGGCAAGTTCAGATTTTTACACTCACCAAGTTTATGACACTTAAATGTTTTCTGATTGTTTATGATGAAATACAATGGTTGAGATTAAATTTTTGACAAATGCCTCTGTTCTGAGAATTTGCGGTTCATGCCGCACCAACCCTCACCTACAGAATGGCTGCATAGGTGCACAGCTGCAGTCTTTCCTAAAACAAATTAAACTTTCATTTAGGAAGACATGAAACTCACTGAGTGCTCCATAATGTTCACTGATACGCTTGACACAAAAGTCGTCTGAAAGTGAGACCACCATCATTACTTGTATTGCCCCAAACCCATCCGAACCTCCGTTCCTTTACCATCACTGGCATAGAAGCAACCCCCTGCGCCAAAGACCCCTGAACAACAACACACCCCCACGACCCCCAACCCCAAACACCCAGCACGCCTAAACTCTCCCGAACCTCCCCTACCATCACTGGCACAGAAGCCACCCCCCCCCCCCCACCCAAACGACACCCGAACCCCAACCACCGCACCCCAAACCCACCCGATCCCCCTTTCCCCAACCGTCACTAGCAAAGAAGCGCCCCCTCGTTAAAGACCCCCGAACCCCAACACCGCCCCCACGACTTCTGACCCCAGACCCCAAAAACCCAGCACCCCCAAAACTCACCCGAACCCCCATTCCTCCAGCATCACCGGCAATGAAGCCCCTTCCCCAAGCCCCTTTTCCATACCATCACCAGCAAAGAAGCCCCCGCCCCCACCCCTATTTGCCCACCATCACTGGAGCAGAAACCCGCCCCATGACCCCCAAACACCAACCCCCGTCTCAAAACCCCTTTTCCCCTACCGTCACTGGCAAAGAAGCACCCACTCGTTAAAGACCCCCGAACCCCAACCCCACCCCCACGACCTCTGACCCCAGACCCCAAAAACCCAGCACCCCCAAAACTCACCCGAACCCCCATTCCTCTAGCATCACCGGCAATGAAGCCCCCCCCCCCCCCCCAACCCCCTTTTCCCTAGCATCACCAGCAAAGAAGCCCCCCGCCCCAACCATCCTAGAACCTCAAAAAAACATACTCCCAAACCCACTTCAACCCCCCTCCCCAACAATAACCCGGCAGAGAAGACCCCCGACAACCCCCAAACCCCAAAAACCAATCAACGCCACCCCCCCCCCCCAAATTACCCGAGACCCCTTTCTACCACCATCACGGCTTCGGAAGCACCACAACCCCATAAACCATCACCAACACCAGTGGCACGGATGCCCACCAACTCTCCCAACGCACTTTGGCGCACAGTACCTGCCTGTCAAAGCCCATTTCCAGTATTTTCTTAGATGTCGGGTCTAACTCAAGATATTAATGTAGTTCATGCCATCTATATTAGACTCAGACATCCAGTTCTGGATACAAGTCTAAACATTTCACAATGATGACTCTTTGGGACATTTTTTACCAGATTGTGTCTGTTTGTCAAATCTTTTATTGTCTTGTGGAAATAGCCATTACCTCACACTCACTCCTGAAACCGAAAAAAGGCACTATAGCAGCGCAATCCCTTGATCTCCTGGAAGTGACCGTGACCAGTCCAGAAAATTCCACACTCGTTGACGCCTCGAAATGGAAGCTAATTTTTTCTTGGGCGAAATCAAAGTGCAAAGTTATCACCCTGCTATTTGCAGTATTGAAGATGTGTAATGAGATACAATTCCTTTACATGAGTTGGACGTCTGGGAGAGAAGACATCACAGCTAATGAGTTGCCATTTTCTTCACCCACACCTGTCACCTGCAGCCCGACTTCATAGATCAAAGCAGAGATGAACTTCGCTGCTCCATCACAGTCATAAGACAAAGGCGCTTTCCCATTTTCACAGCGCAGGAAAGAATTTCTATTTAATCCAGACCAGTGCATAGTTGAACTCACCTGTAATCCAGCGCAAGACCTTGTGGCCCTGGGGCTCTTGTGAGGTCGTTTCACTGCAAAAATGACACAGTCCGCCAATGAAAGTTATGATAATCAATGCGGAACATCTTGCCTCCTTAACTTTACATCTGAAACGTCTTTGTAGGATTTTCATTTTTCTTGTGCTTCCCTGTCACCCACCGATAAAGAGAATTACATGAGCTTTGGGCTGTCTTTCTTTGCGCAAACGGCATGTTGATGTTTGTAATTTACAATGTATGCATGCCTTGCAATGCTTATTCGGTTCCTCTAAATAAAACACTTCTCATTTACGACAATGACTCAGCACAGTTCATGTGCATCTCATGTCTTATGAAATTGAAGGGCAAGTTCAGTTTTTTACACTCACCAAGTTTATGACACTTAAATGTTTTCTGATTGTTTATGATGAAACACAATGGTTTGTGGTTTGGTTAAATTTTTGACAAATGCCTCTGTTCTGAGAATTGACATCACAGCCAATGAGTTGCCATTTTCTTCACCCACACCTGTCACCTGCAGCCCGGCTTCATAGATCAAAGCAGAGATGAACTTCGCTGCTCCATCACAGTCATAAGACAAAGGCGCTTTCCCATTTTCACAGCGCAGGAAAGAATTTCTATTTAATCCAGACCAGCGCATAGTTGAACTCACCTGTAATCCAGCGCAAGACCTTGTGGCCCTGGAGCTCTTGTGAGGTCGTTTCACTGCAAAAATGACACAGTCCGCCAATGAAAGTTATGATAATCAATGCGGAACATCTTGCCTCCTTTACTTTATATCTGAAACGGTCTTTGTAGGATTTTCATTTTTCTTGTGCTTCCCTGTCACCCACCGATAAAGAGAATTACATGAGCTTTGGACTGTCTTTCTGTGCGCAAACGGCATGTTGATGTTTGTAATTTACAATGTATGCATGCCTTGCAATGCTTATTCGGTTCCTCTAAATAAAACACTTCTCATTTACGACAATGACTCAGCACAGTTCATGTGCATCTCATGTCTTATGAAATTGAAGGGCAAGTTCAGTTTTTTACACTCACCAAGTTTATGACACTTAAATGTTTTCTGATTGTTTATGATGAAACACAATGGTTGGTGGTTTGGTTAAATTTTTGACAAATGCCTCTGTTCTGAGAATTTGCGGTTCATGCCGTACCAACCCTCACCTACAGAATGGCTGCATAGGTGCACAGCTGCAGTCTTTCCTAAAACACATTAAACTTTCATTTAGGAAGACATGAAACTCACTGAGTGCTCCATAATGTTCACTGATACGCTTGACACAAAAGTCGTCTGAAAGTGTGACCACCATCATTACTTGTATTGTCCCAAACCCATCCGAACCCCCCTTCCTTTACCATCACTGGCATAGAATCAACGTCTCCGCCAAGGACCCCCAACCCCAAACACCCAGCACCCCCAAACTCAGCCGAACCTCCCCTACCATCACTGGCACAGTAGCCAATCCCCCCCCCACGACCCCTGAACCCCAGCCCCCACCCCAAAAACACAGCACCCCCACACTCACCCTAACCCCCTTCCCCTACCATCACCGGAACACAAGCCTGCCCCATGACCCCCGAAAACTACCCCCCCCCCCCCCAAATCCACCCAAACCCCCTTTCCCCTACCGTCACCGGCAAAGAAGCACCCCTCTGTGAAAGACCACCTAACCCCAAACCCCAAAAACCCAGCCACCCCACCCACCCAAACACCAACCACCCCTTCAGTCACCAGCAAAGTAGTCCCCCACCCCAACCACCCTCGAACCTCTTGAAACTATACCCCCAAACCCACCTGAACCCCCCTCCCCAACAATCACCGGCAGAGAACACCCCTGACAACCCCTAAACCCCAAAAACCAATCAACGTCCCCCCCCACCTTACATGAGCCCCCTTTCTCCCACCATCATGGTTTCGGAAGCACCACAACCCCATAAACCATCACAAACACCAGTGGCACGGATGCCCACCCACTCTCCCAAGAAGTTCAGTCTTTCTGTGCAAAATGAATGAAAGATGATGACATGTAATCAGAAAGAAAACATGAAGAAACCATGTCAATTACTTAGTTTATTTAATGAAAATACAAGAGTCCCCAGGATACACAGAGCAGGTAAGTTAGCAAAGCACAGCAGAAACGCCCACCTTGGCATCAGTTTTCTCAGGAACAGTCTGAGCAATGTGTTACTGTATCGCCACGGGAACCTGATGTGTCCCAGCCAAAAACAAAAAGAAAAAAAAAATCTGTAAATTCACACAAAGAATCCAGTCATCCTGTTTAAAGTGAACGAAAGCCAAAGGCTTTCTCCTGTACAAACAAGTTTAAAAAGATAACACAAAAAAATTAGCTTTAAAAAAATAAGCAGGGGAGGAAGTGTATCTATGTGAGCCAACATGCAGGGAGACATTAGTGTAACAAATGACGTTTACATATTGTAAACATTTTCATCACAGAGTTTGCAATTATTTAAAAGCAAAAAAAAAAAAAAAAAAAAACTCCTCACTCAAATTGTGGTCAAGGTTACGGGAAATGACAACAAAACTATAATTAAGCAAAACTACATAAGTTAAAAAAACAAAACAAAAAAGCTTTTATAACAAGCTACTGTTGTGTAGTGGTCTTGGGTTTTCTGCCTTCAAGGACCCCTTAGATACGCCTTACTTCCCCCTCAACAGAATGTTTGAATGAATGTTTGAGTTTAAGTCATCATTTTATGTGAATGGTCAAGATGCATTGCTGCAATCACACATAATACCAAATGCAAGCGCACACACGCACGCGCACACACACACACACACACACACACATGCGCGCGCACACACACACACACACACACGTTCGTATACCTGGAGGGATGTGATATGATTGGCTAAGTGCATGCCTGCCAACACACACATAGATATAAAGAGACACACACACACACACACACACACACACACAGACACACAGAAGAGCACATTTTTCCATGACGGCATATTTTATGCTTTCTAAAATGAAGAGCAGTTTTGAAGTCTAGATTTGGCAGGTTACACAAGCAAGTTAAAAAACGGAATATCTTCTGTGAAGACAATGGCTCAGTACGGAAATCTGCTATTTTTATGTGTGTGTGTGTGTGTGTGTGTGTGTGTGTGTGTGTGTGTGTGGTGTGTGTGTATACACAAGCTACAGGGGTGTCCGTGGGCGCAAATTTACATGCCTGATCAACTGTTCGTTAATCCCTTTCACAACTTAAAAAAAACAAAGAAATAAACAGTTAAAAACAAAACCGAATCTAAATGCAGCCAAGTCCTTCATCCGTTACCTTACCAAAATCACTCCTCCAACACGTACATTGTTCACACGTTCTAAGACCCTCTTGTCTCGTCTCCCCTCTTGGTTCACACGCTGAACGGCCCACAGAACTAGACACACACTCCACTGTCTGCTTACAGGCCAGCCAGAACGAATATATATATATATATATATATACACACATATATATATATATATTATATATATATATATATATATATTAGACGGACAGCACTTTTGAGCAGAGAGGCTCAAATAAACACTTCTATGTGGTTTAAAAACAAACAAAACAAAAACCAAAAACAATGATGTGTAGCCCTGTAGGAAGAATATACAGTATGAATGAGCTCCAGCGACTACAGAGCCCTTCTACAACCCGTCCCTCCCCCTCCCTCATCTAACTCGGACACACAGACACCAGCCTCCAGCGCTCAACCCAAGTGAAAGACATGTGTGTATATATGTGTATATATATACTAGCATATCTAGAAAAAAGAGCCTCCTGACTGGCCAGGATTTTAAGAGAGGTGGGGGTCTGAAGCCAGAGTCAAAGCCTAGATTGGACGATGCTCTTGTCTGTCAGCAGGTGGTGGGGTGGGGGAAGGGGGGCCTTGCCATTATCGATAGGCACAAACCTTCCTCTTACAGCCAGTGTCTTCCTCTTCCTCAGGAGAACACATCTTTAAAGGTTGCATCTCTCTCTCTTTCTCATTTGGCTGCAAGAGCATCAGGCCTCCAACTTTGCTGAGCCCTGCTGTTACGCTCACACACAAAGCTCCAGTTCGATAATAGTCTTCATCATTATCATCATCGCTATTGTCTTCATCATTGTCATCATGGTAGTCATCATCATCATCATCATGTTTGTTGGTTGCTTGATGTCAGTGGGGGTGAATGCAGGATCGTGGTGAAATGGCAGTGTTCTACCAACTCAGCAGGTTACTACGGCCCAGTGTCATGAAGTACACCTGGCTTGAACCGCCAGATCGCACCGATGCAAAGAACACCTGCAATGCAACACACACAAACACACACAGACACAATTATTACTGTATAATGACGTTCACTTTATTGAGCGCATTCTAGGCTAGGGCTAAAGTGTATTGTACAGGTAAAAAAAAAAAAAAGACACAGAAACTCACATTTTTCTGTGTTGCTTTTTGCATTTCTCTATTTTTTTATATATTTAAAAGTCCAAATAGGCCTGCTGGCCAGACTGAGCTGCAGAGCGAAATCAAAATGATCACAGATCAGAATGGGTTTTCCCAGCCTGAGCTCATCTGGCTCTTCTTACCTTGTCATTGCGCTCACACAGGAACTTGAGTCTCTGGGCACGCTTGTGCATGAAGACCCCGTCCAGGTGCCCGGTCTCCACAGAGCGAATCTCAATGGCCTTCTCTCCCCAGCCCATGATCTGGTTGGAGCGGATATATGCTACAAAGGAAGAGTCATTAGAATTAGCACTTACATCACAATCATAGGATTGTTGACTTCATAAGCATGACACTGTGGCTGTATCCTAATGTCACCCCTAATATAAGCACTTAACCCTTAAAGACTTAAAGGACATAAATAGACTTCATGATTGACTCATTCGTGCCAAAGGATATGCAAGGACACCAAGATTCAGCCTGTGTTTCTCTAACTCTTTGAATGCTTTTGTGTATAAGATGAGTACATAAACATGACACTGTTTTTCCACCTCATAGGGGTGTCTGTGTGTGTGTGTGTGTGTGTGTGTGTGTGTGTGAGAGAGAGAGAGAGAGAGTGAGTGAGTGACAAAGGGAGAGAGAGACACACAGAGAGAGAGAGAGAGAGAGAGAGAGTGTGAGAGTGAGTGTTTGTGTTTGTATATGTGTGTGAGAGAGAGGGAGAAAGATAGAGTGTGTGTGTGAATGTGTGTGTGTGTGAGTGAGTGAGCGAGTGTGTGTGTCTGAGTGTGACATACCGACAGACGTGGGCATCTCGCCCCACTGCAGCACCACGTCTTTAGTGATGCGCCCGTAGGTGTTGACGTAGACGCCCTCGTCCTCGTAACACACCAGCAGCTCAATGCCGTCTGTGTTGGGCAGGATGATGATAGCGTGAGACTGGATACTGGTCTGGATCTGAAGGATGGAGGGAGGGAAAGACAGAGACAGAGAGAGAGGTTGAGGTCGTTTCTTGAACACTAATAGAGGTTGATTCATTAACTGCTCCGCTCTTGCTCCGCTGTTACCCTCTTTGGTAATACTGTCAGAGTGTAGTGCTCAGTGTGCGGAATCCTTATCTGCTTACATGTGTGGGCAGGTAGATGTCGTAAACTGCTCCAGAGTCCACATCGACAGCATGGAAGCCCGAGCAGGAGCCGTAGATGACCTTCAACCTCTGACCTTCCTCTACGGTGAGGTCAACCAGCAGAGGTTTGTGCACCAGGTCCCCAAAAGACTAGAGGAGGGATGCAAGCACACACATCAGAATCCAGACCTGTGAACACTATGTGGACAACTGGAGGGAAAAAATGGCACATTGAACCCCCCCGCTTTGGCCTGATTTGCCATCATGAATAAATTAAGTGTTTGTGTCTCCGCACCTTGAATGCCATGAACTTGTGGTAGGGTTTGGGGGCCCATGCGTACACTTCCACAGCATTCTTCAAGGCAAGAACCAAGAACTTGATTCGTTCATATTTCACTGAGGAGAACAAAAACATCAAATAGTTACATTTAAAATGCGTGCAGTTAGCAAACACAGCAATTAGCAAAAAGAAGATTAACACTGAAGCAACACTGCAGCGGTGACCTCTAGTTAAAAACTTGGTAACACCAGGAGACTGCCACAGGATCAAAGCACCACAAGTGCAGCAAAAGGAGACGGATAAACAACTATGACCCTTAAGTCCTTTGATGAGACCTTGTAACTACTCAGGCATGCTAACCACTTAGCAACTTTGTCAGTTGCAATGTAATTGTCCACTACCAACCAACTAAGTTGCTAACTTAATTAGCATAGTTGCTAACTTAGTTGCTAACTTGTTAGCAACTACGGTTTCGGGAGACGTACCCCAGATGCACCAATGTACACAGAATAAGTCCAGACTGGCCCTTACCGACTTTATAATGCACACAGCCCTCCAGATCTCCCACATTGACCCAGCCCTGTTTCTTCTCCACCTCTGGGTCATTATGCAGGATTTTGTTGCGTAGCCAGGATAGGTAGTAGACTCGCAATTTGTTTTTCTTTCCTGTCGCGGGTGGGGAACAAGGGAGGTTAAGGAATTGCATATCAAAGATCAAGGATAAATATTCATCGAAGCCAATATTCTTCTTCGACTTTTGACTTATGACTTATAATTATGTAGAAGACAAGGTCACAATACAGACAGTCAGTCTTTATATCAAAGCATTCATCCATTCAAATGACTCAAAACTTTAGCCCATACATATGCAGAGGCTTCTATATTCATAATTTACATTCTGATGATAATGACAGACATCTCAGTTCACCCATTTCTTACAGTGCGACCTTAAACTTTTCACGGTGAACCTCAACTTCAGTGTCTCCTATAAAGTTGTATCAGATCCATCAGTCTCATGTCCCCTACACAGAGTACACTTCCTTCATGATGATGTCCTGTTGTATATGTGGGTGGACATGTGACCAGTGGCCACATGACCACGGGAAGGTATCTCACCTGATATGGTGACAAGAACATTGAGGCCCTCAAGCACGTCCATCTGCTGGAAGCGCCGTCGGTTGATGAGGGGGTAGACCTTACCCTGGCCACTGCGGTCCAGCAGCATCAGACCAGACTCTGTGCCCACCAACAGGTTCACACCTGCAAGAGGAGAAGAGTTGGATTACGCCTTGGGGGTGTGTGTGTGTGTGTTTGACTTTGACTAACGTATCAATGTAGTTAACGTATGTATGTATGTGTGTGTGAGTGTACGAGTAAGTGTGTTTGACTTTAACCAAGATATGAATGTAGTTAACGTATGTGTGTGTGTGTGTGTATGTGTGTGAGTGACAGGGGTGAGAACTGATAGGATTTGATCAGTATCAATGCCATTGCTGATCCTGATCGGTCCAAGTCTTTCAGCTCTCTTATCAATTCCTTAAAGTACAGAGCTTAGTCTACACTGAATTTCATCATCAACAAAAATGAACCTTTAACGTAGCCAACACTATTACAGCGGCCGTCCAGCTCATAAGAATGAGGTAATCCATGTAGAACTGTGTTATCTACTTCAATTCTACTTTCAGTCAATCGCCCATGATCTCAAAAACATGCCGCCCCTGAAAGGAGTCATTGATCAGAATCCGACGATTCCAGTAGACTGAAGCATTAGATTCTCGGTTCTACTTGATATCTGGTTCTTTGTTCCCAGCCCTAGTTAGTTAGCTAGTTAGTTTGAGTGAGTTTGAGTGAGTGAGTGTATAGCTGTGTTCATATCCAAATAGGAGCTCAGTGCTCACCCCACAGTGCAGCGCACAGAATCTCAGAGTTAAACCTCTTCTTGTATTTGCGGATCTCGGGCGTGTCGCTCTGAGGGCGGGTGTTGACCGGGTTGACGTTGACCACGGAACCCTTGCGGGACGGGTCTGGGAGCCGGGTGTCGCCACCAAAGCCAACTGCACGGGGTCAAAAGGTTACCAAATCAGAGAAGATTTCTCAAGCTTTGATCAACACTGAAAAACTGTTTTCAAAAGCTGATTATGACCAAGTGTCGATGAACAATTACAAACTGCATAGGTAAATTTCTTTGTATAGGATGGAACAGGATAAGTACTTTGATGCTTTTTGGTGTATTGTCCACCACTAGCAGTGAGTAACAAACTCACCCATGTTGTTGAGCGAGGTCCCGCTGGAAGGCGAGATCTGAAGCAGCCGTGGGTCGATGAAGGGGGTGAAGGAGGATGAGGACTTGTGCTTCTGAAGGGTGTTACTGGCCGACTGGGTCTGAAACACATTCAGGGCAGGTGAGTCTACTGCAAGACAAAGCCTCTGACAACTGGCTTGACTAATTTCTATAAACTATTGACTTGAACTTCTATAAATCTATAACAGGGGTAGGCAATTAGTCAAAAATGAATTGATCTGCAATTCATAACTGTTAATCGATGATGATTTCAATTTTGATCACCCATCCCAAAATCGATAAATATGGGAAAATACATTATCATTTTTTTGCCATATTGCCCAGCCCTAATCTATAACTTCTCACACAAAGTAATCAATGGTCTTCTACTGTACTAAACTCCACTATATTTTATTTTAATAGACTACATACAGAGATTACTCCAAACTCTCCAAATCTGCAAACTTACAGGAGCTCCAAATCTACTGAATATCTGGCTACTTACGTGAGCTCCAAATATACTGAATATCTGGTTATCCTTGTTCACAGTAGAGTAGTAACGAAGGCATTTCAAAATAAAAGTTTCTCAAGTTACTGAACTTATATTAACAGACTACTACACAAGCACAGGAGAGGTCTGAAGCAAACAAACACGCATAAACATTAGCTCTCTCTCACACACACACACACACACACACACACTAAACAAACAAATGAAGCACAAACAAGGGGAAAGGATTCAAAAAAACAAACAGAAGCACAAACATGGAAGATGGGTTGTTTAAAAAAAAAAAAAGATGAGAGAGCAGAGCAATGAAACACAAGGTCATGTGCTAAATGAGAAATGCGTAGAGAAAGCCAGCCTGTAGAGGGCAGGGCTATTGGGTACAATGGACCACTGCCAAGACCATTGACCGTTTCAAAAGAGTTTGATTACTGGCGTCAAAGCTGTTCCCCCAGGATTTCTGTTTTAACATTCCATATGCTCCTAACACTGCGTAGTTCCATATGCTCTCAACACTGCGTAGTTCCATATGCTCTCAACACTGCGTAGTTCCATATGCTCTTAACACAGCAGAAGTAGTTTGGGAATGAAATAGAACCTTCAAGCGCTGTTTTTGTTTTTATTGTTGAAACAGTCTAGATGGGAGATGGAGAGCATTTTGCTCTCTTAGTATTCCATTCATTTGTTTGCTCTAATGCCCCATGATAATCCCACTCAATCCCAGAGTGACACTGGGATTTAATCTGCCATCAACACTGGCCCTCTATGACAGACCCCAAACCTGTTCAAGACCAGATTCATTTACATTTACATTTATGCATTTAGCAGCCAAAGCGACTTTTGTTAACTATCAATTACATCAGGGCCAGTCTCCCTTGGAGCAACTTAAGGTCAAGTGCCTTGTTCAGGGGCACAATGGTGGCAGCTAGTATTCGAACCCACAATTTTCCAGGCTACTTGCATACTAGCTAGGTTTCTTAACCACTACGCCACCACCGCCCATTCGTTGCGGCAAAGATTCATTCGGCGATGCTGCTTTTTGTACACCTTTGTCCGGTCATCCCAAAATGCACCACAGCAACAGTCAGCAACAGGGACCTAGTTCACTAGTTGTGCTGGCGCATGTTAACACAACATTCATCATGAATCACGATTAGTGAAATGGCATCCTGAATGACTGGATATTTATGGGAAGCACTCAAATAAATTAAGTTGACTTTTAAAAGTTGAAAAAGCTATTAGTTCAGCCATCCATTTCCACTAGGACTTGCGCCAAGATTGTAAGATGGTGAGTAGGAGTCAAACACAAAATGTTTTAATACGTGCGCGCGCGCGCGCACACACACACACACACACACACACACACACACACACACACACACAGGTACGCCAGAGGACATGCTTTAGATTGTGTTTCTGTTGAAGCACTCTTCAACGCACGCACAGACTTAAGGTCGGTGCACATCAAGTGTGGATTTTTACATGAAATAACGCAGGTGATAAAATGCATGTGTTTATACGAGCTCTGCCACAGCAAGGACAAACATTTGTGTATATTTTTCCGCATTTTCACATTCAAATTTCAGCAGCGCAAGAGAGTCTGGACCAGTGATCCAGTGAAAATCTGCTCTGTAACTCTGTCCTAATGTCTCTTGTAGATGGCAGTGGTATTAGGAAGTGACCAGCATAATAGCGATAAAAGAGACAAGAACAAGAAGCCAGAGGAAGAGAGAAAAAAAAAAAAAAAAAAAAAAGCCGTTTCACCCAAAGCTGCTGATCTGAGATCAGCCTCCATGTTTGTAACTTGAGACAGGTTGGGTTAAGGAAAATTATTACTGGGGCTGATTCAGAATCAGTAGCTACACCATACACACAGAGTTAGCCAGAAGAGACCCAACAGCCAGCAGACCTGTGCAGCAGAAGGCGGGTATAGAAAGAGGGGTGGGGGGGAATTGTTAAGGATGTCGAGGGGGGTGGGGGCACTACGGCACGCAGAAGGGGACATACCTCGCCGGCAGCCAGCTTTTCCATGGCAGCGAGGGGGGACATGGAGGGGCTGGCATGGCTGGAGGAGGAAGGGGAGCTGGAGGCCATGGAGGAGTTGGGGGAGTGGTGACTCTGCTGCAGGAGATCGGGCAGGAGGTGAGCGCGGCCGGCGTAGCCGTTGCGCTCGTGGGGCGAGCCCAGGCCCGCGGCAGCGGCCGCCCCGGCGGCAGCAGCCAGGCGCTTGAGCTCACAGGCGCTCTGGAAAGCGAGAAGAGTCACATGTAGCTCTGAGCCAGGGTCTGCTGAGTCGGGGTACGAGGCAGCGTGGCCCAGGGACCCAGACCACGGCCATGGGACCAAAACCTGCCTGCACTAGCCCTCATCCTTCCGCTCACACTGTCTCCAACTGGTCTCATTTGGTAGTTGTCAGAATGTTAATGAATCTCTCCTGAAGCTGAATATTTTGCCAAACACTAAATTTATTTCTAGAGGAAAAATATCTCTGGAGTCATAAGTGATCCAAGGCTTCAATAGGATCTAGAATAGTGTTTTGATTAGTCCTCAGATTTGGTCAGTGTCTAACTCTATTATCTAAGTGAGGCATGGGATGGTCCTTAAGTGGTGACGAGGCTTTCTAAGGCTTTAAGGCTTTTTTTTTTTTTACTTTTTTAAGGAGAAACTGGTTTAACAGCAATGTCAAAACAAAACAACAAGCTAAATCAACCAATGAGATCAAACAGAAGGGAATGAGTGACTAGAATGGTAAAACAAACAAGATCGATGAACAGAGAACTGAAATAATAGGACGTTCAGTTTATAGAGACCAGTGACTGGGACACCTGTCGTTACCTGTCGGACAATTAAAGTGCCATCTTTGCAGGGTGTGGTGGCAGGGTCGCTCTCTGTCTCATCGTGAACAATCATGGTCTTCACAGACTCCGTCTCCCCATTGCTAAGCTTGGACGAGCTACGGAGAGAAGAGATCATATGAGGGCCATGCTTTACCACAGGACCAACCGATAGAAATGGTGATCTCACTGCAAAGATGCCCAGCAAACACACTCAACGACTCAAGATACCCAGCTACTCAGCTGCATGTGTACATGGTCAAGTTCTAACTTGTGGAGGATGATGAAAAGAGACTGCACAAGGGAATTGTGGGAGATAGGTCACTCACCCGGCCCTGGAGTCCTCTGTGCCGGACGTCGAGTCGTCCCCGGGCTCCTGGTCGACTTCCTCCTCATCGCTGGTGGCCGAATCCTCGCTGGAGGAGGAGTAGTCTGTCACCTTGTGAGGAGGACGCACATCTTCCACGGCCCGCAGCTCCTTCGCCAGCGCCGTTAGGTCCTGCGCACCAGGCCACGCCACGGAGAAAGACACACACACACATCAAAGCCCTGACCAACCAATACCACAGCACGACTACAAACACATGCATCTGCTTCTGCTTACCCACTCCCACGCAGCTTAGGAGGGGCAGTTTGCACAGCTGAGCATTCAGACACACGACAGGACAGGACAGAACAAGCACCAGCTCAGACATATGGCCTACACAGGATTGCACAGTGGACTGATCTGTTTTGTTGTCTTTGCGCGAGATTACTGTTCTCATTTGTGGCATAAACTGTTAACTAGTTAATCTTAAAACAAGCTATTCAGTGCCTTTCTAAATGAATGTGCCATGAGCAGTGACAAGCAGCTGGATTGCTGACATCTACATGTACAGAAAAAACACTGGACTCTTGTCAGCTTAATTAATATTTGATTTAGAATGCCTTCCCAGAACCAATCTGGAGTTGGATGGACTCCAGTTTCTGCACATGTTGAACAAGGACATGCAAGGCAGCCAATCAAAAAGCAAAAAAACAAAACAAAACAAAAAAAAAAAACAGACTAGCCAGTGAATGGCCGGGGGAATGAATGAGTGACATGGGAGAGAGCCAATCACAAGCCTGGCCAACTGTCAATCATGCAGCAGGTGAATGTGTATGAATGCTAGGAGCCGTGGAGTGCACAGTCCATATAACACAGGCTATCCTGTCTGTTTAAATAGGCTTACCACATCCCCCTACAGGTAACACAGACACACACACACACACACACACACACACACACACAAACACACACACACACACACACACACCAAGATACCAGCCATGGACACACGCAGACATGACAAGAAAAACATGTCAGTCGCTCTAGTCTGTGGTTATAAAAAGACACATTATGTCACAAACTCGCCAACAGGTGTCTCTATTGTTCAGAATGACACCGTTGTGTGAAGGGACACACAACACAAATTACATGAGTCATAGAGCAACAGGTGAACAACTCAGAGTCACAGTCACTTAGAGGCATAAACCTAAAAGCACACATTCTGTGGTCATGCAGTCTTAAACTGACTCTTTTCCTCCTCTTTCAGTGACTCCTCCTGCGCTTGACTTGACTACAGTTTTAGCTCTTACTGTGTAGGGATCAATCTGTGTTGGTTTTGAAAGAGCCTACTCACAGCGGGGCGGGTGGGTCTGACAAAGTCCTTCTTCTCCTCTGTTTTCTTCCCAGCATGCTCTGGGCGCTGCATGGGAGAACCCTCAGACTTGGAGGATGCTATGGAGCAGAGAGAGAGAGAGAGAGAGAGAGAGAGAGAAAGAAAGAGAGAGAGAGAGAGAGAGAGAGAGAGAGAGAGAATTATGCACAGGGTCGATTTTAAGCATATTTTTAGTGGCTGTAGACTTTATTTAGATAGGGTGAGAGAGAGGGTGATAGAGAGATGGGATCTGCATAAGAGGATAGATTAGTGTTGTTTCGTTTCTTTGGTGTATTTCTTACAGGGACTATGTACAAAATGCATTAATCGCTTGACAAGAGAGAAGATGCTTTGTACCAGATTTAGCAACCACCACATTTCCACCTGCAGTCCCTGGGCAGGTGGGTTGGGCTTAGATATGAAATTATATGATAAAGATGCCAAATCAGTTTTTTTTTTTTTTTTTTTTTTTTTTTAAGAGTGTGGTGTGTGCTTCAGAGAGAGAAATGGTAAGAAAGAGAGACAGACAAGAGGAAAGAGAGAGAGAAACAGACAGAGTGGGAGGGAAAGAGTATGTGTAAAGTGTCTCGTCATGAGTGTGTGTGTGCGCATATCTGCGGTGTGTGTGTGTGTGTATGACTCACAGCGTGCTCTGAACTTGTCTCCTGAGCTGTTGTGAGCAGCGGTCTGAGAGCTGGCAGATCCTGATGAGCTGCCGCTGCCCGGCCGAGGAGTCAGCTTCTCCACACGCTCCCAGAGCAGTCGAGGCTCTGCAGTGCTGCACGCACGCACGCAAACACAAACACGCACACACACACACACACACCTCAGGTTAATGTCTCATCTCAGCTGAGCTCCATAATACCCCTACTACCCACTGTGGTCTGAATGCTAGTTAACAGCCCTATTAAGGGCCTAATCATCAACTCTCTCACACCTCAGTCGACCACAATCATCACTTTTATATAAATCATCACCAGCCGCCTCTGAGGACAAGTGCAGAGAAATGGAGACCTCAGGCACGGTGTTGGTGTAAAATTACAGGAAAGAAATCATATGACTAAACAGAACAACAGAAGCTTCCAGAAAAGGATCATGGGAAAGGTTTGTTTCCAGTACCTCCCAGCAGTTCTCTGTCCTGATTGGCTGGCATGCTGACCGCCCTGGTGAGGGGAGTCTCTGCGTGACAGCACTGGGGATCTGGATGTTGTCCGCACAGGAACCTTCCGGAAACACACACATATACGTGTTAGTCCAACAAATAGCAGCAAGGAGAGCGAAGGAGCTCAGACAACAGACACAGAAACTTGTCCTCATCTCTCAAGAAGCAAATATGCGGCAGAGTTCTAGTCATGGCCGTAGAGAGTCACAATATGATATCATCACATACAGAGGGAGATGTTTCACATGCTCTCTCAAATGGTAAATATTAAAAATAAAATCTAGTACATTGGTTCTCAAACTGGGGTCCGGGGACCCCCAGGGGTCCGTAGCACCTTGCCAGGGGGTCGGTGAAAAAGTTTGCTACAAAGTAGCATCTAGCATTTAACAGAACAAATAGATATGAGCCTGTATTGTTAAATTTGTGTTGTGATTATGAGGGAACCTTGGAATTTTTTCTGCTCCATGAGGGGTCCCTGGTCCAATAAAGTTTGAGAACCCCTGATCTAGTAGAGTGAATACTGAATATGATATCTAGTACGAAGAACAATACCATCTGGAATGATGAATACTAACCATACTGTCTGGTATGGGATATAATATTAAATAAGCAGTAACACTTTACTTGAGGGTGTCGACATAAGACTGACGAGTCACATGATGCATGTCTTACGTCAACACCCTCAAGTAAAGTGTTACCAAGTAAGCCAGCTGAAATCTGATAACCCGGACATTCTAACTGATCCCACTGAGTGAGATGGCCAGATAAGCCTTGACACAGCATGACTGGTAGGCTAGAACCAGGAGGCTAAAGAGTGAGGGGGATGTGGGAGGAGAAAGAGGAGTGAGCATTCAGAACAGAAGCAAAGACAAACACAAGCTCAAACCTGAACAGACCAATGAAAAGCCAAAACAGAGGGGCAGCCTTAGCAGATTAGATACTCGGCAGACATTCCTACAGACAACGTGATTGGGATGCATCAAGCTAAGAACAAGCTAATAGACTAGGCCTATCTATAGAACTACTCTCACATCTGTAATCATCAAACTACCATCAGTAGCAACAACAAGAAACTTCTGGGTCGGACAGCTAAAAAATGAGACACATTATCGGGGGAAATTCCTTTCTTTTTCACCCAGTTGTAGGGCTTTTGCATGTTTTGCAACACCCTGCAAAGAACGGAGGAAGGAAAGAAAGAGACATTCCTACAACAAACTCCACAAATATTAGTGGTGTAGTAACAGACTGTGTGCTAGCATTTGTGCTTCAAATAATGGCACACGCTAATCAGATTCCAAGTGCTTAAGCTCCATCTGTTTGCTCAACACAGCTACAGAAAGGACTCGTCCACTGTGGTGCTACCATACTATCTGACACTAGGGGGCAGTGTGACTAAGAAACTTCCACTACCTGAAGCTCTACGGACACACACACAGACAGACCCCTCCATTTGGGTGAGAGGCGAGAGGATGGAGACGAGTGACCCTCGACCTCCATCCCCTTCGCTGCCTCGCTGGACGGGCCCCTCTGCTTACCCTGGGAGGCACCTCCTCGTTCATGCCCGAGTCGTGGGCCTCGTGGGCCCGGGGCGGGGCGTGAGGAGGCTGAGGGAGGTCGGAGCGGGGCGGGTGGTGCTGGTGGTGGTGGGGTGGTTCCTGAGAGCGCAGGTGGAGGTGGGACAGACTGGGGATGGGGTCGCTGAACGAATGCGAACGAGCAACGGGGGAGCGGCGGCGCTGGTCTTTAGAGCGGCCAGCTGAGACCACTGCACCTTTCCAGACAGGGAGAGAACAGTAATGGAGAAGAGAAGGTGGGGTGGGGAGTGGGGGGGTGAGAGGGGGAAGGGGTTGGCAGACAGAAAGACACAGCATGAACACACATACACACAAAGGAAAAGAAGTGATGCACGTATGGACTGGAGTTTCAACACACACACACACACACACACACACCACCATTACGGTGTCTCAGCACATGCTTCACAGTGGTTGCACAAAGAGACATCTGCATACTGATGTCAGAGGCTAAAACTGGATGGAATATAAGCACAAGGCCTTCAAAGGCAGTGAATTCACTTGAGTGAGTATCAGTGTACTGACAAATAGGTCAGAAATGACTGAAGAAATGGGAGGAAGGTGAAGACATAAGGAAAAACAACGTGTGGGTCTGTGAGGAGAGCGAAAGCCAACTCATGCAACTTAGCTCACAATGGGAAAGTGCTTTAGCGCCTCACTGAACGCTATTTAGGTTTGATTAGCCATACGGGAGCATAACAGGCTAACAACAGACTAATAATTAACACAAATAAACCAGCAGCTAACGCTAACAGAAAGGGGTATGGTAACTTATTTTTTTCAGTTTTATTTTTTCTGTGCCCCATTCAGTTAGCGTCAGTGTTACTGACAGTACTCTGTGACCTCGAACAACAGGGCTATGGGCTGAAATACTCTGGACTGCTGGTTTAAGATTATTTTTAAATAATAACCGACAAGATTTTTTTGTGGAGTGGCTACTAGCTAACTACACAATTCATTGTTGGCACTGCAGCTTTTCTGGTTAATTGTATGGCAATGTCAATACATCTCAGTGATTACATTTCCTGGGATCAGCAACCTACAAAATAAGGCTTAGTGGAGGACAAAGAACGGAAAGAAATTCAGTTAGACACAGTAAAATAAGGTTGACCAGACAACCACAATTTTGGTGATCTGTCCCCCGTAAAATACAGGAAAACCAACTTTGTCCCTGATTTTTAAAGATAAAATAATACTTATTTTAATGACATTGACTGTAGAAATGGGAATGTCCCTGGTTCCCAAAGAAAATTCATGGAAATTTTCATCTCAGAGTTTTGGTCACCTTACAATAAAAGGCACTTTGGTAAGGTGAGGGGTTGCCCCGGTTACCTGTGGTTCCATAGGCCTGTGCATTGCCTCAGAGTTCCCATTGGAGAAGGGCTCAGAGCGGGGGGGTACAGGGGGCTGCTTGGGGGGAGCGGCCTGGGGGGAGCCCTGGATGTTCTTTCGGAAACGATCATCCGCCTGGACAAGGGAGGAGAGACACAAGGGAGACTTAAGGACCTGGGAGAGGACCAGTAGACAAGATGAATAAAGCGGAGAACACAAAGGAGGGGGTGGAGGAAAAGGAAGAGAGGGCGAGAGGAGAAGGGACAGGGGTGGGGGTGGGGGGCGGCAGGGGGACAGCGTGGGGGTCCCCGTAGCCAGTCCATGCCATGCTCCATGTCAAACACCTGGCTGGGACCCAGTGGACGAGCCACCAGGATGAGACGGACAACAGACACCAGAGGGTTTCATTCTCGGTTAGGAAAGGGTTTGAGGCTTGCACTCGAGTCAAGTGGTGTTCCTGCACAAAGGTCTATAGAAGCAGCTAAAAGTGCTGACCCCCAGTGTGTGTGTGTGTATGTGTGTGTGTGTATGTGTATGTGTGTGTGTGTATGTGTGTGTGTGCGTGTATGTGTGTGTGCGCGCGTGTTTTATATGAGTGCAGGATGATGGTGTGAATGATAATCTGTATATTCCTCCTGTTCAAGGAAAATGGCTCAAGACAATTCTGAAAACATAGATAACATACAGACTCCATGACTCCATGCCTCACAAACACAGGAGTAGTCGGATGCGTTAAAGACACAACAGAACTCTGCAGATGAAACATCAAGAGCAACCAACTTTAGGACAAACAATTCCAATGATATGTCTGATGAAGAAGGAATGTTTTTTTCCCTTCTGTTAAAAGGCACAGTTTTGCAGGTAGCTAGTTCTATAAAATGCTTAAATTAATTTCGATGGAGCCATATGTATTCAACCTGAACACATCTCTGACTACCACATGACCCAACGTCTGGTGCTCTCCAATGACAGACGACTAGATTTTTAAAAATCTACAAAGCAGACTAACCAAGTGTGGCCGAAAAGACAGCTAAAATGACTAGAAGCGGTGATCTATTTGCAGCTCAACTCCTGACTGTGGTATAAATACTCAAGGGGAACTAGAAGGGACTGAGACATATTGGGTTTATCTAGAAGGGGAAACAGACATAGTCATGAGATCAAAGAAACCCTGTGTTTTAGGTGGGTGAAGGGAGAGTTTTCATACTTATAATAATGTTATTAACGTGCTTCATCAAAGGTTTTCAGAATGTTTTGGTGCTGATAGCGTTTAATCTAAACTTGGCACAAAACTAAACTAAATGTTTTGTGAAACACTTACCTAATCCACTTATTGACCATTTGTTTGACTTTAAATAATATTTTATTATGTATGTCATTTCAACATTGCGTTATCAATACAAGTAGCTAAAAAGCTAATGTGATGTTTCAAGTTAACGAGACGTTTCATCTGCAGAGGTTTTAGTATCTGTGGAGAAGAGGCAAACATTCAGTAGTACAGGCACACAGGAAGACTTTTATAGTCACTTTCAGATTGATGGTTGTGAGAGGTGTGGGTTTCAAACATCCCAAAGCTGACTGCAAATTCATCTGCAGACCTACTGTCCTCACTTTGATGTTTCTAAAGTTTTCTGATTTTGATCAAAGAATTCTGATTTAGATTACTGAATACAGTAGGTTCAACTCCGTCTGTTTTAGTGCGAAACCAAAATGTGAAATGGATGAAATATATAAAGTAAAGTAAAGTAAAATGGATAACTGTACATGAAGTCAAAATATGATGAGAATAATGAAAAAATAACAACTCAATAACTCAAAACCCTTCTGCTCACACAACCACTGATTTGGCATGCCAAACCAGGAGACAAACCGCAGAGCCAAACCAGCAGCAGCCAAATGAGGAGTGTTTTTTTTTTTTTTTTTTTTTTTAACACGAGCAGCCAGAAGCTGTGGGCGCCAGGCAGCAAAGGGGGGATGGAGAGGAGGGGGAGGGCGGGTTGCAGGGTCTTCACCTCGCCATCCGCCTCTGAGGTGGCGGAGGTAGTACCGTTCAGCTCCGCAGGTGGGGCTGCTGGCAGAGGGAGTGTGGGTCTTTCGGTGGGCTCCAGGGGTGTGGGGCTGGGCTCAGCGCTAACAGGACTAGCAGCCTCTCCGACGGCCTCGTCCACAGACAGCTCAACTAGTGGGGCGCTACAGCTGCTGTCTGAGGCAACAGGGGGAGCTATCTGCGGGAGGCGCGGCTCCCAGGAGGGGCCTCTCTCTAAGGCTTTGGCTTGCTGATCGCCTACAGGGGTCTGAGTCGGGGTCTGGGTGGTCAGGCTAGCGTCGTCTGGCGGGGGGTTGGACTGGGCGAGACGGGGGATATCTTTAAGGCGGGTGACGGGGGTTCTGGTCCAATCGTGGCCCGGCTGCGGCGGCTGTGGCTGTGGCTGCTGCTGCTGCTGCTGCTGCTGCTGCTGGAGGGAGAGCAGGTAGGCCTGCTCCTGACGCAGCTGCCTCTTCAGACGCTCCGCTTTGCGCTGCTCCTCCAGCTCTTTCCACTTGAACTCCTGGGGTGACAAGGGGTGTAAGGTGCAGCAAGGGCAGTGGGCCCAGAGGGGGCGACACCACAGGTAACAGCATGGAGAAACACCATTGGAGATGTGCTTTTAGGCAGACAAGTTCATAAGAGTCAGAGCAGCCTTCACTCAGACAGTTTTCCTTACTTTTAGAGAGCTGGCCAAACATTTCCTCAACTGAGAGACGGGAAAAGAAAGCTGCACTATGCATATACACCATTTATTCACACACTGAAGGCTTAGTGTGCATGCATAGTGTAACCTTCTTTTCCTTTCCTTTAGGCAGAGAGCAATCAAGATATCTCTCTAGTGCCAAGCACTGTCTCTAGTAAAGATCTGAGTTGTAGGAGCCTAAGAGACTGCTTTTGTATTCACAAAGGGAACACATCTCAAAGCGGAAAATTACTACTTTCAGTTAACTTCAGTTGTTGGATATTTGGGTGTTCTAACGTTACATATAACACAAAGTGGGCTCAATCAGAGAGGGCTTTGTTATTTAAAGGTCTGTGACAAAGAAATAACAAAAAGCATCAATATGCATGAAGTGATATGAAGACGACGGGGTAAAGGAATGGAAAGATGAAAAGAAACCAAAAGGTACAAAAAGATGTGTCTGTCTGGAACAGATTAATTCAATTATTTCTCCTTTTGCTGTTAATCCTGAAAGGGAACCAGTACATGACCACACTTAAACTCTAACCCCAGACTGAGACAGCGCCTCACCTTAACCTTGTGAAACAGACCCCTTGCATAACACAGGGAATGACTCCTTCATAGCTAGAAGCGCTTATTGTGTCGGTGGGGGTCTTGCAGGACAGGACGGGGGGAAGTTGTCTGAGGTGCCTAAAAGAGTCTCTGCATTCCCTCACGTCCTCCCTTTCCCTTCTGAACAAAAACTGACCTTTTCTGATGGTGTGACCAACTCGTACAGAACAACAACACGTCATTGTCAACCTCACGCAGTCAGCAAAGCACAGTGGGAAACCTCCATTTGGCCCCAAATGTCACTTCCTGACGACCTCATTACCTCAGTTCCTGAACTGGGGGGGGGGGGGGGGAGGCTAATTACACTTCTAATTACACTTCACTGTGCTAACACAAAGTCAGGTCCATAAAAATGCCTGAGTGAGATTACTGTACACTGTGAGATCAGATCAATTGTCAGTTTCCAACAGACACTTCAGGGACAGCTTAGAATCTAAGACAGGATCTTCAGTGTTTTTAAAGGACCCCTCATCTTGTACAGACACAGAGGAAAGAGCCCCTATTAAGTAATACAAAGTCTGATATCATGTCTGCTTTGAAACAAAGAAAATGAAAATGTATTTAAAGTTTGGCAGCCCTCCTGCACATGACTAAGGATCCCTTGGGAGTTATGGACCCTGTGTTGAATATCTCTGATCTAAAGAAGAGTGAAGAAAGAAAGACAGCAGTGCAATAAGACAGAGAGTAGGTGAAAGACCAGACCAGACGAGTGTGAGTATGACACTCTCTTGTGTGTGTGTGTGTGTGTGTGTGTGTGTGTGTGTCCCTACCAGCAGCATGGCCTGCTCATGGAGAAGCTGCTGCTGCAGGATCTCAAGGTGTCGCTGCTCCTCCTCCAGCTGACGACGAATATACTCCTGTAGACAGAGACCATCCTCATTAACAACTCTACTACTACTACCACTACTACTACCACTACTACTACTACTACTACTACTACATATGCTACTACTACTACTACCACTACCACATATGCTACTACTACTACTACTACTACCACTATTACATATGCTACTACTACTACTACTACTACTACCACTACATATGCTACTACTACTACTACCACTACTACATATGCTACTACTACTACTACCACTACTACATATGCTACTACTACTACTACTACCACTACTACATATGCTACTACTACTACTACTACTACTACATATGCTACTACTACCACTACCACTACTACATATGCTACTACTACTACCACCACCACCACCACTACATATGCTACTACTACTACCACCACCACCACCACTACTACATATACTACTACTACTACTACCACCACCACTACTACCACTACTACATATGCTACTGCTAATGCCACTACTACTGCCACCACTACTACTACTACCACCACTACTACTACTATTACCACATATGCTACTACTACTATTACCACATATGCTACTAGTACCACTACTACATATGCTATTACTACATATGCTACTGCTAATGCCACTACTACTACTGCTGCTGCTGCTAATACTACTATTACCACCACTACTGCTGCTGCTGCTGCTACTACTACTACTGTTACATATGCTACTGCTAATGCCACTACCACCACTACAAAGATGTTGGATCTTCCATAAAGGGTAGAAATCAAACCATATATACTGTACTATATTTGACTTTTTAAGGCCTAAAACTTAAATTTTAGACTTAAGACTATTTAAGACCCTGCAGAAACCCTGAGCCCTGGACAGTAACATGCCTGTCCTCTCCTAATGCCTGAAGTGAACTGTGACCTACCTGTTCGCGGTCGCTCCTCCTCTTCTCCTCCTCGGCTCTCCTGCGATCCTCATCCTCCTTGCGGCGGCGCTCCATCTCCTCCATGCGCCTCTTCTCCTCCTGCTCCCTCCTCCTCTGCTCCCTCTCCTGCTGCCTCCTCATCTCGCGCTCACGCCGCTGTTGCTGTGGTACACCAGCAGGGGGCGAAAGGGAGCACATTACCAGATCTCATTATGTTTGCCTTGCACCTTACCCTAGCCCTCGACCAAGATCATGGATACAGATATGCTTTTCAAAACATCCACACATGAATACACTTCAATATATTTTGGTCTCTGTAAAATGATTTGTCAGGGTATTCTAATGTGTACGGGTGCAGCAGCAATTGTTTGTTTTGCTAAGATAAGATTAAGGTTAAGATTTGCACCATTATTGTCATCAATGCTTGAATGCCGCCTTTCAATTTGACAAAAGGAAAAAAGCTTGATGACAGCAGGCATTAATACAAAGTTGTCTGTCTCTCACACCCACGCAGGCACAAACACACGCAGAAACACAGAAACACAGACAGATACACACACAGACACAAGCGCACACAGACACATTACTGCTGGCATGTCCGGACATGTTTTCTCTGCCGTTCTCAATTCCTTGGCTGTAGTCTGGAGTATTACCCATCTGACATACAGTAGTGGACAAAGAGGAATATTTTCGACTAGCATTTGAGCCATAGCTGCAGGTGTCAATATTAACTTTTGAAATGTGATTATCAACCAGCCACAGATAGATCCACCAGCCACAGATAGATAAACTGGTGAAGTTCACCAGCCATTCAATAGTAATTCATATTTCATTCAATAGATCAGAATTATCCTGCATTTGGCTGGTGGCTGGTGTTAATTTTAAGTCCTAGCTGGAAGCTAAAAGCTCATTTAGGGGGAAAATCCTGATTTAACTTTATCAACTCAATAGCTTTTGTTAAAGATGTAGTTGTCAAACTGGTTGGCAGTAACAATAAATAAAATAAAATAACAATAAACAAAATAAAATATTGCCAATATTACATATTTATCAGTGAAAGTCATCAATGATGTTGTTATTGGTGTGTCTGGTGTGTGTGTGTGTGTGTGTGTGTGTGTATACAGCACAGAAATGCAAGGCTTGCTGCGTGAACACTAAATATTTAAAATGTAACAATTAATGTTTAATTCTGGTCTAGTAGCTGCCAAATCACAATGTTTGTGTCCTATATCAGGACTCCCTTTGCTTGGTTAATTCTATCCAAGGAACAGTTGAACCTGGAACACGAGAACAACATGGCTTTATTTGATTCATTTAATTCTTTGATTCAAGGCTATTTGATATAAGGTTACTGTGTGCTTGGCTTTAGTATGCTTTACTTCAGAATAAAATGTATACTGTACTTATGTACCAACATAAAGTTTAAAGTTTACTTTATACTATAGTTTTATATATTTGCAATATATATATATATATATATATGTATATATCACTTGGTTTGTCAGCTCTTTTATTAGTCAGAGCTTACACCTACTTTCCTACAACACTGGTTGCTTAAGAGCGGCAGGCTGACAACTTTCCAGGAAGTGTGTTTCCATTCTCTGCTGAAGCACTAATAGTATCATGATTTATTTACATGATTCAATATTGTTATGTCCTTCTTTATGTATGCAGCTCCTGGGTGGAGTCTTTAGCCTTGTGACTCACACATTCTTTGTTGGGATGGGCATGACAGATGGACTGGGAAGAGCAGTGGAATTGGCTTTGAATGGTTTGGGGTTTTTTTTCTTTTTAAATTGGATTACAGAACTACTCCATATTTTAGAAAATTGTTGGCACAGATGAAGATAGAACCCCAGTGACCAGAGACAAAGGTTCTCTTTCTCAACACACACACACACACACACACACACACACACACACACACACACACACACACACACACACACACACACACACACACAGAGTAACGCATACATGGATCCACACGTGCACACACAAAGACCCACATACGCATTCACTACTACCCACTCACGAACACACATGCATACACACTCAAGCTCATGCATACACATACTTGCAGGCACACGTGCACGCACGCACGCACACACACACACACACACACACACACACACACACACACACACTAACGCACCTCCTCAAGCCTCCTCCTCTGCTCCTTCTGCTGCTCAATGCGCTTCTGTCGTTCAGCCAGTAGTTGGCGCTTGTACTCCTCCTGCTCGCGGAGCTGCTGCTCCTGCAGGAGCTGCTGGCGCCTCAGGGCCTCTGAGCGCTCCTTGTTCTCCTGCTGCAGACGGATGAAGTCCCGCCGCAGGGTCGACTCACCCGGAACATTTACAATCGAGCTGTGTGGACAAGGGCAAATACAAACAAACAAACACACACACACACAAACACACACATTAACACCAATTCATTTTGTGTTACGCAAAAGTGAAGCCACTCCATTAAATTTTACACTCACAGGCACACACACACACACCCACACACACAGGACATCTAGTCCTTTTATGTTCAGAAAATAGAAGTCGCTCTATCAAGGATTACTCGACACACAACAGACTGTGCTGTGGTGTAAGGGTGGAGTGGTTTAGTGCTACACCAATCAATAAGACTGAACTGAAGTGTATTGCATTGGTGGTGGGCTCTTCTGTGGGATGTGTTCTGGAGCGAGAGGAAGGGGCTACACACAGCACAGTGGTTCTGGTTCTGTTTGCAAAGTAGCAAATATGGTGCTGTTAGGAACTTGTACTGAACACCAAGTACAGGATCCAACCCAAAAGACACCAAACCCTATGCTTTGGAGAAGAGGCAACAGCACAATGATTCTAGGTGTGTTCAGGAGGGAGGGTGGTGGTGGTGGTGGTTTGGGTGGGTGCAGACGGTTACCTGGGTTCTCCTTCAGCCTCGGCGGGCTCATCCTCCTCTTCCTCACTGCCGCTGTACTCATACTCTGTCTCCTCTACAAACACACGAGGGCAAAAATCACAAAATCAAAACTCACCACTGCGCAATGCAGAACAGAACAGGGCTCTGTGTTTGAGTGTATGCAAAAGTGTGTGCATTCAAGGGTGCAATACACAACTGCTTTTTTTTCCTGGGCCAGTTTGGCCTTTTTGCTGACTCTGTGTGTGTGTGTGTGTGTGTATGTGTGTGTGTGTGTGTACGTAAGTGTGTGCATTCAAGGGTGCCTGTCTTACAACCATCTGTTTTTCTCTGTTGCAGGTCAGTTTGGCCTTGCTAAGGGGGTGCGTGTATGTATGTGTGTGTGTGTGTGTGTGTGTGTGTGTGTGTGTGTGTATGTATGTATGTGTGTGTATGTATGTATGTATGTGTATGTGTGTGCGTGTGTGCAAGTATGATTATTCAAAGGTGCCTGTCTCAAACCCATCTCTTTTTCTCTGTTGCAGTCAGTTTGGCCTTTTTTTTGCTGAGTGTGTGACTGTGTGTGTGCTTGCGTGTGTGTGTGCACGCATGTGTGTACTTTGGAATTGTGCATGTTCAGCCACTCACCCTTCTCTCCCCTCTTCTTGCGCGTGCGGTCAATGTGGTCTTTGAGCTGGATGCGGACCTGCCTCTCGTTGGGCTGGTCCCGGATGAAAGGGTGCTTAAGCAGCTGGTCTGTGGGTGGACGCTGCGTGTAGTTCTTCACCAGACAACTCTCAATGAAGCTGAAGAACTTCTTAGACCTGAGGAAGAACAATGAAGCGAGGGGGGAGAGAAAGACAGAGAGAGAGAGAGAGAGAGAGAGAGAGAGAGAGAGAGAGAGAGAGACAGAGAGCGAGAGCAAGAGAGAAAGAGGGGGGAGGGGGCATAGAAAACATAGAGACAAAGGAGATTACAGAGACAAAGCTATTTCAAAAATAAACCAAACTCATATCCCAGCCAAGCCATCATACAAGGACCATTAAAATATTCACTTCTATTTCTCCAAACACACAAAGAATTTTTAGCTGACACTAAATAATTAAAGGTCTCCAAGTTCAGATACTGGAGAGGGGGGAGCAGCCCGGGAGGAGGAGTGAGTGAGTGAGTGAGTGAGTGAGTGAGTGTGTGAGTGAGTGAGTGTGTGAGTGAGTGAGTGTGTAAGGAGTAAGGACTGACTGCATCTGAGACACAACAGGACACTGGATGGTGTGACTATGGGATTGCCTGCACACATGTGGATATAAGTCTGTGAGAGACAGAGTGGAAGACAGAAAGATACATCCATAGAGTGAGAGAAAGACTGAGAGCCTGAGAGACTAAGGTTGTTTTCACATATAATCTGCTTTAAGACTAAGGGTGTGTTGATATATAATCTGCTTTAAGCGAACCAAACTCAGTCCTCTAAAAGTGCACCAGAAGTACCCCCAAACAAAATGAACTCAGTTCTGTTCGCGTTCACATTGTCTAGTGAACCCGGAGTGTTTTACGTTCACAATGCACTGGTTAAGTAAACCGTACAGCAGACTTTTTAGCAAACCGTACTGAGACCACCTCTCGAGACGGTCTCAGTACAGTTTGTTTTAAAGGGGTCTGAGTGTGGTTGGAGCGTTCACACATGCACAAAAAATGCTGAGTCATTGGTCTAGCAGAGAGAGAAAGGGGGAGAGAGGGGGAGAGAGGGGGAGAGGGGGGGTGGGGAGGGAGGGAGGGAGAGAGAGAGAGCGAGAGAGAGGAGGAGACCCAGTGGTTTGTTTTTGGGGACTTGTTGGTAGCCTGAGCTGACATCATGGAAACTCTGCAAGGCTGCTTTGATGTGAGGAGAAGACAGTCAGAGCTCAGGTATGAGGTCGAGATGGAAACGTTTGCTCCCTCCCACCCTTCCTGTGCCCAGACCCAATGCCAGTCCTCATGCCAGGCTGGGCCAGCAGGTCGGACCAGACCAGATGTGACCCACATGCCAGGCCAGGACTACTGGCATCCATACAGGCAACAGGCAACACACACACACACACACAGTCACAAAATAAGGCTTCAGTTATGACGGAAGATCTAAGAGGGTCCCCTTTAATTTGCTATCCTTTAATTAACTGGCCTGGTGCGGTGATATTCAACAGTCTTTTGAATCTCTAGCTTCTTTGCTATTTGTACAAGAGCAGTTTTCTCTTTAACAGAGCAGACAGTCCCTGTGGGAATCTGTGAATTTGCTAGTGAAACATTTGTGCCAACTATTTGCTTATCAGCAGTGGCCATGACATGACATCAAATTAATTTAAAAAGACAAAGTGTGAATTTTCTCATTTTGGAAAGTAGCTGTAGAACACATGAGAGAATGTATTGCCTGCCAGTCAACGCAGGGGAAAAAAACCCCTTTCTGTATAAATCAAGACCCTTGTGCTTTGTGCTGTAGTCCTGTTCACCTTGGACTTATCTATTGATACTCACTGGTACAATGGCTAACAATGACTGACAATGACTGTATCACAGTGTCCTAAGTCTAAACCTAAGCCTTAGACTTGCAAAAAATTACAGAAGCTACACCAGGTACGTTACAGAAGCATTAAATCAAAGTTGCATCTGCCCTGACCATAAGCTTCCACTTTAATCAATAGAACTGGCTATACTAGATGTGACAGTCTCGTGAACACTCTTAAAACTGACCACTCTTCCAAATGTATTCTGACTTGACTCAACATAGCTCTTCTGTAACGGGTCAAGTGTAGCCCTGGATTTATACCCGCAATGACTTGCAGACAGGCTATACCACGTCTGTTACAGAGTGTGAAGTCAAACGTACATGCCATAATAATTAGCTTCCACTTTAATCAATGGAACATGAAGAAGACACCAGTCTTCTAGATGTATTCTGACGCAAATTGACTTAACACTTCAGTAACATACCCATTGTAGCGCTAGTCTCTACCTGCACAAATCAGTCAATCATGAAGCTCATCCATGCCAGTTACATCTTTGAGGTTCCAGTGTCCAGCGTTTAGGGCTTTGTGTGTGTGTGTGTGTGTGTGTGTTTGGGGGGGGGGGGGGGGGGCATGCCTGATGCACTGTATGCTGATGGGACTGAGCTGAGCTGAGCTGAGAGGTGTTGGGAGATCCTGGCTACTGCCAGACCAGAGGAGATCATCAATGTGACTCACCATTTCTTGGACTTGAGTCTCGGAGGAGGGTTTCTGGGAATGAGGAAGAGCGCTCGCATAGGGTGCATGTCACACAGCGCTGCGAGGGCAAAGGCATTCAAAACACACACACACACACACACACACACACCACACACACACACCACCACACACACACACACACCACACACACACACACACACACACACACACACACACACACACACAAAACAAACACAAACAGACAAGATTTGATTTGAAGAACATGCTGAATTTAACAATGATAAAACAGCATAGGAATTCAGTTAAAGCCCTGTTGCTTGAGGCTGCCAAGTGCTGTCAGTTAGAATAACAATGAGAACATTTGGACCACCACAGACCGAAGCTGCAAACCAGCCCCTAATGCTGAACAAAGGAAAATTAAACTGAAACAGCCTTTCATTGCCCTTATCAGTTAGTGTTGGCTTAGTTTTCGCTATTCAGTCTACATCGTATCAAACACTTAAGTTTTGCTATTCAGTCTGTGTTGTAACAGGGCTGTGGTTTGATTGACTTCTGAATGGCATGAGAGACATTAGGAGTCAGAGAGAGAAAGAAAGAGAGAGAGAGAGGGAGGGAGGGAGAGAGTGGAGTCACAGCACACACACACACAGGAGTAGAAGGAAGAGCAGCAATTTGAGTGCAAGATCAAAAAAGCCAATAGCAGCACTTACGTGGGGCCCCTTCCGCCATCTCAATGGCTGTGATGCCACAGGACCACAGATCACTCTGAGGAGACACAGGAGCAAGGACAGTTAAACACTGCGCACACACACACACACATGTAAAAAGACACATGCATGTACCCACACACACATACACAAGCAAGCAAACAGACAGACACACACACACGTAAACAGATACATGCATGTACCCACCCACACACCCACACATACACAAGCAAACAGATAGACAGACAGACAGACACACAGAAATGTAAACTTACACAAATGTGCATTACACCCCACACCCGGAGCCCATATGAGCCAGAGCACGCACACACACGCCCCACATAAAAATATGAGACACTCTACATTTGCTTTTCCCTCTACCCAGGATACTTGTTGTGGTTTGTGGGCGTTTCAGCTAGTATCCTGTGTAGCTATGTTCAATTTTACCATGTGTTATGGGTGTGTCCGTGTGGGTGTCTGTGTGTGTGTGTGTGTGTGTGTACGCGCTAGTGAGAGCCTGCAGTCTGCGTACCCTGTAGTCATACGTGGCGTCGGGGTTCTCATCACAGGCGATGACTTCTGGTGCCATCCAGTAGGGCGTGCCAATGAAGGTGTTCCTTCTGCCCACCGTCCTGTCCAACTGGGCACTCACGCCAAAGTCCACTAGAGGCACACAAACAAAAATTAGGATGATGTAATCTCACACCAGGGCTGGGCAATTCATAGAAAAGAACTGATCAACAATCACTACTGCTTCCATCGATTAAGAAAACCAATATTGAACTATTTGATTTGATCTGATTTGAAGTGGACGACCCCGGTGTTAAAAAGTAAAGATCTTGCCATGTATTCTTTGGGCCTGACCTTTAATTAGCCAACATACGTGACTGAGGAGCTGAAAATAATGAAATAATGACTTTCAGACTCAAAGACCTAAATGTGCGTACACCCTGAGTTCATAAGGGTTCAGGGGTGTCCTGCTGTCAAAATCTGAAGTGCTTAAGGACATTACCCACAGTTCCCAGTGCTGTGGCGGTAAGAAAAACACTGATTAAATTTAGCACAACATTGCGAACTGTCAGTTAGCAAACACTAACTGATAGACGCAAAGAAAACAACAGTTTCCATCCCTTATCAGTTAGCATTAGTAGTCGTTTTGCTATTTGGTCTATTGTAGTGCCAAAGCTTGTTCTTTTCCCTTAATGACAGCACTCAGTGCTCTGGAATAACAGGGCTATGGAATTCACCGGAACATCCCTTTAGCTGGCATGAATCAGCAAATCATGAAGTCCAATAATGCCAGGCTTAAGGTCAGCCTGCAGTTAGGTTCTTATTTTTAACAGGAATTACCAGCATAGTTAGAAAAAGTGGGAAGTGTAAGAAGACAGTTTGTTCCCAGTTCCCAGTTTGACTGGTCAGGCATTGGTTCCCACATCTGATCACACAGGGACCCCTGAGCTAGTCAGGGGTGCATTTCTTAAAACCACTGATGTGACCAGATTTAAATAGTCAAAGGTTCCACCATGTGTGGCTGCTGTACGACATTTACATTTATGCATTTAGCAGAGGCTTTTACCCAAAGCAACTTACATTTGTCAACTATCAATCACATCAGGGCCAGTTAGCCAGAGCAACTTAGGGTTAAGTGCCTTGCGCAGGGGCACAGTGGTGGCAGCCAGGATTCAAACCCCCATCAACGCCCATAAATCATAAAATCTAAAATATTATAAAGTCCCCCCCCCCCCCCCCGCAAAAATAGAACCTGGAACTTAAAGAACGTTTGTGCCTGTCGCTCTGCTTTTACCCTCTCTGGTTCGGCTGTGTGCCTGTTCGTGTGCGGCTGTCATGGTTTTTAAGACCAAGCCATAATGCCTCAAGGACAAATATCTGACTCCCACAGGAATGGGCGTCTTACCCAGCTTGACTTCGGCATTCTCCGTCAGCAGGACGTTCTGGCCCTTGATGTCTCGATGGATCACATGGTGTGCGTGCAGATGAGCCAAGCCCTGAGCAGGAGGACAAAGACGGACAATGGCTAAGAAAGGGCCAACTGAGGCAAGGAGGTGACAAGAGGATGAGGGTGAGGATGAAGATGAGTTTGTGGAAAAAGCAACTCAGAGGACCACTGATATAAGAGACATAGGAAGTCTCAGTCTCTGTTTGTCTGTTTGTGTCTGTGCCAAGATGTGTGTGAATGCACATGAGTGTGTGTGTGCATGTGTGTACGTTCACATATTTCCACGCAAGTATAATGCTGCACACACACCCTGAGGATCTCTCTGGAGATGTATGCGATCCAGTCCTCCTTAAGTGTGTTTCCTTTCGTGTTCTTCACCAGGTCTGTGATAGAGCCAGCGCCACAGAATTCCATCACCAGCTGCAGACACACACACACACACACACACACACACACACACACACACACACACACACACACACACACACACACACACACACACACAATCAGAGTCAAAACACTTTATTGTCGTCATTGCACAAAAGCAAGAACAACAACAAAACAGAACCATGCGAGAGATGTGTAAGGAGAGGGAGAACAGAAATCAGGGTAGGGCAGGAGAGGGTGTGTGTGTGTGTGTGTGTGTGTGTGTGTCGGGGGGGGTGGGGTTAGGTACATGTGAGCAAACTTCAGGAGATAAAGGGACAGAGGAAGTGAGATAACACAATGAGTGAAGAAGTGTGTGTGGCACACACTTCCTCTTTGTCGTCTGCTCTGTGTGTGTGTGTCTGTGTGTGTGTGTATAAATATACGCTTGTTCTTTATTGGAGAAATCTGGTATTGTCCACAAATTCAAACTAAAGTTTATAGAGTTTACAGTGTTCACAATCTAATGTGTGTGTGTGTGTGTGTTTTTCCCAGAGAAATCACTGTAAAGCCCATGTCTGTTGACACATGCACAAGTTCATGAGGTTCATAGCGTGTTCACGACTACTTTGTCTAGTCTGTGTGTGTGTATTTCTGTGTCTCTGTATGCGTGTGTGCATGTGTAAATGTCTGACCCAGAGCTGGTCATCATTCCCTGGCGGGCTCTTCTTGATGAAGGCTCCATAGTAGGTGGCGATGTTTCTGTGGTGGGAGTACTTCTTCAGCATGTTGATCTCCAGCTTAATCTCCTCTTCTTCATCCTGTGGTCACACACACACACACACAAACAACAGTGTTTTAATTGGTTTCCCTTATGGTAGAAGCCCATTGTACAGGTCTAAAATTGTCACTTGAAACCCAGAGGTTGTCATGAGGTGTTTCTATGTCAACATTAATTTCCAAACAGAACACACAAAGATAAATATGCTTCAAAATTTTGACAAAAAGCTGATCACTGTGATTGCAGACTTCTTTTAGACAGACCCAGAGGCCGAGGGGTAGGTATGCTGGCTCATAGACTGGGCAATGGGACTTGTAAATGGCTGCAACAGGAAGTAGGGTATTCACAAAGACCAGTTGGTCTCACGGGATACAGAACACCAGATAACCCCTCCCAGGCCACCACTACCACCCGCTCCTCCCTATTTCTCCCCTCCCTCATCCACCCCTGCCCCACCTAATACTGGCAGGCTCGTTGATCTGGACCAAATTTGAACAGTATGCTCCACTCGGCCGATATCGGCAGACTCCTGCCTCCTTGTTTGTGGCCTTTAACTTTACATGTTAAATTGGCAACAGAGCCATCAGTAGAGGTGGTAAGTTCTCTGAAGTTTGCCTGGTATCCACTTTAACAACTCACTCCCTGCATCCCTCATAATAATAATAATAATAATAATAATAATAATAATAATAATAATAATAATTTATACACTTTTGATTCCATGAGGGAAAGTTGGTCTCCACATTTAACCCAATTGTGAATTAGTGAAACACACAGCACACAGTGAAGTGATGTACACATTAACTCAGTTGGCTGCCTGCTATAGTGGTGCCTGGGGGGGGGGTTAGCACTGCTAGTCAGGTTCCTTAATTGCATCTCTACCACCACCAGCCCAATCACAGCGTCTCTCAGTCTCTGCACCAATCACAGCGTCTCTCAGTCTCTGCACCAATCACAGCGTCTCTCAGTCTCTGCAACACAGATGCTCGCACTCTCCATCTGAAACATCACGCCATCCCTGGAACCCCTCTGACATAGCCTACTCTTCTATTTTTCTGCCCTATGAGGAGCAACAATATAAAACGTAATCATTCTGCACACATCTCTTTTAGTTGACAACTATAAAAGCTAACAGATGGTTAGTGCACTGAATGGGGCTCTTCTGTTTCGTGTTAGTCACCGACGGCAGCGCCGTGGTGTCACGCATGCTCTACTCAAAGTGACTGCGCCTAAACGGACTGTCTCTAAACTAAATGAGACGGGCCTGGACAGAAAGGGCCTGTTGCTCCATTCGCTCTGCTTCCCTTAATTACGCGTGATCCTCTTAGCCCTCTCTGGCTTAAGGCACGCATGCACGCAGACGTTTCAATGACACATGGAAAAACAAAAAGAAAAAAAAAAAAAATACCACAACTGCCACCTGAGTGAGAGCTATGTTCCCTCTAAGCTCCGCGCGTGAGCGCAGGACATGCTCGTGCACCAGGAACCGTCATGTGCGCGCCAGAAACATAAAGGTTTACGTGTCACTTCAGGGGCTCCGTAGTAGCCTACATCCTGCCTCTTACATTTGAAAACAAACAAACAAACAAAAAAAAAAACACGCGGTCATTATGCTATGCATGTGGCCATACAGATATATGCATAACCTACTGATGTTTCAACAAGTCTCTTAATTGCATTATTTTCTATTCGACTAGTGCCGCATCATTTGTAAGCTATTTGTAGAAACACTGAACATGAAATTTAAGTAAGAAAACGGTTAAACACGTGCGCTGACCAAAGTTGCCTATCAAACGACGAGCGAAACAAAACATCAGATACATGGTTCGTCTTTCCATAGGCCATTACAAATAATATTTCATGGACATCCATCCGTGAATAGTTTCAATGTGATGGGATGAAAATGTTCCCTATACTTGACATCTGCCTGTAGCCTGCAGGCAATCTGTCATGTGTGATTATGCTAACTAGCCATCATTACAGAATTAAGATGGTAAAAACTCTTCTCTTTAAATTATTTATGTCATTTACCCTATATTCCAAGGCCAGAGGATTTTATTTGTGATGTGATAGAAAATAACCTTACTCCTTTCCCCCCGCCTGTCTCAAACATTGTATTTTTTCCATATCACTGATTAGTTTTTTCAGTCTTTTGATCAAACTTAAGAATGAGCAGGGAACTCAATGGTGCCCTGTTGGTCCCCATGGAGGGTATTTGCAAATATGACATAGGCCTAAGTTTGTCAATTACCAACCAGTTGAATAAATTGATATGGGCCAAGTATCAGTTATCATTATCAATCGACCACAAAAGGCCGCTCATAACGCAGAAGCATGCTGCTCAGACAAATTTAAATTTGCTCAGTGTTGAAAAAAATTAGAGGGAACATTGTTTGAGTGTCTTAAAAGTTCTCATCTTCAGAATTCCCAGCCCCGATGTCTATATAGCTTAGTGTGTGTTTGGGTGGATGTGTGTGAGTGTGTAGTTTCCTGAAAGATTAAGTTTCGTCTGGGATCACAGTTGGGAGCAGAGGCCACTGGAGGAGGAGATCAGTCTGAGGGGAGTGGGGGGGGCCTTGAGTAGTCCCAACCCTCAGCTTAATCCTGCCCTGCAACGCTAGCAGGGACTAGAGGGATGCCGATAGCCAGACGTCTACACTAACTGCCTCCAGGTGCTGCTGGGTCTTCTAGTGTCTGTGACTTCCATTCAATCCATGGCAGTAGCAGGTCAAAGCAGTGTCACTACTGATAAAAAAAAAATTGAAAGATGTTTTTGTCTAATAGTCTATGCTAGCAGTTAAGAGTGGTGAAGGCATGTCCCATCCGGTGTGAGTGTAGGCGTGTAAGTGTGTGCCTTCCATTCAGTCTGTCACAGTTCTGAGCAATGTTATCACTGATAAGAAGTATTTTTTTCTTTGTTTTTTTTTTACTTCTAGGTTAGAACAGGATAAACAGTGAGGACAAGCAGAGAATAAGTGGAAGAGAGAGAGAGATGGGGTGGGATTGGCAAATGTCTGCAGGCCAAACTCGAACCCTGGTTTGACTGACAGAAGACATTTTCTATCCTGTACACAAACGGTTAAAGATGACTGCATGTCCTCTTCAGGTTGTGTGTGTGTGTGTGTGTGTGTGTTGCTTTAGTTCCTGAACCTGGAGGGAAGGGTTTTCAGTCCTCAGCCAGGAAGCCACCCCCCTCCCCCTCCCCCTCCCCCGCTGTGTCCCCAAGAGGAATGACAGAGCAGGAGATGGGCTCTGTTGCTGTCTCACAGAATGTGCCATTGTAAGAGGAGGTCACAAAAAGCAGTCACAAGACCCCCGGGAGTAGACCATTAACACTCGCTCACTCACACTCACACACACACACACACACACAAACTTCCCAGACCAAGTTTAACTGGACACACACTAGGCATTCCCAACAGCATGTGACATGCATTACACACGTCTGACAAAGAGCCATTGAGCCCACTGGCAATGTGAGCATCCCCATTTTAATAATGACAGCGAAGCAAGAGTGTATGGACTAACTCACGTATGTGTCTGTCGCTCTGTGCGCACACACACACACACACACACACACACACACACACACACACACACACAGACACAAAGACACAGACACACACACTTTGGTGTTATTCTAGCCTTTCCACTCACTCACTTTGTGGAAAATCATGCTGCTGAGATGAGGTCATCCTGCTCTCATTACCACCAGCCGTCTGTGAGGACCACAAGGGCATGAGAGGCCCAGCTAGCTACACACACACACACATTCCAAAACACTCTTCTCAATAAGAACAGCAATTCCAAGAAAAGGAGGGCATGTGAAGTGCAAGTGTGTGTATATGTATATAGAAGGAGTGTGTGAGTGTGAAAGTGTGTGTGTGTGTGTGTGTGTGTGTGTATAAAGTGAGAGAGAGCACATCTGTGTGTGAGAGCACCTCACATGAAAAGATATTCAAGTGATATTCAAACAGATGGATATGCAGACACTGATAGGCCGAGACACTGATAGGCTGTGTGGCTGCACGAAGATTGCACACTCTGCACTCTCGAACCCCTCACAGGAGAGATGGACTGCAAAAGAATGAAAACAATCCTCTTCCTCTACTCTCTCTCCCTCCCTCTCTCCCTCTCAGCAGCAGCTCTGGTCTGTCTGTAAATGTGGGTCAGGAGGCTCTGTGCAGTGTGAGTGAGGTGAATGAGTGCCCTCATCAAAACATTCCTCCGTTCGATCTCTGAAAGTTCACTCAGACTTCGCCATGTCTCTACTCCCCCCCCAGTTCTGTCTCCTTCATCACACTCAACGTCGGTCTCTGCTCTTCCAGCTTGCTCCCCTGCTTTCTGTTTATCACTCTTTCTCTCTCTGCCTCTCTCTCTCCCTCCATCTCCCTCGTTCACTCTCCGTCCCCCTCTCTGTCCCTCTCTGCCTCTCTCTCTCCCTTGCTCTTCCTTTCTCGCTTGCTCTCTCGTTCTCTCTCTCTCACCCCGTCTCCATCTCCCTCTCTCCATCTCCGTCTTTCCCTTCCCCTGCAGGTCTCCTGACTATCAAATGCAGGTCATTCTGAGGCAACGCTAAAACCGGTTTGGCTGAATCTGGCGGCACAAACCACATGAACTCTCTGCTTGTCCGGCCACTGACTGCGTCATGAACACACTCACACACACAGAGTCCAGCTGCCCTCCTCCCACGGAAACCTCCTGACTCTCAGTGTCCGCTCCTGCTTTAGGCCAGACTGCTCTGTTTCAGCACATCGGCCTTCTTATCTCCTCACACATGACAGCAGGAAAGTGTGAGTCTCTGTGTGTGTATTTACGTATGTATGTGTGTGATTCAGCAGGGCAGAACTGAAATGGGTGGGGAACGTTGCTGTTATGATGGCTGACAAGTAAGGAGGAAGTGGTGGTGCAACCTCCAAGCAGGATCCTGGCCCTGACTTGACACACACTCACACACGCTTGCCTTACTCACCTCCATGAAGCAGGAGCGGCAGACAGGCCTCAGGTCAGATCCTGGCTCTGGCATCGTGCACGCACACACACACACACGCACAGCCTCAGGTATCACACCCTTTCCTCCCAACAAAAACAAACAATAACTCACCTGCTCTACACAATCCCGCACAGTCAGTGTTCCTCTCTGCCAGCTGGTATCAGTCCTGACTCAGCCTATGCTAAACAAAACTCGCTTCCTACACCCAATAGAGACGCAGCACCGCATGGAACACCGCGGCACGCCTGCAGCAGGTCTATATATAGCCGTTTGCCAGCAGGAAGCTGAATCTATTGTTTCATGCTAAATGGACAAATGATCAGATGAGCTAATAGCTAACACATGAGGCCTATTTTGGGAGCTAACGCTAAGTGGTTCAACTGGAAACTGAATGGTTTTCATTCCCCTGACCCAGTTCACATGGAGACCACAGATGAGGGGCTTTTCTTACTCAATACAGTGTAGATGAGAGATGGAGGAGAGAGAAAGACGAAGACATAGACACACAAAGAGAGAGAGGGAGAGGGAGAGGGAGAGGGAGAGAGAGAGAGAGAGAGAGAGAGAGAGAGGGAGAGGGAGAGAGAGACAGAGACACACACACACACACACACCCACACACCCATACAAACACATCACAGTGCTGCTGAGCTTTAGTTTGTCCATGTCGTCCCAGGACTAGCTTGTCTGGAATGACAGAGCGCCTGTTTGGATTGGCTTGGCTTCAGAAAATTCCCCATTTCTCAACATGATGATTTTCCCTATGGGACCCATGTTGGGGTGGGGTGGACTGGGGATGGTGGCGGTGGTGTGTGTGTGTGTGTGTGTGTGTGTGTGTGAGAAACACAGATGAGGGGGAAGTGCATTGTTCGAAAACTCTTCTGGCACGAACAGAGAGGGACCCATCGTGTGCTGTACTGCTGAGCTCTGGCATTCCTCGGCCTCAGATGGAGCACACTCTCGCTCCGTATGTGTGTGTGTGTGTGTCATGAGAAGCAGGGGGTTGTGTGTGTGTGTGTGTGTGTGTGTGTGTGTGATGAAAGGGGAGGGGTGGTCAGCCAGGGGTTCAGGCAGGCTCAGGCAAGCAGGGGGGGATGAGATGTGGGGGCAGGGGTGTCCCATATACAGTACTGCTCAATTAAAGAGCCTAAAATTAAGAAGGCATGACAGCTATGATTGCCGTAGCTTGTTTCCACTGTGTGTGTGTGTGTGTGTGTGTGTGTGTGTGTGTGTGTGTGTGTGTGTGTATAGAGGTGGGGAGGTTCGTTAACATGAATGTGGGTGGTCGCACCACCTTCCACTTCCTTCCAAGATAACAGTGAAATGCCTTTTGCTCATTTTATGTGTGTGTGTGTTTGCCCATTTTATGTGTGTGTGTGGTTACCCCTGCTATTGCTATGACGCAGCTGTAAACCCACCACTGCTAAGTAGCAATGATGGCAGCCTGCTCAAGAGAAGTGTCCACAAACCCAGCGCACGCACGCACGCACGCACGCGCACACACACACACACACACACACACACACACACACACACACACACACACACACACACACACACACACACACACACACACACACACACACACACACACACACCAATCTCAAGCATGGCCCACCATGTTGGATGCCGATAGACCAAGCCAAGTGTAATGGAGTGCGCTGTGTCCTATGTGCGTGTGTGCTGCGTTATAGGCTATGTTCTGTTAGCCTATATTTGCATACCTCAGTAAAAAGCCTCGCCCTGCCTTGTGTGAGAAATGGCACGTTCAGTACACGTATGCATGACTATAGGCCAGTCTATGTAGGAACCAGGCGTGTGTTTAGGAGACGATTCTTTCTGGGGTCTGCTCTTCTCACCAGTGCACAATCCTGCCTTGTCTTATAAACCATGCTAAAGCGCTAGGCTACTACAGGCAAACACTAATGGCCCCTGTGTCCATCACTCATTAAACATGATTGGTGGAGACCCACTGGCCACGTCAAGTACAACACGCATTGCGATTTCAGTTCATTTTTAATGAAGCGCAGCGACTCAAAGCATCTTGGGAAGTTGGCGGACGGCGTAGCTCCGTCGCGTCAAAAGCTGGGCTCTGCTCAACTTTAGGCAAATTAATCCATCAAACGCGACACCTTTAACCAATCAAAGCAGAGCGTCGCGCTTGTGCAGTAGAAATCAACCAGTTAGGAGCAACTAACTGAAATTTGAAATGGCACGTCTCACGTCCAAAACGCAGGAGGATTTGCGATTGCTAAAAAAAAACTGACGTAGCTTGTGGGCCACTACTGTGACGGCAACCAAACTGCCACTGACAGGTAGCAAACCTGTAAAGCTAAATCTGTGAGCAGAGTATGTACACCAGCCTGCATAAATAAAAACCTCCTCAGCAAGTATGAATGACAAATGTTAACCTCTCCCTCGTGGGAGCACAGCTAAAATGATGTTTGATCTTCGGAGCACGAGTGGCGTAAGTAACATCTTCGGTAAAAATGTTTAAAATGTTTTATACATCATTTTAAAGGTCTTGATGAGCTCTATCAAACGGTAAAATATGGTCTCAATAGTTGCTTTTTAAAATAAAGACTGAAAAACAAAAAGGCATGACATCTTCAACTGAGTTGAAACTTTGTTTAAGCTCTACTGTCAAATTCTGAAAATATCACTTATGCCTATTGTGCTCCAAACCATCAAGGTGACTTACAAAACTGTACTCTAAATACTTTTCAAAAGAACTCCATAATGCAGCCTGAAGATTTACATAAAGGCCTTGTAAGCTCTATACTTTGGGTCAAAACGTGGCATTATTGCATCAGATTATATAGGCCTTGGCTATATGTAAGACCGCATGCCCAACAGTTTGTAGTGGGGGGGGGGACTGTGCGAGCATGTGTATAAAATATGAGGTTCCAAATAATTCCTACTTCTGCTTGTAAAAGAGGCTGGTAAAAGCCTTACAATGTGTCTGCCCGACACACCCAGACAAGCAAAAATGCCCTTATACGCCTAATGTATGCTGTGGACGAAAACAAAGAAAAATGTCTGTGTCTGTCTCTGTGTCACACACACACAGTCCACAGCTGTCTGTCAGAAGTAAGCTACTAATGTTAATCATTCATATGAGCTGTTCCACTACAGAAGCAATTGATGTCTGTTATGGTTCATGGTGATCGATACACTTTGAGTGTTTTTCGAGGTTGAGGCAACAACTACAACAATAGGTCTGCTTTTGCTTTTGAGCAGGTCATTCACTTCAGGCACTTTACCAGCTTTGTTACCCAGAACTATTTTAGGTCAGAAAAATAAATCTCTCAAATATCTCCTTTGCACAGAAGCACAAAGGTCCACAGAGACATCAAGGGCTCCGGGGATGGCCGGTGGGATTTCCCCGAGTCAGGAAACAGGTGGGGGTGGGTTTGGGGGTGGGTGGGTTGAAGTTGGGGGTTTCAGGGGCAGCCTTACCTCTGTGACGTCCATGACCTTGATGGCGGCGAGCTGCCCGGTCTTGACATGTCGGCCCTGAAGAGAAGAAAAGACAGTGAAACAATGAGGGCGCCAGCCAGCACTGCTGTCCTACAGCCAATCACACTTAAGAGTTAAGTGGACGTTTGTCTGCGTTTGTGTATCTGAAGTGGTTTTCCAGGGGGGGTGGGGTGGTTGTCACATGTTTGATTGTTGTCAAACATTAGGCCGGGGACCCATGAATGCCCCTCAATCCAGATTGAGTAATTCACAACCATTTATCTGCACATAACAAGCATCAATGATCATTTTTCCATCCCATATTTACATATAGTGTGTGCTTGTTCTACTGAGTGTAAGCATGCTGAAGCATGTGAACTACCATCTTAGGATCTGCCATGTACCCTCGAGTTTGTTAAAGCCCTGCAGTGGCCCAAGAGGAGAATCTCTCTGTAAACAGTGATGGTCATGCTGGACCTAGTCAACTGAACACACACACACACACACACACACACACACACACACACACACACAGACACACAGACACACAGACACACACAGAGTCTGCTGCTGACTGAGGGGCCGTCTGGGGAGCTGACCCCTGTACCCCTCCACAAACATTCCCACACTTTCCTCCAGACGACCCTTTCTTCTCTCTCTCTCTCTCTCTCCCCCTATCCCTATCCAAGATGACATCTCCTTCTTGCTCTCCATCTCCTCTTGCTCTCCATCTCTCCCCCTCTCTCTCCCTCTTTTCCCTCTTACATAAACACAGATGGAAATAGAAGTCCTCTTCTCTTTTATCAGGTGTCTGGGGATCGGTGTTATTTTAGGCGGGGTGGTACGATGTGGGTCAAGCACATGACACCCGACCATGACAGCACACGCTACATTAACACACACACACACACACACACACACACACACGGCGGCTGCAGTGAGAGAAACATGACAGAAATGCGGTCAAACAGCCAAGCCATTAAGGAGCTTTGAGTGCAGAAGGAAGGTCAGACAGCAGTAACTAGACACACTGCTACAAACACTGCAGAGTGGAGGCCCAACAATACATTTAAAAGGCCCCATTACTATCACACATTACTATTAATGCTGGTTTCACCTTCACCAGCATCAGTTAAGGTGCTATTTGCCTGTGTGTGTCTGTTGTCTGTATCTGTACTGTACCGTCTTGTGTTCTGAGCGACACACCAAAGTAAACTGAATTCCATTCATTTCTTTGCAGGCAATAAAGTGTTGACTTGACCGGACGAGTCGAGCACAAGAAGTCTGTACTATGACCTGGGGGAGCTGAGGGGCATGGATGTGGCTTCAGTGTCTGTACCCGGTACAAGTCTGAATGGCCACAAGGACCCTGGGAGGGTTGGAGTCTGAGTCTTCCACTTCCCTGCTGCATTTCTCAACGGAGACAAAAAACAGGCCCCAAAACAGGCCTAGATTTAAAAAATAAATAAATAAATAAAAAAACAACACTGCTCATTGGTGACAGGATGAAGAAAAGTGTCATGGGGATGAAGCAGGACTAAACATGCACTGTAGCCAATCAGCAAGCACGCTGGTCCCTGTGGTGAGAAGATCTGCTGGCTTTTCCAGCCATTGGCACAGAGTAGACTCTTGTATGTTCTGTGTTCTGAGGTCACTCCCAGACGAGCTTATAAGGGCTCAGAGATCCCTGAAGAGATCAAGTGTCTCCATTCTGTCCACGCTAGTGTACCAGAGAGCATCTACTCGCAAGGATTCAAGGATTCTTTTATGGTCACATAGACAATTATTATTGTCACTCGACACAGTACAGGGGAGATCTCCACGCACAGCAGTGATGAGGTCTATGTAGTACAGAGCTAGTGAGTTCTATGTAAAACACAAACCTTGCACTAGTGAGGTCTATGTAGAACACAAACCCTGTACTAGCAAGGTCTATGTAAAACATAAACTCTGTACTAGTGAGGTCTATGGTGTACAGCACTAGTGAGGTCTATGTAGAACACAAACCCTGTACTAGTGAGGTCTATGTAGAACACAAACCCTGTACTCGTGAGGTCTATGTAGAACACAAACCCTGTACTCGTGAGGTCTATGGTATACAGCACGAGTGAGGTCTATGTAGAACACAAACTCTGTACTAGTGAGGTCTATGGTGTACAGCACTAGTGAGGTCTATGTAGAACACAAACCCTGTACTCGTGAGGTCCATGGTACACAGCACGAGTGAGGTCTATGTAGTAAAGCACTAGTGAGGTCATCTCAGTACTTGTGACATCAGGACAGACAGAGTGTGAAGGGGTGTAAACACTGACATGATGGTGGCCCTCTACACTGCACATCGCTTGGGGCCCTCTGCAGCATCTTACAGTTGAGCCACTAAAGAGCAGACTGTGTGCGCATGTGTGCACATGTGTGAATGAAAGAGTGTGTGTTTGTTTTAGTATGAGAAAAAGGAAGAAGAAAAGAGAAAGAGAGAGAGAGAGAGAGAGAGAGAGAAAGTGTGTGTGTGTGTGTCAGGTTGATCAGTTTGTTGGGGGGCTAAGCTTCACTGATGACAGATCAGACAAAGCTGCAGTTTAACTGAGTTTAGAGGGGCTCTGTCGGGTCAAATTACTGGCCAACTCATTCACTGTCTGCGGTCACTTTCCCAGGGAAGCGTAGGGGTCAACGACGGCGATGACTTTGGACAAATCAAGCGTAGGGGACCAAAACATGAACCCAATCTGAGACGACTTCAAAAAGAGCCTCCCGCACGCACGCTCGCTCGCTCAGTCGCATTGTGACACGCTGAGAAAACAAATGCTGGAGTGCAGAGCAGCAAAGCTGCACTGAATTATTTCATTCAATTCAATTATACTTATTCAGCGCCTTTTACAATAGTATTGTGTCAAGATGCTTTAAATGGAGTGCATTTATATCGCGCTTTTCTACTCCTACGAGCACTCAAGGCTTTACAATATATGCCTCACATTCACCCATTCACACACCGGTGGCAGAGGCTGCCATGCAAGGTCCAAATCTGCTCACCGGGAGCAATCTGGGGTTCAGTATCTTGCTCAAGGACACCTCGATGGGGTCAGGTGGAGCAGGGCTCAAACCTGCAACCTTCTGGCTGCTGAACACCTAAACTACCATCTGCGCCATCATCGCTTCACAGCAAGATGCACCCAAGAGCAACTGGGGCAAAGAAAAACTCATGATCAGACGTCACTCCACAGAACTGGAAAGGTCCAATTCCACAGAACATGACTGCAAAGCCGATTTCAGAGAGAAAACCACACAGATGGAAAGGTGTGTGTGAGTGTGTATACAATGTTTAAATAACCCTGATAGGTCTATGTATCTAGGTCTACGGTCATACAAACAAACAGAAAGGTGTGTGTGAGTGAGTGTGTGTGGAGTGAGTGTGTGTGTACTTGTGAAGTACCAGTAAAAGCCACTTAAGTGTCTATCCAAACATGACTGACAGGTAGGAAAGGTCCACTGTGATGACTCATCACAGCCGTGATCAATGGACCTCAGCACTGAAAGGTAGAAACACACTCCTCTCTCTCTCACACACACACACACCCCACCCCACCACCTGCGATGGAGCCCTCCCCTGCTTTCCAACTGATCTGATCTCATTTCAACACATCACTGGGCAACCTAAGCGTGAAAGCAGCTCTCAGATAAACAGCACTTGTGGCCAAAGCCACAGGAATGGCAAGACACTGGCACGCATTCGCTCCCACTTAAAAGACCATAAAGGCTATCGCCAGTAAGTCCTAGCTTATTAGCCTAGCGGTCACATGATCCGTCCGAGTACTAATCCCACACCAGGGCTTTTTATTTCTGCCATCGGGGCGTTCTTACAGCGCTTCCATTTTGACCACCAAATAATCCTCCATGTTCCTCCAGCCAAAGGGGCCTGAACAAAGCCTGGGCACGATGCTTTGAGGAGACGCTTGGTTTCGTTCTTTTTTTTTTTCGCTTGGGGTTGCACACCAAATGCCACCCAGCCCAATCTGTTGTGGTTTATAACTCAGACAAGATGAGAACGACTTGATCTGAACATTGTTCCCAACAGTCTGAATGTGACAAACAAACCCACCCTCAAATCTCCCCAGTGTGCCAATGAGAAACACACACAGAAAAACACACACGCACACACAGACAACTTGCACTCAAAGGAGTCTTGACGCCTTGCCCATCTAGCCTCCGCCCTCTAGGAAGTGGGCATCCTAAATCCGAGGACTGGTGCCATGCTGCTTGAGCCACATTCTAATCCTCTCACGAGTGTGTGGAGGTGCCAATGTAGGCTTGTGTGTGTGTGTGTGTGTGTGTGTGTGTGTGTGTCTGTGTACGAATGTGTACGCATAAGTGCGAGTGTGTGCGCATGTTTTTGTGTGCGAGTGTGCGTGCGTGTGTGAGTAAGAAAGAAAGTAGCCAAGACAATGCAGACTATTTATAAACAGAAAAAGGTCCTTGAGCCCTAGCCTATGTTGTTTTCAACCAGAGACACTCACATGAAAAGATCTCATAATGCCAGCCCAGGAGGAATAGATCAGCAGAGAGAGGGAGCAGAACTGAGGGGGGGGGGCACAGAGGGAGAGAAAGCAACAAGGGTTAAAGAGGAAGAGAAAGGAGGAAGAGGAGGATCCACAGGAAACTCTGGGCCCGTACTGTCCCGAGCCTCAAAGGGAGCACAACACTCGATAACATCAAACTCCCAGCGCTGGACTTCCCCAAGGAAATAGCAGCGGAGAGGAGTCATATGGACACACAGCGGGGAGGGAGGGAGAGAGAGAGAAAGAAGAGAAGACAAAGGTTCTGTATACATGAGAGAGAGAGAGAGAGAAAAACATACACCATTCTATACTAATACACAAAAAAAACAAAACTTCATTCTCTGAAAGGCACATGAAGCCAACAGCTGAGGGAAACAAAATGTGTGTGTTTAAACAGCCAGCCAGCTCCACAAAGCCACATGATCTCACACAAGAGACCAAGGGAGAGTGCACACACACACACACACACACACACACACCAGAGGTTCTGCGCTCAAAATGGACGCATATGGAGAATGGGTTTAACATGAGTGTGTTTGTACATGAGAGAGGCATGGTGGGGGGAGAGTGAGAGAGAGAGTGTGAGTGAGGGAGAAAGAGAGAGTGAGAGAGAGAGAGAGAGAGAGAGAGAGAGAGAGAGAGAGAGAGAGAGAGAGAGAGAGAGAGAGGGAGTGAGTGTGAGAGAGAGGGAGAAAGAGAGAGGGAGTGAGTGTGAGAGAGAGCGTGAGTGAGCAAGTGAGAGAAAGAGAGAGAAAGAGAGGGGGGGAGAAAGAGAGAGGGAGAAAAAGAGAGTGAGTGAGAGAGAGAAAGAAAAAAAAGCAAGAGGGGGAGAGGGGAGAAAAACAAAGCAGCGAGGCAGTGAGCAAAAAGGAGGAGGAGACACTGAATCCAGATCAGTAGGTCACAGTTCACAGCGAGGCAGCGAGCGAAAAGGAGGAGGAGACACTGAATCCAGATCAGTAGGTCACAGTTCACAGCGAGGCTGCCTTTCCCAGAATGCTCAGCTGCGTCTGCTCAGGCTGTTTAAAAGCTCAGTTATAAATACACAGTATGCGCCCGTGCGCGCGCACACACACACACACATATATATATATATATATATATATAGGTGCTTAACCCTTTCAGGGCAGCTCTGGTTTGCATTGCACCCTTCACTGGTTCTATCACCATGGTGACCCAGGACCAGCTGTTCCACTCTGCTCTCCAACCTAACCAAACAAGAGCCAAATGTCAAATCTGCCCTGAAACCAGCTTTGGAAGCAAGTGAGCTCAAGAGACTTTTTGTTGGGGGAAGGGGGAGAAAAAAAAAAAAAAAAAATCAAGCAAGCCATAAAGAAGGTCATCGCACTGTACCAGTTCAACCTCTAACAGGTGACGGGCAATATCACACTCCAGTCTCAAGCATTATTTGGTCTGTGTGCAGCACATGTTATAGCTGACTTTAACTAGTCTGCCAGTCTAAGAGACTTCTACAGGCTAATTTATCCACTGCTATTGCTGGCCATGGAAAAGACCTGATATCCCCCAGCAGTCTTAAAAGAGAGATCCAGTGGGAATCAATCCAGCCCTGTTGTTTGAGGTCACCAAGTGCTGTCAGTCGGGAAAATGAACAAGAGAATTACACTTAATTTTCTTCCTTTAAATCTAACAGAGCCTGTACGCAATATTGTGAAAAGTGAAAGAAATCTGAAAGAGCAGAGACAGTTTAAGACTCGTGTGGGTTAGTCTCTCTCATGCAATGGTGGCCATCCATTGAAGGAGGCTTGAGACTGCAGGTCAGGACAATGAAACGCAGAGGAGGAATGTGATGACCGCAGTGGTTTGCTGTGATTCAGCACCAACTGACCAGGGAGACACGGTGGAGGCAAAAAGAGGGGGGAAAAAATTAAGCCCAGCAGGACAAAGCGCTGGGTCTGCCCTGGCTGGGGGTGATGCAGTCAGGGATTTTTCCATTCAATGCACAACATCTGCACAGTGAGGAGGGGTGCGTGTGTGTGTGTGTGTGTGTGTGCGTGTGTGTGTGTGTGTGGTCGTCTTCTTCACAACAGCACCTAACCCTCACCCCAGCTCACGTGACGCGAGCGAGGCTGACGGCACATGGCTCTGCAGTCTGCCAAGGGCTAATGGCCTCTGATGCACTAACCGCTGAGAAAGAGCAGCCACGGGGATTACTCTCGAGTGTGTGTCTGAGTGCGTGTGTGAGTGTGTGTGTACGCAAATGTCCACACTCCCTGTATTTACCTCATGCCATCTTTTACCCAGAAACTACACCACATCTACTCATGAGTACACATACGCACGCACACACACCACCCACCCACGCACGCACACGCACGCACCACACCACCCACACACACACCCCACACACACACACGCACACCACCCACACACACACACACACGCACACACACACGCACACACACGCACACACACACCACACACACGCACACACCTGCAGAGAGAGAGTATAAACTAGGGTCATAGGTCACAGGTGCACATGAGAATCACCGGCCACCCCTCACCCCCATCCACACTCCCTCCTCAGGACATGGGGGTCAGGTTAAAGGTTACAAATATAACCTCTACCTCACAGAAACCAGGGCAAAACTGCCATTTTAAAAACATGTCTCTGGCAAATTGCAAAGCTAAGTGGCTAGCACCAATCCTCCAGATCCTGTGGGTGAGATGCTCTACCTTGAGATTTGTCTCCCAGGGATAACTTACACTGAATAGACAAAGGGCTGAATCCCAATGTACCCCCATCAAACTAAGCCCAATTATGTCTGTTAGGCCTTAGTGGGCTTAGTGCTTACGACTTAGGGGACATCGCTGGGACTGGGATTCCCACTGGTCCTAGTGGGACTGAATACAGTTTAAATGTGAGCAGCAGAAAGGAAGCTTAACCACAAGCACAGACAGAGCAGGATCTGATAGGGCACTGGAAGAGGAATGCTGATGACCTCTTTTCAAAATAAGAGGTGTGTGAGGGACTTAGGGTGGTGTGTGTGTGTGTGTGTGTGTGTGTGTGTGTGTGTGTGTGTGTGTGTTTTTGGAACCATGGGATAAGGAAGAGAAGGGCCTGCAAGTTCTGCACGCTCACTCAAGTTCCGATTTTTATCACTCTACAGATTTAGCTGTTTTTTAAAAACTGATCATAAGCAAAGTACACAAACATTCAGAAGAAACTGAAGTGGCTGGAGTTGCATAAGCACGAGAGAGAGAGAGAGAGAGGAGAGAGAGACTCGGCCTAAGAGACAGGTAGGAGGTCACAGATGGTTCACATATGGCTGATGTCTCCTTCAGTCACTGACGCTCCCCTCCTCTTTAGCCTAGATATCTCCTAAGCTCCAAGTCTTACTGATTTATCAGCACCAGCACCGCAAGCCATACCAGGGGTGATGGAGAGAACACTGGACAACAAACCCGCTTCTTGCCCAACCATTTCTGTCCATTTCAGGACACCGACCATGATGTAGGCCAGTACTCACAACTGTTACAGACCAACCAATGCTGTTTTTCTCAAAACACACCGTGACTAAAACTCTCTGATTAAATAAAGGCTTTTCAGCAGCATGTTCATGAACATTCCAAAACCACCTGCCTTCCTCCACTTCCCAACACAAAAGCAAGTGATGGAGAAATGGTGAGAAAGAGCGAGAAAGAAAAGAAAGAAAGAAAGAAAGAAAGAAAGAGAGAGAGAGAAAGAAAGAAAGAAAGAGAGAGAAGCTGAAAAGGCCCCACCCCAGCAGGGTTATCTGAGGCAGAGATACATCACTCACAGCACTTCTAACCACCAGCAGATGTGCCCCAACCACCCCCTCCCACCTTCACCACAAAACTCCATTACAAAACTAGCACATTTTCCCCCATTCGCACTTACAGGAATGTTACATCTTTCAGTGCACGGAAAGATAAAAATGCTTCATCGCAACAGAAACAAAAAACAGGTGCTGGCCAAGGTCACCTCACAGAGAGGAAAGAGAACTGAAAGTATGTCAAGAGGGAGAGGTGTGTGTGTGTGTGTGTGTGTGTGTGTGTGTGTGTGTGTGTGTGTGTGTGTGTGTGTGTGTGTACGTAAATGCAGGCTAGCATTCACCATGACCACAAGTACCAGAGAACTGATCTTTAACATGACACAGAGCATGTGTCAGGTCTACTGCTGTAGCGCACGCACTGCACGCACGCACGCACGCACGCACGCACGCACGCACGCACGCACTGTGCGCACGCACTGCACGATATGCAACATGGCTCTTGTGTTCACTTGGGTAACGTTAACAGCATGAGTCACTGAGTAATTACTGCATCGTCAGTCAGGCAGGATGCCCTGTGCCACTGCTAAAAGACTGGGCATCAAAGGCCATTTCAAAGGGAAGTGTGTGAAGGGGGGTCTAAATCAGCCCCAGGGGGCAAGAGGCTGCTTCAGCACAGAGGTGAGAAAGATGGATGGTGACATTTGAGCAGAGATGGAGAGAGAAAGAGAGCGAGGGAAAAAAGATGACAAAAGAAGGCTAGAAGGAGTGAGATTAGCACGGGGAAAAAAAAAACAGGTGACATTGTGTGAGTCGTTATAGCGAGCAGAGTGGTTTTGTGAACATATACACACACACACACAAGACAAAACAATCTCAGTCTCACCAAGCACTGGCAATGGAATGGAATGGAATGACTATGACATCAGAATACAAAGACCAGAGGTAGAGATTTGAGCTTCCATGCAAGTTGAACACTACTGTAGAATGCTCAACTGAAGCTTAACTACTTGGAAATCCACACTGGTAAAAACTTGTGGGCTATAATTCTATTTACTGAGCCACTGAACGTGGAGTAACAAGCTTGAATTGCATGAAAAACACGGCCTAGGCCTACTGCCTGAAGGTGCCTGCATGCGGACATTTTTGGTGATCTGTGTGGAAAAAGGCTTCATTAAACATCTTCATTAGATGTCTTTTTTGAAGGTGTTAATCCCTGGCTACTAATCCTTGAGTGCAGACAAACCAAAGGCAAAGAGTACTGGGAGCCCATCTGCTGACTGGGCTGTTCCCAGGTCAAAGAGATGCAAGCTGAACCTTATTAGGGCAAGCCTGTTTAACACAGAGTTTAAATGAGAAGGCAGTCACACAGTGACACAGAGGAGTTACTCATTGGCATGCTGTAGCTTTACAAACACAAACACACACACACACACACACACACACACACACACACACACACACTCCTTCACTTGCTTGTCACTGACATTTGTATATTTCCCCTGAGGGAACAAAGCCATTGCTAGGAGCTCCAAAGGACTCCAAAAACATTCACCCACCCACCCACACACACACACAAACCGCTTCAAAAGAGGTGTTGTTCAGAGGGGTGAGAGTGTGTGTGTGTGTGTGTGTGTGTGTGTGTGTGTGTGTGTGTGTGTGTGTGTGTGTGTGTGTTGAGGGGAGCAGAGAGCAGAGGTAAAATCTGACGGAAGCGCTGAGCGCTGACTGTAAAAACATGAAACTCCCAATAATGATGATGAAAAGGGTTATATCGAAAAGCTCTACAAGAAATTATAATTTGACCAGTTAAGCCAGGTTGCCTGGCAACCTTGATCGCAAACTGAACTACTCCACGTAATGACCAGGTGCAGAATGTTGTTTTGAAAAACTAGTTTTAAGGGAGAAATACAATGCACAACACATTCAGCACAGGGAAAACTGTATCATATTAGACCATGTTTGGGGGAGTTGGAGCTGCAGGCTACACATCACAAGCAAGTCCTAGTACCCTCACAGACACTGGTTCGACCCCACCTACGATAACGCATCACAAGCAAGTCCTAGTACCCTCACAGACACTGGTTCGACCCCACCTACGATAACGCATCACAAGCAAGTCCTAGTACCCTCACAGACACTGGTTCGACCCCACCTACGATAACGCATCACAAGCAAGTCCTAGTACCCTCACAGACACTGGTTCGACCCACCTACGAAACGCATCACAAGTCCTAGTACCTCACAGACACCGCCACCTACGATAACGCATCACAAGCAAGTCCTAGTACCCTCACAGACACTGGTTCGACCCCACCTACGATAACGCATCACAAGCAAGTCCTAGTACCCTCACAGACACTGGTTCGACCCCACCTACGAGAACGCATCACAAACAAGTCCTAGTACCCTCACAGACACTGGTTCGACCCCACCCACGATAACGCATCACAAGCAAGTCCTAGTACCCTCACAGACACTGGTTCGACCCCACCTACGAGAACGCATCACAAGCAAGTCCTAGTACCCTCACAGACACTGGTTCGACCCCACCTACGAGAACGCATCACAAGCAAGTCCTAGTACCCTCACAGACACTGGTTCGACCCCACCTACGAGAACGCATCACAAGCAAGTCCTAGTACCCTCACAGACCCTGGTTTGAGCCCAACCTACAACAACGCATCACAAACATTTACATTTACATTTATGCATTTAGCAGACGCTTTTATCCAAAGCGACTTACAACTCATCAACTATCAATTGTTCCGGGCCAGTCTCCCCTAGAGCAACTTAGGGTTAAGTGCCTTGCTCAAGGGCACAACGGTGGCAGCCGGGATTCGAACCCAAAACTTTTCAGGCTACTTACACGCTAGCCAGGTTCCTTAACCACTACGCTACCACCACCCCTAAACAAACAAATCGTACCAACACAGAAACCGTGGTTCGACCAACGATCATCTCCCCATCTCACTCCATCTCCCTCTTCCAGAGCTCTACTACAGTCAGACCTATTATTGGTCCGACTGCTGAGGAACACAGACATCTTTCACTGCCAATGAGTGAACCCATCAGTAATTTACATTGTTCATTTCTGCATGCCATTACCCAGTCTCTTTGTTACTTTCTTTGCTACTTACATACCCACCGCTTTTTGTCAGGCAAAACACCGCTCCAAAATGACTAACAATAGCCATTGTTTACAGAAAGCCTGTTTAGAAAAAAAAGTTTCATGGAAAAATCATCAGTTTTATCAATTTTATCACATGGGGATGGGTGGAGCTAAACCTGTCCTGTGTGCAATCAGCATAGGAGCTGGACCCTGCGTGAGAGGAGATGACTCGCTGCCGATGATTTTTGCAGTCATTGGCACAGAGCTCAGGGAAGGAAAGCTCTTCCAGGGGAGGCAGGCCTGTGAGTGTGTGGGCCAAGAACACACAGCAGTACAGTAGGGTGTGTGTGTGTGCGCGCGCGCGCGCATGAGGCGGGTGTGGGGGGGGTGGTTAACTTCATAACGAAGAGCCTATTGATCACACTGACTCTGCACTGCTGTGCGAAACCAAACACACACCACCAACAGACAGGAACGCATAAACATGAGCGAACACACACACACACACACACACAAAATCAACAGCTACGCGGCCTTGCAAGTTGATTAATGGCTCTCTTTGGAAGGGAAAAACACTTACGGCTGTGCATTTTATGCTCTGGAGTGCCCATGTCTGCCTGATGGAATGAGGCTTGTATCTCAAACTTCCATCCCCCTGACCCCAACCCCAACCCCAACCCCACCCACCCACACCCCCATGACTAAGCACATAAAGTCAACGCACACCAGAAAGACAAGGGCTAACAAGACTGACAAGGACACCGACTGTCCACTACTGTCTCAAGACTGTCTTCTTGTCCTGTTTTAATATGAACATTTGGTCTGCACCAAAGGCTACAATAAGTTGTATTCTGGGCCTGCGTAAAAATACCTCTAACTAGCAGTGAAAGTAGTAAAATTCATCTTTCCAAAAATCCACTACGTATCTGTAAACAAACCACCTTTGAACATATACTGTCTCTGATAACTTCTGAGTTCAGTAGCAGTGAAAGAATAGCCTATTGTTTTAAATAAAATGTTAAATAGAGTATGCATATCACTGTCATCAACACATTGTTCCCGACTGGTTAATTAGTGGAAAAACTGCCCTGAATTGATTATTGATTGTGACTTATAAGCTGTGGTGCTGCGATTTCATTTCTCCTGTAATATTATGCACACTGCACTAACAGACATTTCACTTAAGCACCACATGGAGTCGGCTACATCGCAGGGGAGATAAAAAACGATATACATATATATAGTTTTAAAAAAAGAGAGAGAAATCTGTCAGGGCTGTGTGTGCTACACATAATGAGGATGAGGGCAGATTTTGGGGTCACTGGCTGAATCCTCATGCACCCCCCCCCCCCCCCAAAAAGCCCTAAGCCCTGCACCCTGAATCATTTAACCATATGAATCAGCTTCATGTTTGGCTGGTTCATGCCAGTTTAAGTCTTAGAGTTTAGGGCCTGGAAGAAGGACATTAGGATTCAGCCATTTTGATTTGTCAAAGGGGTTTCTGTCTGCTCCTCACCATCCCGAGGCATTCCCAATGCAGCCGAGCAGTCGGAATCAGGATAAAGAGTGTCAGTCTAAAGGCCGCGTTCAACCGAGAGCCTTTTTGGAAGGCAGAGCAAACAGCCTTAGGGAGAGTGTGGACATGAGCGTGACGGGGCCAAACCGCCATGTCTGGGGAGAAACCCATCAGAGAGAGACTCAGCAGCACATGCAGAGACTACAACCCCAAACCTGCAGACGCAGTCAAGCAGTGGACAGCTGAGAGAAGCAACTGTGCACATCCCTGGTGTGCAAGACTAAATGTAGGCCTATCAGAGTAGTCTGCACTTGTGAGCTTCTTTCTATCTTGTCTTACGCTTTCTTGACTATGAATGGACTGAATCTAAGGAAGTTGAAAATGGTTGAAGTGACAATCGGAGAACTTCTCTTTAAGGGATATTCCAGAACCTTTCAAACCTTCCAAAGAGAATTTGGTGCAACATAGGAATGGAATAGTGAATCAGCTGCTAGTGTTAGTGGGCTGATATGCTCCGGAATATTCCCTCAAGGGATAAAAGTGTTGACAAAACTCAACCTCTTGAACTATAACTGACATGGTGAGGTAAAGAAAAGAGCAAACACCCCAAACAAATGTGATTGACTATAGTTAAATACAGCCAACTATAGTTGTATGGTAGAGTAAAGACATGTAAACAGACAAACAAACAAACAAACAAGTGTTGTGTTGTTCCCTCTAAGCCTACATAGCGCTGGGTGTCGCTAATCATGGCCCCACAGAGTCACAAATCACGTCAGCCCAAACACGGCACCCAGCGCGGTGACTCAGCGCTGGGTGACTGACTCAGAGGCCAGCGAGGCAAGGCGACCCAGCGACCAAACAACCCAACTACCCAACTACCCAGCAGCCACCCTGTTTTTGTGGAGGAGGAGAAGGATTATGGCCTCAGACATCAAAATCCGACGGGCCTCCACTCCCCCGGAGCAGCTTCAAAGGAAGCAGAGATTGTGATAAATACAGGCTGCCTGATGAAAGGGTGGATCACTTCCTTAGCGCGCGCCACACACACACACACCACACACCACACACACACACACCACACCACACACACACCACACACACACACACACACACACCACACACACACACTAAATGCAAGCACCATAAAAATAACATGCAGTCAGGCACAAAGTGGAAGGGAAAGTGCTGTGCACCTAACAGCTAGAGGGGAGAAGGCCTGGAAGGAGGCCGGGGGAAAGCCTGGAGGAGCGGGAGAGAAAACCAGGGGCTGGAGGTGGAAGCTGGAGGAAGGGAGGAGAAGGCCTGTAAGGACACCTGAGGGAGAGCAACATGATGGAGGAGGTGGAAGGAGAGAGGAAGTGAAAGAGGGAGGCGGAGTAAACGTAACAGCGGGAGGTGCGGGGTGTAAAGGAGACGCAAGGCAAGAGAGACGGAGGGAGTGGAAGCTCGGGAGATGGGGCAACTCTGGAGCAGCAGGGTGAGGGAACGTGGGAGCTGGCGACTCTAGTAGCAATGCGGGGAGGGGGGGGGGGGGGGTTGTATGGGAGAGAGAGAGAAAGAGAGAGAGAGAGAGGGAGGGAGGGAGTCAGACTGGAAGCTCAATTCACAGTGTGGGAGAACGGGCAAAGAGCGAGAGGGGAGTCAGAGTGGGAATGGGAGCTGGAATTACATTATAGATACAGTAGAGAATGTCAGCACAATGTCAAAACAATGCCTTAACGTTCTACTTCATTCCCAATCTACTTCTGCTATGTTTATGGAATGTTTATGAAATCAAAACCCCTGTGGGAACAGCTAGAACGGCGATGATCAAACTCTAGTCTGTAGACCACTTCAAGAGTGTTCGATTAGCTTCTCCCACCTGTAGGGCTTCCATTTTAACATTCCACATGCTACTTGGATGTAACGGAAGTGGTTCGGGAGTGAAATGGTATGATCAGGCATGTGTTTGTTTTTCTCACTGAAACGGTCTACAAGCGGGGAGGTGCAGCAAAGGCCGTAGAGGAGGCACAAGGCAAGGGACGGTACAAGCTGGAGTCACAGTATGGGAGAGGAGAGGGGAGGTGGAGGGCTGAGGGAGCTGGCATGAGGGGGGAGGTGAGCTGAGCAGGTGAACAGGGCTGAAGGAGCTAGAGTGACAAGTGGAGGTGCAAGGCAAAGGGAGCTGGACTAACAGTAGGAGAGGGGAGGTGCAGGGCTAAGGGAGCTGGAGTAACCATGCGGGAGAGGAGACGCAGGGTGTAGAGAAGGGAGAGAGAGTTTGGGAGTGAGAGCAGGAGTAACAGTAAGAGATGGGAGGTGCAGGGCAAGGAGGTGAGGAGCTGTAGGAACACTGTAGAGGTGGAGGGATGGGAGGTGCAGGGTGAGAGAGTGTGGGAGTGAGAGAGTGTGGGAGTGAGAGAGTGTGGGAGTAGGGACTGGGGCAGCCGCATGTGAATAAAGAGGAAAAAAAGGGAGTAAAGGAGGGAATGAGTTGTTGGGCTGACGAGGAGCTTAAATCACTGATAAAACACTAAACTAACAGGACTGCCGGATTAGTCTGTCTGCTTGCACCGTGCATGAGGGACATACAGTGTGTGTGTGTGTGTGTGTGTGCATGCGTGTGTGTGTTTGAGAGGGATACAAAGAAGTGTGTGTGTCTGCCTTTACGTGCATGCAAGAGATAGGAAGAGGTGTGTTGGTGCGTTTGTTTGTGGTATGTATGTGTGTGCACAAATTTGCCTTCAAATGCATGAGACAGAAAGGTAGAAGTGTGTGTGTGTGTGTGTGTGTGTGTGTATGTATGTGTGTGTTCCCTGAATCAAAGACAGAAGAGTAGAATGTAAGCAAGATACACATTTAACATCTTCAGGAATCTGTGAGTGTGTGTGAGTGTGTGCGTGTGTGTGTGTGTGTGTGTGTGTCCCAACCATGTGAGCAGCTAACCTTCCCTCCACTGACCCCATTCCAAACACCACCACCCCCTCCCCTCGCCTCTCATTCCACAGCCCCATTGCACAAGCTACACCACTGGTCATGGGCAAGGATGGGGGTCACCTTTACGTAACAGACCAGTGCCCAGCCTTTCAACAGCACCTCCCAAACACACACACACACACACACACACACACACACACACATACACACACAAGTGCCTGGCCTTTCAAACAAACTGCTCACTCACACACACACAGACCAATGCCCAGCCTTTCAATAGCACGTCCCAAACACACACACACACACACACACACACACACACCACAGCGAGACCAGTGCCTGGCCTTTCAAACAAACTGCTCACACTCACACACAGACAGACCAGTGCCTAGCATTTCAAACAAACCGCTCACACACGCTCACACACACACGTGCCCAGCCTATCAAACAAACCTGTCTCCCTCACACACACACACACACCAACCACAACTGATTAATGGTGGGGGGAGCCAAATCAAAATCACCCAATACAGGATGAATACAGGCCTGTAGAGAATGAGGTGAAATTTCACCATTTGCCTTCCTCTTCCTCCAAAACCCCTCCCAGCAGTCTAACCACAGCAGGCTGAGCAACTCCGTCAGAGAGAGAGAGCATGAGAAAGAACTGCACATGTTCAACACAGCTCAGCACTGTTACAGTACAGTCTAAATGGAAGCATACACCCCATGCCAGAAGCCAATGGAGGAAGGTGTGTACGTGTGTGTAAACATGTGTGTAAGTGTGTGTATACATGTGTGTTTGTGAGAGAGTGTACTTGTGTCTACAGCCATTTAGTTTAGACAATATGCTTCTATGATGCAACAGTGGGCGAAATATGCGGAGGTAAAATATTATTTCACCAGTGCGAAAGTGTGTGAACTGCTGGGAGTAACCTACAGAGAACCCTCCCCAGCAACGGAATCAAAGGAAGACCTGTGTTTGGACGGAGATCCTTTCTGTTCTGCAAATCGCAAATTCATTCAATTGCTGCTTAATGCAAACGTAGCCTGAGTGAGTGTATGTGTATGCTAATGAGATGAACATGCGAGTGTGTGTGCCACAAGTGTGTGTGGCACACAAAGGTGAACTGCTGTGAGTGAATGAGTAAATCTGTGCATGTGTGTGCTAATGAGAGTGTGCGAGTGTGTGGTATGTGAGAGGGCGCTAGGTCGAGCTTGGCGTCTGGCAACCAGCGGAGCAAAATCACATGGCCCTGGAGCCTCCAATCCCATCCTAGCCCAGCCCAGCCCAAAACCCAAAACCCAAAGCCCAGCACGCTAACCCACAACCCAGTTTCACAGCGCTCACCAGCTAAAAATAGACTTTGACCCACACTCTCTGCCATTCAACCCTTAGCACCTTGCCTTCATGTTCACACACTCTCTATCACCGTCTCACACACACACACTCATACACACACACACACCGTCTTCTAGGTCACATCTGCCTTGACCTGACCATGAGCCATAAATCATTGAGTTCAGAATCTTCAGCAAGAAGAGGGGATCAGGCTTCATAAAGAGTCCTCTACTGTCAACACAACCCAGACAAGAGCTGATTACAGACAGGAGATGACAGGAGACATAGGCAGCTATTGAGTTATCAGTCAAAAACACATGAATGCACAAACTGAATTGAGCCAACTTAGACAAATTGAATGTGTATTTGAAGGAGAAATTCCGTGTGAATCAATCTATATCCCTGTTGTTCCAGGTCTCCATGTTCTTTTTCTGACTGGCAGCACTCTGTGCCCTGGAACAACTGGGCAATGGACTGATTCACATTGGATCTCTCCTTTAAAAAAACAATACTTTGTCACACATGGAGGACAAACCACAGCGCAAGAGCACTCTGCTCAGCGTCTAACCAACAGAGCCTGTGTGTAGGAAGTGATTCAAAAGTAAACAGCCGAAATGCAAACGACCGCTAGCTGGGGGTGAGGGGTGGGGGGCAGATAACCGTTCCCCCGCTCTCTAGTCGAGTCAACTCAAACAGTCATCACATACATCCCACTGCCTCCTGGGGAACCAGACCAAACTCTCTCAGAGAGAGTGAGCGAGAGAAGGAGAGAGAGAGCGTGAGAGAAGGAGAGAGAAAGAGGTGCAGAGAGACAGCGAGAGAGAGAGGGGAAGAGAGAGAGAGAGAGAGAGAGAGAGAGGGGAAGAGAGACAGATTGGGAGTGAGAGAGAGAGAGAGAGAAGGGAAGAGAGAGAGAGAGCGACTGGCCTGTAAAAAAGTCCAACTAGGAGACTAAGGAAGTATGGCGGCTAACAGTGGGGATTCACCAACACACACAGACAGGCAGGGGAGGGAGGGAGAGAGAGAGAGAAAGGGAGGGGGGAGAGAGGGAGGGAGGGAGGGATGAGGCTGAGCATTCTTAGACAATAAATGAGACCTTTGAGTGATTAGAACCAGATGACTCAACCGCCGTTTGGTGACGAGGAGTACTAGGCTAAGCTAGGCCAACCCCTGCCAGTCAGGCAACAGTGCAGTTAGTTAGCCAGCATGCTAAAGCAATGATGAGCACATTACAGCTGGGACTGGCAGGGGGGCTAGCAGGGGGGCTAGCGACGAGACAACAAGGAGGGAAGCAGTTATGAGAAAGGAAAGGGGGAAAAACATTGTGTTCTATGGGCTTTCAGGGGGTTCAGGCAGAGGAACTGTAGCTGAGAACGCTGAGATCATACGTTGATTTTTTATTTTTTTCCCCCTCTCCCTGCCGTTTCACTGGGTTCAAAACAAAACAGAGCTCAACTTGGGTTCACCCCCCCCCCTTCTTTTCCACACTCAAACCATCTCATGCAATTGGGCCAATGAAAACCTTCCGTTTCCTCCACACCAATTACAGTTCGCTGTTTTCCCTGGTATCGCATTTCTCTGTTTTATGACCAACTCATTTTTGAGTGTAGTGGGTTTAAAAAAAAAACGGCCTGTTTTTAAACGAGCAAATGCGGCATTGGCAGCGGTACCGACAGCATCTCAATCTCAAAACTGATCACCAAAATGCAGAGTGTCAAAGCAAAGGCAGGCACAGAGGACCTTGTTTTTTTTTGCTTTTTTTTTTTAAACCAAACCAGTCATGTGAACAGCCTGGAGTCAGCATGGGACGGAGCCAACGAGTTGTTGCTGTGGCTAACTGTGGTACAAGGCCAACGAGAAGTCCTGGCTGGCCCCGCATGTGGTTCTGAAGCCTCTGGAACCCCCACACACACACACACACACACACACACACACACACACACACACACACACACACACACACACACACACACACACACACACACACACACACACACACACACACACACACACACCACCCCTGGGAGTCCCCCTCCATATGGCAAGAGTATTAGACAGCATTAGACAGCTTGTGTTAAGAGGATGGCTGGGTACCACAATGAAGGCCAGTGCTGTCTGACTCTGGTTACTAGCCTAGCCTAGCCATGGCCCTAGGTCAGGGTTCCCTTCTGCCATTGACACCTTCTGCCCCAGGTGAGACGCTCTCAAAACACTTATGGCTTAAAGACTCGGGAAGATGAAGAGAGCATTTATGGGGACACCTGATACAAAATTATATGCAACTAAAACGACACAGATACAATATGCTGTAGCAGCCACCAGCTGTACACTGATCTGGGGACAGTCTTAATGCACTGCTCACAATGGCTAGAGTTTAACAAAGGATTGAGAAGAGTTGTTCCTAGACCAGCTGTAAGGGATAGCCAGGCAGCCATTTTATAGGGGGGGGGAGCTGAGCAAGAAAACTACAACTCTGAGGACTTACAAAAAAATGTAACATATGGCATCAGGACAGGCATGTGACCCATCCCCCTTCCCCTGCCCTTATACACACACACACACACACACACACACACACACACACACACACACACACACACACACACACCACACACACACACACACACACACACCACACACACACACACACACACACACACACACGCCTACACTAACAGTGAAACACAGAGGCCAAATATAGTAGCTTTGCAGATTCGTTAGTTGCCATGGGACTGAGAAACTTGTTGGTAGCCAAAGGCTTTTCTTAATGATCACCGGGATCATTAGAGGCTAAGCGTGGAATCGAGCCAACACCCTCCCCAACAAACACAAGCGCAAGCGGACAATCTAAGGCTGTGGTCACTGCACGGCAACAACCAACAACCAACAAGACGAGAGCCAGGCGCATGTCCTGAGCTCCACTCACTGATCACGTCTAACTACTTCTCAGAAAGTCGCCAGCAGCAGCCCTCCCCTTACTACACTCTTCCAGCAGCACCAGCCAGCTTAGATACACACCTAACCTCAGACATTAAATTAGGCCTAGAGGTTTTTCATTGGCCTTCAACACAATAGCCAAACACCAAGGCCCCTAAGCCTGGCCGGAATTCTCAAAGACTTGAACCTTTTCACAGACAAAATGAAAATCCAATATCTAATGAGAATCAAACGGTAGGCTGTATGTCTGAATGACAAACTCAGGTAGAGTTTACGCTATGCTAGTGTACGCTTGTGGGTTAACATTATTATCGCAGCTCTGTTTCACTGGTCATACCGCTTTCCAAGTAGCAGTGACCTCTCATGTCTTCTCCCACTAGCTTGTTTAAGGCGTTCCGTTCTTTCCTCGATGCTTTGGATCCAACGCAAGACATGCATCATTAAGACAACAACGATCGAAATAGCTACTCTGCATTCGTCTTCCGTGTTGCATGTGGTAAACAAAACAACATGAATGGTCGCATTCATTCTGCGTCATTTCCTGCCCCCTGCAAGTGAAGCCTTTGCCCTACCTTCACATCAACCACCCGGGTGTAGTGTGAACAAGTTTCACCCAAGCTAAACTCAAGTCTTAGGGTCAGGTCTGAATTGCCTGTGTTGTGCGATTTCCTGTGAGCAAAGGTCCAGTTAATTACTGGAAGTTGTATCTGAAAACAGCATTAACTAGCATGCCATGAATCGACTTCCTGGTTGGCAGATTCCCGTGACAGGTAGGTCTTTAGGATTGGCATGAAGTTAGGGGGGACATTGGAGTTCCCATAAGTCAATACATCCTCTCCTACCCTCTAGTTGACAACATATCTGGAATCTGTTGGAATCTTAAAAGTAGACTGAAATTCAGGCATAAAGTTAAGATCCAAAGTCTACGTTTTTAATAATCAACCCTTCAGATAATTGCAGAATCCCAATGTCCTCCCTAATATAAGCCCTAAGCTATGCACCTTATTAGACTTCACTGGCACGGATCAACTTCATGCCTGGTGAGTCTTTCATGGGTTCACTGCTTATTAGGGTTAGGGGGAATATTGAGATTGAGCCAATTTCTCATCAGCAAGCATCAGTATACGCACCTCTACATCTCAGCCTGCACACACTGGCTGGCATACCGGCAGCTGGCATCTGGCATCCGGCAGTGACTGCAGGAATGTGAGAGACTACTGCCTGCATGGGTGGTGGTAGCGTAGTGGTTAAGGAACCTGGCTAGCGTGTAAGTAGCCTGAAAAGTTGTGGGTTCGAATCCCGGCTGCCACCGTTGTGCCCTTGAGCAAGGCACTTACCCTAAGTTGCTCTAGGGGAGACTGGCCCTGAACAATTGATAGTTGATGAGTTGTAAGTCGCTTTGGATAAAAGCGTCTGCTAAATGCCTAAATGTAAATGTAAATGTAAATGCATGGGTACTGCTAGGGGGGGGGGTTGGGCACCTGTGAACAGGGGCAGCTTGTGCTGTGGGCAGGCTGGAACGTGGCACTCTCTTAACAGGGCAAGTGCTAGGACCCAACCGGTCCAGACCTGACCTGTGGGCTGCACAGACAGACAGACAGACAGGCAGGCAGGCAGGCAGGCAGGCAGGCAGGCAGGCAGGCAGGCGAGCGGGCGGACAGAAATGGGCCAGGTTATTTATGTCAGGTCTGTTACCTGGAACCTTCTCTCTGGGGTGCAGACATATAATGCACAGAGACTGCATAGGCTGCATAGTGTCTGAGTTAGGACAGGCACACATAGCTGGAATTCTGAGGGTGGTGCTGGTGTGTGCTGGGAGAGACCAGCTTAGGGGAGAGGGACGGGGGCAAACGATGGATAGGAACCAGAGTAGATCACGTGTGGGTCTATAGACAAAGACAGATTTAAGAAAATAAAATAAAATAAATAAGTAAATCGGAAAGTGGGAAATATGTTTTCCCATGCATGCCAGAGTGTGACTGTGTGCATGTGTGTGTGAGAGAGTGTGTGTGTGTGTCTGACCCAAAGCTGGCTATCATTCCCTGGTGGGCTCTTCTTGGTGGGTGTGTGTTTGTGTTTGTGTTTGTGTGTGTGTGTGTGTGTCACTTGGACAATCGGCAGCTCTTTTAGACCCAGAGGGCAGAGTGTATGGGAAAGGCCTGGCACACCCCCAGGGATGGCAAAGAAGTGCACGTGCGTGCGTGCGTGTGTGTGTGTGTATGTGTGTGAATCCAATCCACTGGTCTGGCTATATAAGGCCATAATATGGCTGACTAACCTCCTACCACCACAAGCACAGAGAGAATGAGAGAATGTGAGTGAGAGTGAGGGAGTGAGAGTGAGAGAGAGAGAGGGAGGGAGGGAGGAAGGGAGGATGGATGTCTCCTAATAATTCATTCCTGTTTTTCACTTTAATCATTCCTCTACTTTTATTCGCTGTACAATCAGAGTGTTTTCCAACAGATGTTGCCATCTGATCCAGAGCCAGAGTCATAAAACTCCTCCAGGTTTCTCCTTTGTCTTCTCTGATGCCCACTGACTATGCATTTCACCTGCCACAGACCAGGGGTGCTAACTAGTTAGCGGTGAGTGTGAGGATCAGATAACTGAGCAGCGACAGATCAGCTAAAGTCTTAAAAACTAGACACCCAGCTAATCCATGTAGCTAAGTGTAGCTAACCATTTAGATAACAACTGATGTTGACAGATGCAAAACACCAAGGGTTTGCAATGTACACAGCAGACAGCCTCTAGTATTTTTCACTACCCCCAGTGTACACTTCATTGAACAGAAATATGCAGGAGTCAAGGGGTGGCTGATGACAATATAAGCACAGCGTTTACTGGTGATCGCTGGTAGAGGTGAGCGCTGCACAGACCACTTCTTCCTGACAGCCCAAAATAACTCCACAGTCTTGCTCTGATGAGCCATAGGCTTGCATCATGGGCACAGCGTGCCATTTTCAACACAAGACAACCCTCACCAGAGAGCAGAACTGCAGGATTCAATATGGGAAAAAGTGATCAGATTGCTTGACCGAATCCTACAGACTAACGTCTTGACTGTCACTGTCACACACACACACACACACACGCACACACACACACACGCTCTGAGGCAGAGACAAACACACTGCACCGTTCTGCAGACAATGCGTGGGAGGGATTAGGCCAACTTTTCCTTGAGGCTGACAACCCTCAGTGAGAGGGCAACTCTGTACAAAATGACATTCATTCCACCGCTGCTCTCTGTCAGGTAGGGTTGGGAACCATGAAATGAGAACCAAATAAAATCGAAACTAAATACACGCGAGTCAGGACTGTTAAGAGGTAGACTACTTGGAACCCAAACGCAGTGCTTTTTCGTTTTTTTTTTGCCCCCCCCCGCCGTGACTATAAATAGTTTATTTGTTACACTTTATTTTAGTGCGGCAAAAGAAAAGCATGTTCTCCATGACCATACGTGCCCCTCCTGGCATCGCACCGCCCCCTTGCCCCTCCCCACTTTTTATAATTTTAGAAATAATTTTTCCAATAAACAGAATCAAAATGGAAATCAATAACATTTGAACAATACCCAACCCTACCAACAGGCATCGACTTTGGAGAATCCCCGGTGGACAAAGACATGATGGAAGGAAGACTGACTAGGCCTAGCCTCCTCCCCATCTGCAGATGCGCGCCAGATTAGGTCTAATGAGAACCAGGAAGAAGTTTTTAAGAGAGCTGACATTCTACTGCGGTTTTATTACCTCTCTTTCTCTCCCTCTCTTTCTCTCTCAGCTGGGTCCTCCTCCTCAATGGGCTTCATTAGAAACACACTTGGGGACTCGGAGGGGAAATGCACCCGCTCTAGGAGGAAGATCATTAAGAGGTGCGTTGCACGCTGTCCAAAACGGCCAAGAAAAAAAAAAAAAAAAAAAAAAAAAAATCACAAAACTACAGCTGCAAAGCTTAAATGCTCAAACAATGTCTGAGGAGATTTCAGGATAAGTTATAGCCCAAATTTAAGATTAGCATGTCCATTACAGCAGGCTGTTTGTTCACTGCACCATAGGACTTTTCCCAACTGGCCATAACCAAAACACAGAGGGACTATCTGATTCAGCGAGGCTTCTTCAGCACTACAACCTCACTGACAGACAGGCTACAGCTTCAGTCTTCCGTGATGTACGACCCCACAGACACTAATATACCGAATGTGAGCCGCACCAAGTATAAACCTCAGGTCAGTGTTTTAGGCTATGCAAACTAAAAACACAAAACCATGTATTGACCTCATCCTTGTATTAACGTCACCTGTGTATTAGCCTCAGTTTACTGAAAATTACCTATTGAATCACAACCAGATCAGATCAAGTACAACGATGAACAGAAATACAATCCTGTATATAACTCTCACCCATGAATTAACCTCATAGATACAGATATTTTGCAAAATCAATGGATTAACCTTGGTTAATAATTGGGAAATGACAGTAAAATCTTGCTCAATCTTGCAATCTTGTCTGAAGTTGTGCCCACAGGGAAGTACTGGAAAGTTGTTACAAGTCTGGGGCAACACACCGACCATCAGTTGACACAACAAACAGGCTGATGAAAACACACATCAGAGCACCACAGGTAAGAAAGGACACAATGGCTGAATCCAAATGTCCGTCCTATGCCATATACCCCAAACCCCTACCCCTCAGACTTAACTGGCATGAATCAGCCAATCATGAAGTCAACACATGCGAGTTAAGTCTTTGAGGGTCCTATATTTCATTTCATTCCATCCCTATATCTATATCTATCCCTATATGGGGTGGTGGTAGCGTAGTGGTTAAGGAACCTGGCTAGCGTGTAAGTAGCCTGAGAAGTTGTGGGTTCGAATCCCGGCTGCCACCGTTGTGCCCTTGAGCAAGGCACTTAACCCTAAGTTGCTCTAGGGGAGACTGGCCCTGAACAATTGATAGTTGATGAGTTGTAAGTCGCTTTGGATAAAGCGTCTGCTAAATGCATAAATGTAAATGTAAATATCTACACACACTTGTAGGTTGTCAGTCTGTCTGTGCCAGTAGTTTTAACAGTCGTGTAGCCCCTGAGACACTCCTGTTGTACGGAGTACCTCCTTCACCACAGACAACAATTAAGATTTTTATGTAAATACACTGCATTAATAAAATGTGAACTCGTACATATATGTAGTGGCAACTGGGTAGTATGGGTGATATATTATAGTCAAACACTTTTTCCATTTTATCTTTATGCTGGTGAGAGCTGAGGACCTATTCAGAGATTTAATTTGTGTAGAACTGATTCAAATACCCCCAGGGGTACTCGTACCAGAGAGGGTAAAAGTGGAGCGAGAGGCACAAATGGTTGTTAAGTTCCGTGTTCTATTTTCATAAAGGGGCGGAGGGGAAAATCCCCCTTTATGCAGACCAGAGTCAAGCTCTCATACACTGATACAGAAGATCATTGAAGAGTTTATATTGTGATGTTATGTGACACTCCCACTTATGCAGACTGGAACTATTGATGTTTGCTTCCATTGTAACTTATTAAGTTGCTTTGTCTTGGTCAGTATTCAATGGTCTTTCCTCATACCACTGATCTATGCTATCTATCTCTCTATGTCTTTGAGGATTCAGGGCTTAGCGTTAAACCCTCCACACATTGCTCCGACAAAGTGCGGAGCACTGCACCTCGAACATCATATTCCATTGTTTTCAATACAACCCCGCACACCAGTGCCGAACTCTGCCGTCACCATCGCATGCTGATTATGATTCAAGTCTATTTTTTTGGAGCCGTTCATTAAAATCCATTGGTGATTCCACAAGCTACTATGCTATGTTCACTGCCTGCAGTGCGCTGCCAGTGCACGGAGGCAAACAAACTTGTCAAATTCAAAAGTGCTCCACGATGATGTCAGAGCTGGTGTATGGAGGTCTCAAGGGAGGACACTAGGATTCAACCAGTGTTCAGTAGGCCATGCGTCGTGCTGAAACAGTGTTCAGTAGGCGTCATTTTGAAACAGTGTTCAGTAGACCATGTGTCATGCTGAAACAGTGTTCAGTAGACCATGTGTCGTGCTGAAACAGTGTTCAGTGGGCCATGTGTCGTGCTGAAACAGTGTTCAGTGGGCCATGTGTCGTGCTGAAACAGTGTTCAGTGGGCCATGTGTCGTGCTGAAACAATGTGCAGTGGGCGTCATTTTGAAACAGTGTTCAGTAGGCCATGTGTCGTGCTGAAACAGTGTTCAGTAGGCCATGTGTCGTGCTTAAAGGGTGACAGAAACGCACAGAAGTAGAAGCAAGCAGGCAAAATGAGGGAAGAGGAGAAGAGAGAAGAGGGTTTTTCTCTTAAAAGTCCCCAGAAACACCGCAGCTGAGACCGAGGGAGTGGAAAAACTGATGGAGGGCTTTTTTGGCAATAGGAAGAGGCAAGAGGGGAAGGGCTGTCCATGTGTGTGAGGTAATCTGTGTGTGTGGTCTCTTCATTCACCCCCCCCCCCCAAACACACACACACACACACACACACACACACAAAGGCCACACAGCCACACTCAGCAAGGCCCTTGTTCACTAGTGAGCCTTTCAGTTATTTCTACCCAACCCACAACCAGGAATGGATCTGGCCCACGCGTGGGGCAAACGCTGGCCCCGGACCAGCGACCACCCTTGTATTGTCTTACTGTCGCTAAATGATCACTTGCACCAATACCATGTGTCAAGACCAGACTTTAAGCATCATACCCCTTTACACCACATACAGTCATCACTGTTATCATGTGCTGTACATGCACAGAAACACACACACACACAGAAGAGAGAAACTGAGTATGTTAAGTCCTCAATGGAATAGAACAACAGACCTTCAGAGAGAGAGAGAGAGACCATTAGCAATACAAAAAAAATGCCATTGCAAAAATTAGACTACACACACACTTTTTTGAACTATTCATAGCTAAGACTGGTCATATAGGGTGGTCTACACTGCCAAATGTGAAATGGTGACGGTAAACAAGGACAAGCTCTCAACCACACTCAGCCATTGAGAGCATGTCAGTTAGTCGAGGTCTCAACAGACCACTGGGTAATTTCCCCCATTTAAAAACCCTGAGACAGGCCCGTCCTTTCTCCCCCCACCCGCTCTAAGCTTGAGCTGTGAGCAGCAAGGCCAAAAGTGGCACAGAAAGCCAAACAAAAACACCTTTGTAATGAAACCCTCCCTCTGCCTCCACCCCACCCCCCACCCCCAACCTCACAGCTGCTGCTCAGCCAGCCAGAGCCGCCTGCCACCATCATGCCGTACCATTGGCCAGGCCAAGGAGAGTCCAGATGCACAGACCAATCAAAGAGGTCGAGACAGACAAGCACTGTTTTCACCGACACACAATCTCAGAAAGATTGGCTGGGATGGAGGGTGGAGAGGTGAGGTGTGAGGGTGCTCTTGATTGAAATGAACAGCTCCTCTGGCAAAGTCATTTACATGGACATGTTGCCAGCAAGTGCATCCAACTCTTCAGCTTTCAGCAGCAACCCAAGGGGAAAAAAGGCTCCAATTAGGAAAATGTCAAAGAAGAGTGACTGTTGCTTTCTAGCTAGGAGACATTGCCTGGTCAGAAACCCAGATCCTTTCCAAAAGAATTAAATATCGTGTCTCTCATCATAAAAATGTCTGATGCAATTATGACACTGTTCTGGCTAGCGGTGTACCATGAGCAAACATGGACTCGCTTAAAAAAACTACCTTTGATGCCCATTTGGTGTAGTCATACTGTGCATGTATAATTTCATTATATTATTGATGACCACTTACAAATCCCTTCTATTTCTCTGAATGAACTCATTAGTAATGAGCTACTCCAAGGCCTTCAAGGAAGAACACGCTTAGCTCAGCTGAAAAGAGATGTGAGATGTAAAGGCAAGGCCAGCTCACTCTTCTGCCTATAAATAGCTATAATACACAGCCTTCTCCACCCTGATACAAACAATTCGGCTGCAGCGCCCATTCCAAAAGCCATGTCATTATCTCCGCAAAGGGGGGGGGGTGAGGGAGGAGGACGAAGACATGGCAGAAAGAGAGAAAGAGAAAGAAAAAAAGAGAGAGAGAGAGAGAGAGAAAAAATAATTCCCTGCTCAGGTCCAAATAGCCATCTGTTCATATGGGGAAGAGATGGCATGAATGCAAGTTTTCCATTAGAGGGACGTTTTTAGCCCAAGTCGTACATCCCCCAAGCAGCCCTCTGAAGATGGATTAGTTGAATAAACGTTAGAAAAATTATTATTCTTCTGTGCCATATATAGTGGAGCCCATTACTCTGGCACAAGTGGTGCTCAATCCCTCATCCTCGAGGGGCAGGTGAGGCCACAGCTTACGGCTGATCTTAGTCAGCAATATGGAAGTCCCCAGACAATGCTTTCAGCCCTTGCTGCCCAATTACTGTTGACAAGGGTCACCACAGGTTACCTGGCTGCAATGTCAATCATCACTCCAACAAAAGAAAATAGCTGAACCCCAGTATCCCCCCTGAGCCATAAGCCCTAAAGCCTTAAAGACTTAACTGGCATGAATTTGCTTCACGTTTGGCTGAATCATGCCAGTTAAGTCTTTGACGGTTCAGGGCTAAGCACTTGGGGGAGGGGTGTATTGGGATTTAGCCAATGGCTTTGCTCAGGTACACAATCTTATAGACATTTGACTGTATATTGCTGACACACCAGACAGACCAACATACAACACACAAAATGGGTCTTCAGCTAATATTCAGAGCCAATAGAGTGCGTCCAGGTAAACAACCCTGCCCGCACCCCTCACTTTGGAGAGGGAGGCTAAGCACTGTACAGAAGCTGTTGAAGCAGAGGTGCGGCTGAAGTACTTAGCATGAGTGCTTTTCACAGAAAGGGTTGACTGGCTTGATTTGCCAACATGTGGCCTCCTGCATGCAGTCACACAGCAAGGCTGCTGCTGCTGTCTTATCTCCACAAAGCAGATCATGAGGTGGAGTAGTACGATGAAGAGAATAAAGCTTGCATTGTTAACAATGCACTCAAGAACAGGGAATGTTCTTCTTCTAGGTTATGAGTTGTGCTTAGTCTCTGCTGCACAGTAATTATGCATTTCGGTTTACATTTACACGTGAACAGCCAAAACGTTAAAAGATAAGACAAGCAGTAGAGGTTACTGTCGTCAGGCCTGAACATCTGCTGTAAGGACAACTGGCCATGTGTCATTTTCCTCTCGTCTTTAAATACATGGGAAGGCACATGGCCAAGCATATTTGGTTTAGTAATATTTCCTTGTCCAAACACGCGTTTCCCAAGCTACCGCTTCAAAAACAGGATATGATGAGGTAGGGTACCACAGGCGAATGAGCTATCGAGAGAATCCAGTCCGAGAGATTCTTATGGCTTTATTCATCTCTGGTGTACTTAAGAGGCTATGCAATTCAGAATCAAACAACTAAATAACTGACAGAGTATGACTAGACAGACAAAAAAACAATTTCTCGGCAGATGGCAGGATAAATCCAGATTACTTATATTCTTCCTCGCTATAACCAGCCTGTTGACACTGATAGTGTAACGTTTTACATAGTGAAAAATAACCCAAAAAAGTGCAGTCAGCATCACTGCTTCGGATGGAAAACGATGAGCAGAGTAGAGAAAAATAAACTGCTAACTCTCGAGGGTACATTTGCAGTCAGCATGTACGTCAATGATTACTAGTTAAAAATTGTGATTTGAAAGGTGAATCAAGATTCACAGAGATTATTTGTTTACAACACATTTCATGGGGCAATAATTATAAACTGAGGCTGAGGGAAACTTGGCAAAGAGGAACTAACCTTGTATACTTGTCCATAGGTTCCATTTCCTACCACTTCCACCAATTCAAAGATCCCGGCAGGATCCTGCAAACAAAGAATTATTCAGATTTGTCAAAAAAAGCTCAGATCAGACGAGGAATAATACAAATCATTTGTCTGTCTAGAGGATCTTAAGATAGTCGAAGATAACGTTAAACGCAGCTGTTGCGCTCATCGCATACACATGCCAATGCATTGCAAACAAAGGAAAGCTCACAACTCGGCGGCGATAGCGCTCTGTTCGTCAAAATAGTGAGAAATACATTGTCCAACACTTGCCTGGAGCCGCACAATAACAATACTCAGTCGGATTTTCAAGCTAGTAAACAAACATTCGGTTCACAAGCTAAAACATTATTATATATCAATTAAACCTTGTTACCCCCTCTTCCAATACTCACCCGCAATGAAGAGAGATCTATGTCTACCAGACTTTTAGCCGGGGAGTCGTTCGCCATCTTTTTAATAATAAATAAAAATTGAAATATCTATCCTTCCGTTACAGTAACAGAGTATCCTCGAAGCCGTATCTCCACATTTGCGGCCGCTCCTTCAGCAGTATAAAAAGTGCCAATGATAACTCACGGCAATGCTCTACTTTTGTTGTCGAGGAGACAAAACTACTCCATGTTGAGGTGGCAGGCTAGCCTAGCCTTGGGTCCCGATTCTCTCTCCGCCAGATCGAGCTTGGAGTCGCACAAACACAGGAAGCCGGTCGGCGGAATCACACAGAAAGGGCAGGGCCTCAACGTAGCAACAGAGCGAGGGGGTGTAGGCATGAGCACGCAAGGAGTGGAAAGGAGAGAAGAGTTTAGGACGGAGTTCGACTCATACTTCACATAAAGCTACATAGCAATTTCCCACAAATAACTGTTAAGATCCACGCCGCGTAGTGTTAAGCTCAGCTACCGCTAGGTTCTCGGACATGCGCACGTGAGGCTATCACTAACAGAAGCTCTAATGATTGGGTGTGGCAGGGGAACAATTGGTCTGAGGCAGACTGCTGGCGACTAACCAAGTAGTCCAGCGAGGAGAACTGAAAAGCCTAGCATAAGCCTATTATTTATGTGTATGTTGAATATTGTAATACCTTATATTGCCTACACTGCAAATAGTCAACTAAACGTCCCATGCAGTCTATTGTCTGGTCAGTCCTGCCCTGGTCAGTTCTGGTGCTGTTGTTCGAATCGGGAATATAACAGACTGTATTTTGCCGGGACAAATGATAGTACGTTTATGTGGTGTTATTGGAAAGTGATCCAGTCCAGTTAACAGTTTTACTATTTTTATGGACCTACTATCAAATATTAATGTTGTGGTTATGAGGTATATCCTCAATGGGTTCATTAGCCCAGTGTGTGTGCACACACAGAAACAGTGACTAATCACTAAGCACCGCTTCCTTCAAGGAGTGCCAATAAGCTACAAAACAATTGCAAAACTAACTGACTCTTGCCAGTCAAAGGTGAGTCTCTGACTCATCAACTGCCTGTCAGGACAGACCGGTTTGGTTGTCACAGAAGACAAAACATATACTGTTTACGAAATACCATATTACTGCTTGTATAGGCTTCTGACCTTAACTGAAACGAACTGCTTTTGAGGCAAGATCAGTGTATAGTCACTATGTACTTTACTATACTTTACTATGGACTAAGTGGTATGACAATTCGGAAACATAGTGTTAAATCTCAAGTTTGCGAAATAGTAAACCGGCTCCATATTGCATTTCAGGAAAAAACAGACCCGTCTCCCATGCATGAATGATTTTTTTTATTTTTTCAATATCTATTCCCATCTGCTTATCTCTGTAGAGGACAATGGAATACAGCTTAGAACATAAGTTTGTTTGGTGCACTAGGTCATTTTAAGAGAAGGAGCCCATCATTACAGGATATGATGTAAGAAGAATATTGAGATTAGTCAGACAGACTAGTTCTCATAAAGTGAGTCACCTCACACACATTGCAAAGAAATCTGTCGTCTGAACCCCATGAACCATCAACTGAGGCATGGCAACTGAGATAAGGAAGCTCTCCAATGCGAATCTGTGGAGAATGAACACTTCCCTCACTGCCACTCACTGCATTGCACAACCTACTGCCATTACTGAATAAAGCTGATCCATCGTGGGGAAGAGTTACATGTGGGGATTTGCCAAAATGTAGATGTGGTTTCACAATATCTCTGTGACTCCAGAGAGGAGATGCAGCACCACAGGCAGGGCTAGGAGCTCAGCTCACATAAGCCGTCTGCCAGTCATGTTTAGAGCCAATGGGGTCGGAGTTAGGACAGGGTAAGGGGTCAGTAGATGCAACGGCGGTGGGGAGCAAAGCCCCAGCCCGCAGATGAGCTCATGTTTGAGTTTCACTGATAAGGTTCCCACCTTCTCTCTGCTGTACTTCCCTCAGCAACAGACAGGAAAAAGTACAGGGAACAATGAACAGCTTCAGCCTATCTGTGCAGGCCTGTGCGTATGTCTTTAGTTTGTCTGTGTACCTATTTTGTCGAATTTTACTCACTTTGATCGTTGACTCTCGATCTGAATGAGTTGTGTATTACAAATATGTAGTCCTCAAATGTGTTCATATAAATTTCATATAAGCACTTTGATAATCATACAACTTGTAGCTAAGGTGACCAGCAGACACTTCCTTAAAATTTCCTTGGAAACCAGAGACATTTCTGTTACACAGTCAATATTATTCAAATAAGTAATGTTTTAGTAATGTTTCAAAAATCAGGGACAGAGAAAACACAGACGTCTGGTCTTCCTGCTTATAGCAAACCATCACCTATGTTATTTGCACTCTGAAATAGGGCCTTGGAAACAAATGATACTTCTAGCTGATCTCAGATAATCACCTGAAACACTTCTAGTCTGCTCTTAGTAAGTTATCAGTCTCCTCAAAAGAGCCCAGGACTCTGAGTCATGACATCTGTCCTCCTTAAAATAATGGACATGTTGGCTGCCTTTTAATGCAGGGTGTGTCTGCCGCAGTACTGCAATCACTTTATCTATCAGATGTATTCATGAGACTCGGTTTCTGTCTTGTCGCGCCAGTTTTATGCTCAACTAACTCTTCATATCACTGTGCAGCACTTTGAGCACAGTGGCTCCCTTTTCTATGTCTAGAGACTCTTCTATGTGTCTCCATATTTTTATGTCTGTCCTACAATGGCACTGAGCAGCTGGTGATTAGAATTTCCCTGTGGGATTAGTAAAGTTTCTGTCTATCTATCTACCTATCTATCTATCTATTTATCTATCTATCTATCAAACTTGCTGCAAGAAGCAGTACATTGGGAAACATGGTGAGAAACACTGACATTAGTCATGGTTATTTTGCATTATGAATATTTTATTGGAATATGATGCTTATATTTTACCATGCCAAATTATTTTTTACAACATTTTTTAATTACATACACACACAGATTTCCGCAGACATTACTAAAAATAATAACTATTAACATTGGCAGGAGCCCATATGCAATCACAGTCTGGTGATGTCATCTACATGCAACTGTGTTTGCACTAGCTGGTAAATGAGGCAGACTCATCAGACATTGATTGGGCAATACATCATGTTTTATTACTAGACTTTCAGCCAACTTGATGATTAAAGGGAGAATTCCCACGTCTTATGGATTGGACCATACACTTTACTGTGCAAATGCACACCATGGAAAAGTTTCTATGATACACTGTAGTCCTGCTGTCTGAACATTGATGCCATTATTGTGTCTTGTTAAGTAGCACTTCAGGTTTGTGCCTGGAGTGAATGATGAGGTGTTCCTTCAGCAGCAAAACCAACAACAAGGGAACAACTTTAAACACTAACATTTGCTGCTAATGCTCGGTTTATGGGTCAGTGCTCTCCTGAAATGTTGTGGAAACACTATGAAGAGGTTGTCCACTCGTAAGGACTTCACACCAGCCATGTACAACTGCAACCTGATAATATGGGCTCTCTTTGAAACCTTCTTAGCTCAAGGGCACATTTTGTAATGAATTATGTGCAATACCCCCAGGCTATTGAAGAAAAAAAAAAAACTATGTGGCCAACGTGGTTGCACTCATAATTTGACTGTGGGTCAAGGAATCAGACGGGTAAAACAAAGGGAACATGAAAGAAAAACCCAATAATCATTTGACTGTTGGAGGCACGTGTGTATTATAAGGAGGCCACCTCATAGCAAATGAAAAACCTCCACAGTCTCCTCGACCTGAATCCCTGCATGCAAGTGTCACCCACTGAAACACCTGATTATCTACAAGGGGTTCATGTGTTTACACTGGACACATACACCATGAGGGTGGCAACTTGATAGTAAGTCTGTTAAGAAGTCAAGAACTGACAGCACATTCATTTACACTGTGGAAAGGATTGGAGGGATTAATTACACACATTGTATATACACAGTATACGCAGAGGCACTGCTCTAATATGGTAGATAGGTTTGCGAGGTCAGGAGGACATCTAGACTTCAACCCATCCTTTAGAATGATCTAAACACTGCTAAAGAAAACCCTTAACAGTAATATTAAGGCTAATGTACCAAAGAGGTTTGGACTGTGGTGTAGGGAGATAAGATTTAAATCCTGAAACTCGGAAATTAAAACATTACACTCTATTGTGACAAAGTGAAGTGGCAATAACTCGCTACTGTCCCCATGTGGAGAAAATGTGTTACTGCAGGTTTTGCTGGGCAGACTTAGCCTAAATGATCATCTTCAGGGCTGGCTTGCAGATGTGTGCAACTTCAAAAGGCCAAAACTGAGATACTTTAAGTATACTTGTGATGATGACTTCAAATGACTAATTATAACCAACACTTAAGCTGTGGCATAGCCACTCATCAATGAAAAAGGGCTCTGGGCAGGTTATACAGGCAGATTCCTTATTTTTACAGTCTTAACAGGAAAGAGATTAGGCTCATGGGTTTTCATCCAGGCCACAGCAAGTGGATCAGATTATGACGAGGAGGAATTATTTCAAATGCAGCACTAAATGCTTTCTGTTTGTAGATACAGAATGAAAGCACTGAAACATACCATGGATAAACAGAATGTTGATGACGTAGCTGACTATTAGACTATTAGAATGGTGACCACTCCATTTTCAAAGTGGCAAAACAAGTACACTATAAACTTTTAGACTCCAGGATCTACAAGCATAAAAAAACAACCTTGCTTTACTTGGCTGGAAACAGCAGAGGCTACCACCTTGAACACGGGACCGGCGGCAATAAATACATCAAAATAATAAAATAAAACACCACAAAGAAATACAAGTGAAACTCATTTTCATCTCAAATACAAAATAACTTTATTTTAAGTTTATCTTAAATGTACAAACTTGGATGAAAAAATGCAGCATTTGTGTAACTTCCCAAAACACGAGAGGGTTGATGAACAAAGATGAAATCGTGCACAATCACAAAGAGAATAAACAAATGGACACAGTAGAAAAATATTTAACAAAGAAAAGAGCGAAGGCCTCCAATTGTACATCAATCCGATCACAAACAACTGGCAAACCAAACAGACAGAAGTAAACTACAGTACTGTACACATGTATTTATATCAATTATATATACACACTCACATACACACACACACACACACTCACACAACAAAAAAACAAAAACTTCCACACTTTAACAAAGTGCTGACATACGCAGTATCCATACACAGACAGAGTGCACTGACAAAAACCACTCAACTTACTTACACTAATGTTACTTAAGGGTGAACACAGCATGGGTACAACAGGTCACTCTATAATTAAGAATGCTTGCTACTTATTCGAGTTAAAAGGTAGGTAATGATAACTTTAAGGCTTCTGACTTTTGACTTTTTTCCCACTCTCTTTGAGTGGTAAAAGAGTGCAGACCCCCTCAGTTGTTTGGGAGTATTGTAGTGTGAATGACAAGTGTTGGGTGTCGGGATAAATGTTTATCATTAGGCCTAAAAGACCAGGAGCCGTCCAGTGTTGTAGATGGCACCCCCGCTTATCTTTCCTAGCTCATATGCATGTGGGCAAGGGCATAGGTATTTGTGTTGAGCAAGGAGCCATTGAGAACAACATCCAATTACATTCAGAGGGTTTCTCTACTATGTACACCGTGCACAAACGAGCCGGGGTTTGATCTTTATTCAAAACAGACCAAATGAAGACGGCTCCTTTCCCTAAAATGAGAAATAAAAGTTTTTTTGCCCCGAGTGGTTTCAACAGGTTTATTTCATGTTTTTAAGACTTTTAAGTCATTTAAAGCTGCAAAAGGTCAGAACAAGTCCTTGAGGGAGGGGGGGGGGTTGGAAGCATATTGATTGGTTAAGAACTGCTAGGGCATTGAGCACTTATAGCTGCTACGTTAATGGGGGTTACATGTCCATATGATCATGTGTTACGGTTACAGAGGAGCGAATCTGGAGGTGGGATATGGGTCCCCTCCAGATGTATGCCCTCTTCTGGTTTACAACAGAGCAAGGACCTTTTGAGGTTGAGAACTTACGCCTTTCACATCAAAACAGTGACCAGCCATTCAACTTGAGTCAACTGGTCCCTCTGGATGAGGAAGTTTCTCCCCTTTGTGCGTTGCTACAGAGGCCTTAGTACGGAACAAAAAAACAGGTCCATCAGTGTGTGCGTATGACAGGAAGAGAGAGACGAGAGGTTACTGAGGTTAGGCAGATGAGGAGCGGCAGTGTGTCCTCGCTCAGATAAAGAGATAAACAGGTTGAGTGTTTATATTGCGGCTTTTTCGGCTCACTTCAGCTGCTACAGGGCTATAACTTCAGACCCCCAGGAGCAAAAAGCAGGCACTGCAAGAACCTAACCTGCCTATGTGCCCTTTCAGCGCAGAGCAGGAATCCCAAGGAGACATTGGAGAAACTGATGACCAAAATCAATACTAGTTTAAAAGGGGGTGAAATGGGAACGAAAGTTCATGTGGTAGAGGGGTGTGATGGGGGTCGGGTGGAGTGGGGGCAAAGTAGCCCCGCACAAAAAAAAAAAAAAAAAGGCTGATCCATTCTATGAAACCCTCATTTGGTCTAAAAGAAGAAGCAGCGACAGCAGCATCAAAACTTATGGAAGAGTCGGACATGTTGCCGTTCCAGTGCCAGACCTGCCACTGCAGGGGGCCATCTTCCCCCTGTCTGCTTCCCCTGGGCTGGGCCAGAGAAGGAAGACAGGCTGGGGGCGCTATGGAGATAAGGAGGAGGAGGAGGAGGAGGATTGGTGAGTGTGTAGGGGAGTGGGCCGGCGTTATCGCGGGCGTTTGCGCGTAACGAAGATGAGAACTCTACGGATGGCGATGAGGCGGTCCTTGAGTGAGGTCATGGCGAGAATGGTGAGCTGAGCCCGATTCTCCAGGGGAAGCACAGCTAGCAGCCACCAGCACCAGGCTGGTCCACTGGGGTTACCCTGGAGATTAAGAGAAAAAAGAGGAGAATTACCATTACAACAAACTACTACAAATCTCTTGTTCTCTGCATAAAGACTATTGTTGCATTCCCACAATGCACTGGGATGTGTGCAGACCTGTATGTTGTTTTGACAAAGTACATCAAAACATCACATTTTTAACAAAGGCATGTGATGTCCCCTTTTCCCCTAGCAGTGTGCTAAGTGTGTTACGCTCAAATGATAGGAAAACAACTGCACTGACATCCTGTTTAAATGCCTTCTCTGTGTTATGCAGATAGTCACTGAAGTTAGCATGCAAACCAACTAACGCTGGGTCGATTCCAATTTTAATATCACCTTCTACTATGGTATGGCTGCTGTGTTCAGAACAATGCAAGTCAATGCAAAAGCTGCGTTCAAGACAACTCGAAACAGTATTATTCCACATTGCCTCTCTAGCTGATTCCAAGCGTAATGGAAGTGTACCTGTGGATCGGGGTCTTTGACGGGCAGGTGGCCAAAGTGACTGAGGATCTGGCTCTTCATATTGTCTTTGAGGGAGGTGAACCAGGCGTTGGCCTGATCGTAAACAGAGTCATGCAGCTTCAAGATCTCTGCGAGTTCCTCACCTTCCACCTGAGATGCAAAAACACAACCACACCCATCAGAGTGTAAGACTGGGATTGTTCCTTCTCTCTCTCTCTCACACTCACTTTTAATGCAGGCAGACAGACAGACAGACACACACACACAAAGACAAACATCTATAACGCACTCGTTTAGTAATGAAAATACTACTCATAAAAAGTACCAATAGATGACATTATTAATGTAATAGGGGAAAACAGTTTAATTATTTTCCTCATCTCGCAATAAGTACCAGTGCATCTTCCCCTTCCCTTCCCTTCCCAACCTCCAAGCTCCACTAAGCCTCTAACGCCCCGCAGAGATGCAGGTACGGTACCTTCTTGTCCTCTAGGTACTCGATCTTGGCGGTGTGGTAGCCGTCTCTTTGGCCGTGACTGAGCACTTTAAAGCGGGCCACCCCAACCGTGTCCACCACCGAACGGCCATCAGGGAAGAACTTCACATCTTTCACTTCCAGCATGCAGCCGTAGTCGGCAAACCTGCAGCCAAAGCACAGCACCCATGGATTAGGTATCTGTGGAGGGGTTTTATATCTCCAATGGCCTACTGTCGCAACACAATTTCAATCCTCTTTGTAATGCTTGTTACATAGTGAATTGTACCTTTACGTTGTAGTACTGTGCTTGTTCATGCTCCTTCAGAGCCATAATTCTGGAAATACTGCATGTGTGTGTGTGTGTGTGTGTGTGTCTGTGTGTGTGTGTGTGTGTGTGTGTGTGTCTTACCCTTTCACATCATCAGCTATGCACATGCCAAACTGCTTGGTGCCAGTTTCCATGGAGCGGCGGATCATGAGGCGGTAGCGTGGCTCAAACACGTGCAGAGGGCAGGGAATCGTGGGAAACGCCATGGTGCAGATAAAGATGGGCACTTCCTGATTCAAGCTAAACACATGGAAGCAGAACAACAAATCAGAATAATAAATATACACAATACACACACATTAAATTCAATTGTGTGTGTGTGTGTGTGTGTGTGTGTGTGTGTGTGTAAATATTCAAGTGAGACTCACTTAGAAAGCTCTGTCATCTCTTCTTCATGGACTTTTTTCCTCTCAGTCAGTTCATCTCCCAAGTAGCGTTGCAGTACCTCTTCCATCAGAAATGTTTTACTGTACCCCCTACTGGCCAGGTACTGCAAGTGCATACAGTTCACACACCATCATTATGAATACAGCTGAAGGTGGGCAATATGGGCAAAAAATAATATCTTGATCATTTGGGGGGATTTTGACAATAACGATAATTTCTCAATATTAACTGTATGACTTATGATAAGAAACCTTATAGTTTCTAACAAAGCATACAGTTTTGAGAAAGCAACAGCTCTTATTGTTGAACCACCTAGATAAGCGTTTCTATTGAAACTGATTATAAAATTAATATTTCATTTTCATGACTTTGGTGAGTCTTGAAAGTCATTTATGTTTGCTATAGTACCGATATAAATGACATGCCCAATTCAATGTTAACAACGCCAGTCTTTCGAATGAAATGTAACTTTAAGGAGAGTTGTCTACCTCCCAATACCACGTCTTCAGCCTACTCTCTGGTATGGATGGTGTGAGATAATTCGCTGTGGTGTTTCAGAGCAACAGGGTTTTGGCACTGCCATTCTTTTGACCCATGTCAGACTTATTGAAGCCAAGCTACTTCCATGCTAAAAAAACTGATGTCTGGCCATCATTTTGTAGTTAACGGTGCTTGGATATATGCAGAGCTCTCTGTGTCACTCAGTGTTGCACGGCTAGTGAGATCACGTGTTCACACTAGCCCAGTAGCGCCTTGCTCTGGTATAGCAAAGGGCTTCTGTTGTGCGCATTCAATGGAGTTTTGATGCGTTTAATTGTTTTTTTGGTGAAGTAATTTAAATTAGTGGTGGGACTCAAAAAAAAAATAATAATAATTAGAGGCTTTGCAATTAATTAATCTCAGTTAATCACATATCAATATTTGACACAAGCAGAAACATTTTTCAATTTAAATGGATTTTGGTTTATGACTGAACTGAGGTGACCTTTTGTTGAACTCCCAAGCTTATGCTTCTGCCAGTTTTCAGCCTAGTGCCTGGTGGTTGTCTTCTGCACGGTTAGGCCGAAAGACTTAAGATGCCATTCCCTGTCAGTGACGTCAATGGTGTGTGCGGTCACACCAACATAATTTGTATTGTTTGAGGTCCAATGATCCCCAGTCACAACAACACATTCGGCTTTCTCTAATAAATCAACTTTCGCTTGTTTTTCAGTGTCAAAAAGCTGACGAATTTAGTTTGAAATTGTAGTATTTCTGCCCACCGAACCCAGAAACAACTTCCCTTTATCAGTTTCCTTGGTTAATTAATCATAAGTAACGCAATAAAGTCCCAGCCCTAATTAAAATGCTCAATACTGTAAAATTGCACATTGTTAAATCAACAATTGCAATATTATCACAGTCAATATATATTGCCCACCCCTAAATACAACCATGATACATCTTACATTAGAAAACTACAGTGTGTCAGTCTATGTATGGAGGAACAAAAAACTGAAGATTCTGAATTTGTGTGTGTGTGTGTGTGTGTGTGTGTGTGTGTCTTGTTACCTCTGAGAGATTCTCTTTGCAGAGCGGACAGTTTGGGTTGTGATCCATGCAACGCTCCAGACACTTGAGGCAGAAGGTGTGTCCACAGGGGGTGGTGACTGGTTCATAGAACAATCTGGAGAAAGCAGGAGGAGGAGGAGAGAGAAACAGGAACAGAGAAAGAGCAAGAGAGAGAGAGAGAGAGAGAGAGAGAGAGAAAGAGCGAGAGAGAATGAGAGGAGAGGACAGAGAGAGTTTGATGTGAGGAAGAGAGGTAATTTAGCTTGAATGCTAATGTAGGATAAAAGTCTCTGCTAAATAAAAAAGTCTATCTTCAATCTAAGCATGATGTAAGATGAAGTAGCTGTTTCAGTAGCTCAGTAGCTCTGATCTGATGTGTCAGAACAGAAAGTGAGGTTTACCTCATACACAGAGAGCACTCCAGGTCTCCACTGTCTAAGAGGTCCGTGGGCACATGCCTCACTCCCGAAGGCACATGCATGGCTGTGGATGAACCGGGACCATCTGCAACAGACATACAACCTATTAGTTAGCCCAGCACGCCCACTCCAAACGTGACCCAACCACCAGCACAAATACAGTCACTCATTATTCACCCACAACAGAGGTCACGTTTCCTGACAGAAACAAGTATTAACTTACCACAGGTAAACAACTCATCTCTCGCATACAGACACTGAGTCCCTTCCTGAATGTCCTTCCTAACCCTATACCCTAATCCCACAAATACTTAACTAGTCTGCAATGGCCATACATGACATTAATTCATGTCAGTTAAGGCTTTGAGGGTTTAGAGGTTTGGGGGAGGGTGAGCATTGGGATTCAGACAAAATCTCCAAACATCTGAAGTCAAAGTGAGTAGGCACCTGGCCGAAGGAGTTTGCAGGGAGGACCGGAGATGAATTCCCCCGAGACTTTCCTCTTGAGGTTAGAGGGGACAGGCAGGGCGGAGAGCACAGCAGCCAAATTCTTGGGGTTCTCAAACAGGCCGTCGGCTTTGCCAAAAGGGAGAGAGGAGCTGCCAGTGCCGACACTCCCCTGGCTGTTCTTCCCCTGGCTGCCACTGGAGTCCTGTGGACAGATAAACACAAGAGCTAAGTGGTAGTGTGAGACTTTGACAGATTGCCTGGACTAAGTCAACCAAGTACAGTTCACTGATTATGAGTATTAATAGCCAACATCAGGGAGACCCCTTCATGGAGCAGAAAGATTTCCGAGGACCCCTCTAATCACAAAACAAGTTTAACCAGGCAGACTTGTGTCCATTTGTTCTGTTAGATGCTAGATGATATTCTGTAGAAAACCTATTCAAAGACCACCTGACAATGCACTACAGACCCCTGGGGGTCCCTGGAGCCCAGTTTGAGAACCAGTGTCCTATATGATAATTTGGTCCACCGGTCTGTGATACTGGCTGATTTATAAGATGCAAAACAAGATCTTGGGCTGTCAAGATGGACTGATTCATAAAAAGACAGAATGCATAATACATGAGTGTAAGTGAATTGGAAAGAAAACGGTGTGTATGGAAGTGGGTGGGTGTGAGGAGCGAACCAAATGGAGAGCGCGAGCCCACCTTGGAGCTACCGGGTGCGCTGTAGGAGGGAGGTAGTGAAGAAAGCAGAGCAGAGGGCTTAATGCGAGAGGATGCTCCATTCTGCCTGGTGGGCAACGGGGCGGAGAGCCCCTCCTCCTCAAACACTGACGAGAAGAGCTCACTCAGGACCTGGGTTAAGACACACACACACACACACACACACACACACACACACATACAGACACAAACAAAAAGCAATAGGTTAATAATGTGGCATACACATCAAATGGATGTCACAACTATCATCTTTATTGTTGTTTTTTCCATTTGGTAGTCCCTGTCTCAGGTCCCAATCCACTGACCTGGCATATGGAAACAGACTGTAAAAGAAGCTGACCAAGAGTCACAACCTTCTGAAAAAAAATTGTAAATCTTATCACATATTATGTCTTGTCACATTTAGGAAAAAAACTGGATGCTTATGACTATGTGGGATACAAATCTGGAGCAGAATGATAGTTGACACATTGTGACTGTATTTGAATGGTACCTTTTGTGCTTCAAGCTTGACGATGCTCCAATCGGGCTTCAGGGCCACACAATAGAAATACTGTTGCAGAGCCTCTTCGGACCTTCCAGCTGCACTGAGAGCCTTCGCCTTGGTGTAGTGGGCCTGGGGGGGACACAAGAGAGGGAAGAGAGAGAAAGAATTATGAGAGGAAAAGAGCAGAGGGGAAAGAGAGATAGAAAATTGAAAGCAAGAGAAAAAACTATAAATCTTATACTGAGATACGTTCAGCAAGAGTGTGTGTATAATGTGCAATACTAATAACCATTTTAATGAACTTTTTCATGCAATGCAACAGTGTCAAGGAACAGAGCAGGTAATGCAATAGTGTCTTGTAATGAGGTCAGTGCAGGTTATGAAATCAGCCAGACATGGAGGTTAGGAGGTCAGGAGGACAGCACGCCTTCAAATGGACTGAGGCTTGTCAGACAGGTGTGTGCCAGTTTGTCTGTGCGTGTGTGTACTTACTTTAGGGCATTGAGGTTTAAGTCGGCACACACTCTCTGCGTCCTGGATGGCCTGGCTGAAATTCTTCATTTCCATGTGCAGCTCAGCCCGCCGTCCCAGCAGCCTGCATATAGATGGCGCTGTGGAGGCAAAAAGGGAGCTCTGTTAGAAGTGCCAAAACCACAGAGGACATTCCCCTAAAAAACTTCCCCATGGCACAGCTTATGCTATACATCAGTGCAATTTATGAAGCAGAGGTTAATCTAATAAATTGCCAATGGCATTCATATTGAAATCATGACTCATTCCAAAAGAGGCTGCACATTCCCCTCAACAACTCTGATACAAAAAAAAAATTGCTTATATAAGTATGTGTTCATGTAACACGTTACATAAATGCGCTATTGTGACCTCTCAAGAAACACAGAAAAACTTAAAACTGTGATGGAATTTGCTAAAATTACAGTGCTCACTGATACTCTCGATTATTCTAAGGTATGAAATGTAAATTCAGGAAAGAGTTTCAACGTCAGCCCTATATTCCTAGCACCAGACACACAGGCAGACAATCTGCTTGCATAAAATCCAGGTCAAAAAAGTGGACCAGCTACTCCACCCCCTCCTCTATACCACATCCTGCCACTGGCCTAACCATACCTCCAAGAACATTCTAGCACACCTGTGACTACTACTGTTACAAGCTGAATGGTAACTCTATAAGGGGCAATTATTTCATTACTTAGGTGGACCACAGGACAGGCCTATAAACGGCAGTTTGGCCCATGTTATCAATTTGAGAGGAGAACATACCATCACAGGAGATTTTCCTCATTCTGGACATGCAAAGTCATAGCGAATTTCATGCATCGATACAGAGTAAATGACAGACAAACACTTTGGCATTGGGTTTATTGAAAAGGAAAAACTGAACCACGGTAGAAACAGGAAATAAGCTACGTTTAGCTATGACTTTCTGGTGCTGAGCATGCAGGTTTTTCACTAATCTCCCATTCTTTGCCAGAAGCACATACGTCTCCAGTTAGAGTGTGATAAACAATCACCCACAGACACACGGATGAAGCACTGCGCACGTTTCTACTGGGCACGTTCAACAGGACACAGAGGACAGGCACGCAACCACACCACCCACGCTCATTCACACAGTGGGAGAACAGTGCAAGACAGGCAGTCATCGCCAGCTTGCTCAGTTACTGGACGCAGACACAAGGATGACACAGCATCCAACAGAACAGAGTCAGCTCTGAGTAGGGCCCTACCAGCAGCCTTTTGGTTATCACAAACCACCACATCATCAATCCCAATGCCACCCTAAGCCCTAAACCTTAGACCTAGCTGGCAAAAATAATCTTTTGATTGCCAGATTCATGTCAGTAAAGTCTTTGAGGGTTGAGCACAAACTTTTAGTTTAATGTGACAAAACTTTGCATTACATTTTAGACATCACTTATAGCAATGCATTAAGAAAAGTTGCAGAAACGATTATGACCACTGAACTCCAGGCAAGATTTAGCCTCTGTTCTGCCTCTGCTGTCAACAATGGCCGAGAGGACCCGTCCCTTGCACAATTCTGCTGCATTACCCTTCAGCCAGCCACTCCCTTACATACGCAGGCCAGCATCCACAGACCCCACTGCCTGCAAAACCAGGTCAGGCCAGAGTAGATGCGCTGGCATTCGGGATCACAGTTCAACTAAACAATCTGTCAGCAAATGATTTGCTCTGCTTCGCTATACCAGAGATGGCAAAAGCTTAGTGTGCTTGTATCACACTACAGTGGGGAAAATTATTCGTTGACTGCAAATGCCTGGGGAAAACTATGTTAAATTAACCATATGATAACTTTGCAAATGGTTGTTAATCTTTATAAATTACAACAAGGAACGTAAAGACCCATAGACATTTTGTACATTGCAGCAAGCCAGCTAAGGTTGTTTCCACTTGTTTTGAACAGATTTCATAGCAAGCTGCATCCAGGTGATATAAAAGCAATAGCTCAACGCTACTAACGAAACTTATAACTATACAGACAGCACAAGTCTAGAAGCACAAGCACAAGATTTTGTACGTCCAGCTTACCTTTCTGACTGCAAAAATCACCCAATCTGCCCATTAAATATCAAAGTAATATTGTGACAGTTTACTGAATGCTTCATTATGTGAATGCCTTTCATTATTTTCACTTTTTATCAAGGTCTGACATGTTAGCGCAATGAAATATTGACGATATAAACTATAGAAATAACTGTTGATAACATAGGCTTCTATTGGCCAGCTTGACATTTTGCCAACCAAGGGATAAATGACAGATGCCACAATGGCTCAACATGACATCCAAAAAACCTCAATAGGAAAAAGGGAGTTGGATAAAACTCACAAGTGGCATCATTTCAGCCAATGCGACAGTGACAGACTTGCGTGGCCTGAGTACCAAGACTGAGTGTGAAATCTCAAAATAACCACTTTAAGACTGATTCCTTCACTCAGGTCTCACACACACACTCACCGAGAAAAGTTTCTTCTGACATACCTCTGCCTTTTTTGAGGTCACCCTCCTCATAACTGCATTCCAACAGGGCATTGAGGAGCAGCTCAGAGGAGTGTCTGTGACCTGACCTACTTTCTCCAGGAGGGCAATAGGTGGAGCACATGCCCTCTTATGAAGTTAACGACCCAAACGTGAACCCACTTTGCCCGCAATGCTGCACTGTGAGTAGGGCACCCATGTCATTTCACCCCAATCCCATGCTGCCTAGATGACGTTAAAGGAGCAGATGGTCTCTCTGGGGTGACGTGTGGTGGAAGCCAGCAGGCCTGTCGTGTTTGTTTGGTAACATTCTAGAGTGTGAAAGCGCTCTACCAACACAAACGTCTGCGCTAGCTCTCAATATTTTGCTGTCGTGTGGAGATGACACATTTCATTTTGCAAGCCTAAAGACCTCTACCACAACATGAGCAAATAAACAAACTGCATGTGAGTGAACGTACACGTTGAAACACCAAATATACTTTAACTCCAACACCACCTCTTTCTTTCGAAAATAAGTCTAATAAAACCTTGCTATTCCACAAAAATTCAATTCAATTTCATTCCTAAACTTTGTATTTACTATGCTATAAAAACTGTACAGTTAAAATACATTTAAGATGACGGCGGAAGTCCTGCGGTTAACAGTGAAAGTGAGTCAACCTGCGTTACATGACTACATAGCTTGTTGACAACCAGCGCAGCCTACTTGGAGTAGCGACCCCTATAGTCACCATAGGACCAGAGCAGCCAAATGTAGGTCACTCAGTCTAGTTGCAAAACCAAGTTCAGATGCGATATAGATTTCTTACCTATTTCCACTGCTTTATTGAACTTTTCCAGTGCGTCGGCCAGGTGATGTTTCTTCCACATTCCGTCGGCTTCCAACCAAAGTCGTCTGGATTTGCTTTCTGATTCAAACCATTTATCCAAAAGACTACTAAGTACAACATTTACTCTAAATCCATGAATCCGGTTTTCTCCTTGAGATTTGTTTATCTGGGAATGACAACTACTGCATTCCTTCGCACTAGTGTCTTCCAGGCACCGTTTGCAAAAGGTATGGCCACATTCTAATGTGGTTGGTTCGGATAACAGACACTTGCAAAGTTTACAGGTAAATAAGTCCAAACATTCCTCTTCCTCGGACCCATCTTTGTCAGAGCCAGAGCTCCCGTTGTTCGACCTGCCACTTGTTTTAGAGTCGAGAGACGTTTCTCTTCCGCTGACAGCAGTCTCAGTTTTGGGGTCGCTCAACTCCTTTCCGCGTATAGTCCGCGCTATACTTTCAACCAAAGGACCAAGTTCGTCCGGGAAGAGCCTCTGAATGTTTGCAGCTACACGATATGAGTCCAAAGCATCTCCGATCCGACCCGCTCGGGCCAACGCGTCTGCTTTCCGTAAGCACAGTCCCCGGTCCGGCTGATGTAGATCGGCCAGTTGAGAGCTGTAGATCTCCACAGCAAGGTCGAAGTTTCCAGCCCGGCAAGCTTCTTCTGCAACCTCAAGCATTTCAGGACATAAACCCGGCGCGCTAGGATTCGATATGTCATGAACGAAATGTTCCGTGTGGTTCTGTATCCCCGCGTCCATCGTTGTGTAATTGGCAGCAAAATGTGGGTTAAATTATATAGCTAGCTGGCTAGCAGTTACACAAGCTTCATGCTAACACGCAGAGCGCCTCCCCTGTCCCAGTAAAATTATAAAACGAATCCACCGCAATACTAGGCCCTGCCCTTAAACATTGGTAAAGTCAGATTGGCCAAACTGCCAAAATAAGTGGAGCAGACCACGGCCCCACTTAAACCAACTGTCGTCTGCCGATTAATACCCCAGACATGTTTCATAACGAACAGATATTGGCCGTAATCGCTTCCGTAACTATGGTGCTCCGCCAAGTCATCAGATAACGTTAGCCTAGTTGTTTTGGTCTGAAACGCTACCCTTTGGAATCGAAGCAGTCCGGTCCAGACATCTCCTTTCGTGAAGTTATATCCTCTAAATATACAACTATCTGACTACGTAACTCACAAATGATCTAACCTATCCCGGTACGTCCAAAGTTGGATTTTTGGAGCTGGTAACATTACGAGCTAGATCTTTGTTGTTTCACAACACAGTCGCCTATCTAACGTTAAAGCTCTACTTTACCCGGTTAGCCCGTTCGTTTCAAATAACGTTCACGTTTAAGTCTTTTCATCCCCATTTCGTCCAGAAAGAACATTCTTCATTTGAGAAAAAACAGCCACTCGACGTCCACTTCATTCGAGATACTACTTTTATATAATACTTGATAACGTTACCCTTTCCAACTACATTGCCAGGGTTTGCGTAAACCCTAACTTAGCGTCAGCTAACGTTAACTGTTATCTAACCAGGATAACTCAAGTTGGTTTTCTCTTGATATATGTCACGCATTGCAGTCCCGATAAATGTTCCGTCGCTCTCTACATAATGTCACGATTCCGTTTTCATTTCGCTTCGTATATTTGGTCGGCCAGATTTTAAAGTCGAATGAATCCTTTCGCAAGGCACTCATACCACAACACCGTAGCAAGCTAACGAAATCTGCTCACATAGTCGTCAGCGTCACCGTCCCCCAGGATAACGCAAGCGGCACGTGACGTGCAGCAAATAATGCCATTGGTGAATTTAATATCTACCTTATATAACTACACAAATGTTGTATAATCATAGTTGTGTCTAACTGAGGAACTTGAATGAGAATTCCTCTTTATGCGATCGGTGGTCTACGAAATGTCAGTCCGGCTGTCTTCACACAACGATTTATAGTATAATTTTTCAATTCTCTGGCACTATACAGGCTTTCTGTCATTAGTGGATGTGAATAAATTAAGTGAACACCACCGCCAGTGTTTATGCAAAATTTTATATAATGGGTTACTTTATATAACATTTATTGCCCTACATAGAAATGAGCACTGGCGTTATGAAATTAAGTAGGCCATTGTTCAGATTGTAAATAGTTAATTTCAAACATTTGAAAATTACTTATCATCATCATCATCATCGCTTTATTACCAGACTCAGGGTCCAGGGTCCATACATACACAACATTAAACAAACACACACACACACACAAAGTAAAAATAAAAGGATACAACTTCCTATAAAAGGCACTCATACCAGTACCTCCACACAGGTGACTGGTACCCTTTAGGACTATAGCTGGGATTTATTGGCAGAGTGATAATGTTATTCTGGGACACATTTAGTCGACAGATGAATTTATAAATTAAGTCTTTCAGCACTGCAGGTGCTGACCCCTTCATTACAAAACAGGGCAGTAGCACTACCGGACCTTGATTACCTGACTAAGTAAAATTCTTCAACAGCCAGTATAGGCAGTCAACAGTCAGTATATAACATCATCATATATTTGGTCTGTAATGTAGTCACCCAAGTATTATGTTTTTTACACCCAAACACACCCAAAATTTGTCCTAACAGTTTAAACATGTTTTATTATCTAGGCATTTATTATAACCAGAGAGGATTAAAGCGGGTCACTATTCAAAGGTCTTTGTTATAACCTCCTATCATAAACAGTGCAGCAAACCTGTTTTACATCTACATCTGTCACATTCTATGGATTACTCATTTCTCTCTCTCTCTCACACACACACACACACACAATAATTATCATTAGGAGCCATCATTGACAATTGTCAGACACTAGAAAAGGTCCTAGTGGTTGTTTAAATTTTTTGCTTTGTCATGCTGTTACGTTTTCATTATGGTTGTGTAAATGTGACTTGTTGATGGGTGAATCCAATAACCTATGCAGACCTACCCTCAACAGTATCTGGTAACACTCAACTTAAGAATACACTTGCACACAACCTCAGCTATATTTGTAAGATTTCTTCTAAAATTTACCTTGATTGTCAATCCTCTTTTGTAAATTTCTTTGGATAAAATGCATCTAATAAATGTAAATGTAATAATCAGACATAACATTGGCATCTATCCATAGCATTTCATAACCTAATTCCCTGTAGTAATTAGTATAGTTAATCACACGGTTAAAACATACTTTTCCAAACACATTAGACACAAAGATCACATAATACCTACATGCCTCAACTCATCCAAGACAAGGAAACACCTTGTTAAATAACACTGGCCATTTTTATGCCTTGTCATACACTTATTTAAGGCAAGGTGAGTTTTATAAGTCATAGGCTATACACAACAGTAATTCAAAGTGTTTTGCAACGCTTGTGTAAAAGATCATTTGGTCATGTGATATAAGACAATGATGTAATCACAAATGAAGGAAGTAATTAGGGTTCATTTAGGCCAGTAGTTCCCAAACTTTTAATTGTCGCATACCCCCTGCTGAATACCCCAAATAGGCTACCCCATGAATCACAGACCGCTTGCTAGAACAAATATTATTTTGAAATAAATAAACAAAATGTGAATACATATTATATTAACAATGTAGAAGCAACTGGGTTGTATTGGGGATAGTCAGAGTATCTTTTTCCATGTTATCTGAGAACCCATTCACAGACTTATTTTGTGTACGCCCCAGGGGTTATAGTACCCCAGTTTGACAGTTAGACTAGATTGCTCATTCTCACACACCAAGTGCAACATGAGCTGCTTAAAAGAGAAATCTGGTGTGATTCAATCCATAGCCTTCTTGGGAAAGAAAATTGGCAGGAGATGAAAGTGCAGAAGTGTGATAAAAGTGCAGTAGAGAAAGAGTATGTGTGGGGGGTAGGGGGGAGTGCATTGTCAGTGAATTCAGAGAATTTCTTGAATTTCTTGGAAGTGCATTGTCAGTGAATTCAGAGAATTTGGGTGGAGATGCTATCTGTTGCTCTCGTAGTACTTGGAAGGTAATCCCACCAGCATCAAACAACAGATGAGAATGTGTTGTAGCAAATTTCCTCATTCTTCTTCATACCAACAGTGTCCTTGAATAACAGGCCTATGGATTGATTCACACCACATTCCTCCTTTTACGTGCATGAAAATATAACAAAAACATAACAATCAACAAATAATCTGAAGTGAAATGAACAGAAATGAACTGGCTGACATGTCTGCAGTGGCGGTGGCTCCCTTGCCATAAACAGTATACAGCTTGGTGTCATTTAACAGACAAACCCAATAACCTTGCTGGCCAAAGAACTCTACAAGCAGACACACCGGTACATTTATTACATATAAACTGTTTATACACAGAAACTGATGCATTAAAATCTGAATGATGTGTCTGTTTAAGGATGGTCACTGAGCTGATTTAAGATTTCTATGTGATAGTCATTGTCATGCAGCTGAGATTGCTTCTATTGTCAACTAATTTAAGAGTTTCCTTTGTTTATTTTTTTCCCTACTGAAGTGATACCTGGCCTATACCACTGTGTTGTGTTTTGTTTACGTCGCCTCAGCCTGCTGCTTTATGGAAGGAATGGACTGACTCAACAATTTGATTGAGACTGCTTGAGAAATAAAAGTAATGTCTCCAAAGTATGATGTAGTCATACCACACTCTAAAGTAAACGAACAAACAAACAAACTTGCATTGTTCAGTCTTTGCACACATGCTATTACATACCATATCATCCTGCATCACTTCTGCAATCACAGTCAGTTTCCTGCCTGAAATCTGTGGTCATCTCACAATTGTGTGAAATGCATTAATCTTCATATGCAATGAATAAATCAGTACATTCAGCATATAAAGTGTGTCCAGAATTTCCTACAGGATAATAAAAGTATTTAACTATCTATCTGTCTATCTATCTATCTGTGGCCATTGTCAACTCCTTCTGTGGTGGACATCTGAAACTTGCTTTGTTTATCTTGTCGATGTACTTGAAATCATGTGACCTCTGTATGGACTTCCAGCTGCAGCTATGATCCTAACTGTTTACCTTTTTGATATATTGTAATGAGAAACAACAAGAACATGAACACCCAAAACAGAATCACTCATCAAAATGTTTGAACTGTCCATGACACATGAGTGGAAACCTGAGAGGAAGCACCTAATCCCAGGGCTAATCCAGGGCTAACCTGAGATTCCTGTGTGGCGTAATCCAGGGGATTCTCTCTCGTGCTAAGGAAATACTTGTAGGGTTTTACAGCTGCGTTGAAGAACCCTTTCTAGCTTCAGTGAAATAGCACCATTTTACAGGTGTTGTACAAGACCAGCAGGGTCACTGACCTTGACTTTGACTGCCATGATCTAATAATGTCATTTTGTGTTTCAAGTTTCAAGTTTACTGTTGCATCTCAAATTATATTTCCATATAACACAAGAGCAAAAATCTTAGGTCCCCACCCGTCTCAGGCTATAAAATTAATAATTATTATCAGCCTTTGTGGAACTTCAGGTGGCGTATCTTTCTGTAGTGAAGATGTGATGGTGGAGAAACAGAGCACTGAGCAGATCCGAGTTCCAGCAGTCCATGCTACTATTAACCATGTCTATTGAACGCTGTTTTCTTTGACAAATGTAACATTTTTTAGGTGCGATTAACACATAATTGCGGTTAACGTATAATTTTATTTTGTGTATTTACATAAAAAACTGTCATGCGGTTTATTCACAGTATGTCTAATATTTGGGAAATTACAGAATCGGAAGTCGAGCTCACCATCCCACCTGAAAACTCACAACTCACGGCCTCTGATCAGACAATTACATGTTAGTTTAAAAGGGCTCTCAGTCCTTGATCAGCTAATTGTCATTAGTTTAGAGAAGTCCAAAATCTAGTTTAGAAGGTAAACCCACACCTTTTGTCAACTACTCCAACATGCCCAAAGGAATAGTGGCCTACTTCAGGGATATCCAGGAGTGGGTGTATAGGGTCACACTTGTAGGTTAAAAATTTGTGAATTTGTGAATATCTTTATACTAAAATTCAGATTTATTGAGGAGACGAGTCACCTAAAACATTGTCGCAGGTTTCTCTGTCTGTCTGTACATCCCTGTCTATATGTGTTATGTGCTGCTCTGTGTCTGACACTAACATGTCTGACTAGCTTGTCTCTGCTTCCACTACTGTTTGTTTGGAGCTGTAAAGCTATTTGAGTCTGAGGAAAAATCAGGCGTTACCGGTGTTATTTAAGGTAAAGTTAATTGGCGGGGCAACTTTGCCTGCCTGTGCAGCCACATATGGTCAGTAGCTGTACTTGGGCCCATAGGATCAAGGGAGGGATGCCTTTTGAAATCATCCCAGTGCTGCTAACGATGTATACCTGCCTATACCACTGACATATGGGCTACATGTTATGTTTTATGTGGGGACTGAAAGAAAAACAAGACAGAAATCTGTCCTGTCTTGGTTCCCATATCAGTTGACATGGGCCCTGAGTGAGTGTGAGGGTATGTGTGTGTGTGCTGGCCAGCTGATATGGGTAAAGGTCACATATCTGTGACAGACTTTACTGAGACTTTACTGACTTTACTTAACACACATAGATGCATCACACATAGATCATTCTCACTGAAATGTAAGCCATGACTTGAAAATGTTTGAAGTCCTGTCACTCAATAACTCAATAACTCATCTCTCTTCTTTTGAGCAATTTCCTTCCTTAAGGTAAAATGATCACCACATCGCACCTTTGCTAATACTACCAGTATAGAAAATGCTAACACACTTAACCATAAGGAACAGAGCTTCTTTTACTAGGCTAGGAGCATTGTCACCTTGCTAAAATAATTAGTGGTCACATTAAAAATAAAAAGTTTTTTTTTTTGCAAAAATGTAATTGTAGAACTGTAGACCTTCTCATGTGCATTCAGCATGTCAGAGACAGGAGGCGGCCACTGAGCATGCTCCTGCCTGGAGAGTGTGTTGTGCAGGGGGTGAAGGTCATTGTGCAGTATAGATATCAATCTCCTCAGGATCCTCTTTCCTGCTACTGATGTCAGTGACTCCAGTTTGAGGTGTTGAAGTCTGACACTGCTGTGGCTGTGTTGATAGAGTTTAAATTAATTTTGGCAGCAGTCAGTGTTGGTTGGTTTCAAAAACTCACACAGTTGACAGTCGAGAAAATTAATTCAAAATGTAGAAACGTAATCAAAAGTAACCAAATTGAACTAGTTACATTACTTTGTTAAAGTAATTGAAGTCGTTACATTACTATTACATTTTCGATAGGGTAACTTGTAATTGTAAAACAATAACACAGTTCACACTGTAGCACACAGACATTGAAACTACTGAACAGTTTTGATATACTTAACTCCTCACAGCACATAGTGTTATACACAAGGACACATAAAGCTATAATCTTATAGCTTTGCTGGAGATTAAAAGGGGAAGACTGATTAAGAGTAGCTGGATAACAGATGCAGCAACCGCTAGCTCTTGAAGTATATCAAATAATGACTGAAGATTAATTTTTCCTATGAGGATGTGAAGTTATTGATGCTAGTTTCACTTCAGACGTTGAACTAACACTGAACCCTAGGTTCACACAGGCGCTAACAACACATCCACCGTAGTTGTTGTAACGTTATACATTTTTCTTATTATAGTCTCATCACTGGCAAGCATTACATTTGAGACTTGCAACCACACAGTAACATGTCATACAAGCAACACGCAACATTCACAACAAAAGTAACCGAAGGGAATGAGAGAGACATGCTTTTTCTTTTCGGAAACTGACAAACAGCATTGACATTAGAAAAATGTTATGTGTAATGTTTTGCTTTATCACTGAAAAATGAAGATCTTGTGCCTAAATCTATTTCAACCAGGGGTTGAAAAGGGGAGTGTTATGACTTATTCTACATCTCAAAAGAGTGCTGTTTTTTTCCACCTTGAAACTATGTTATTGCTTTTTTACTGTTCCTGTGTGGTATGTAAACTTTTCTTCATGCTCGGTGGGAAGCCAAGACATTTAAGACAACTTTGATGCTTGTTGAATACATGTGTTTTGTTGGGTTAATTTCCTTTACTGGTTTTTATTTTTGAACACTGTCAAGATACATTTCTAATGTAATGCAATGTCTTGTTTTGGTTTTATCTCATGAGGTCTAACGGAAGAATTAAACACATGGTGAAGAGACAAAAGCCTTATCTCAGGTAAACTTGAATTCTGATTCAGTGTTTTCATACCATTAAAATGTCTCTGAAAGCGGGATTAAGAGAATTGGAATCAGGAAGTATGTTTTACTATTTTCAGTCATATGCAGTCATTATGTTTGGGCTAGGCCTGACTCAACTGTCTTTGACCTATGACATGACTGTTTGTATTTCATTCTGTTCCTGCTGCTCCCATCATTATAGATGAGGTGGAATATTATTCTCTTGGGTTGTTTCGTTTGTCCCCTGCATCAGTGGCCATCTGCTCTAGCGTACCACACTGCCACTAATCATGGTCTGATTGGTGCAGGCCACGTCAACTGAGATGACCAACAGCACCTTCCACTTCCACCTGGAGCTGTACTTAAAGTCAAGATATTTCCTTGTCTAGTTAGAGTGGCTGGTGGATCTTCACGTGAAGCATGCTGTCTCTCCCTTGATGCACATCAACTCTTTAAAACAATTATTTGGGCTTCACTTCATATCTTACCAAGAAAAAAATTAAGTAAATCTGTAAAACGATCAGTCATGATCATTGCAATGGCAGCCACTAACTGAATTTTCAGGGTACTTAATATGTTGAATATGTTGTACATCATTGATCGAGGCTCTTTTCTTGCATGCTATAGCCATGGCATAAACAATAGATAGGTAGATAGATAGACACTTTATTAACCTGTAGGAAATTAAGGCACCCGGCCATGTTACATCTTTTTTCAAAAATATCTATTTTCAGGCAGACACATCACTGAGCTGTGTGCACCAGATGTACTGTAGACATGGTGGCATGCAGTCGAGGGCTACACGTGAAGGTTTCCTCAGGTGGTTTTACTGCAGCTTACTCACTGAATCCTGTCATTACCAGCTCTTTACGGGGGAAAACTCAACCCAGCCACTGGCGTTCTCACGCTGGGGGAAGGAATCAAAGGATTAGCCTTAATAGGCCTTCCCTGTAATCTGTGCACTCTATACATTACACACCAGACACACAACAGTTAACTGCTGAGGGGTCTGATGTGGATATGTTGATGTTAATAAACAAAAGTAAATAAATAAATAAATAAAAATCTCTCTCTCATATATATATATATATATATACACACATATACATATGTTATTAATTTATCCACATTTATGGCATGGATAGGGGTAATTCAATCTGTCAGCCTTATCTTACAATCATCAAGGCACACTGCTGGCTTCACCTAACCTATGTCAGTTTTCAGCCACAGCCATCTTCAGGGAAGAATTCAAATTCTGAACCGAAGCTAGGAATCATCTGGGCTTCAGTGAGAAATTACTACATGAAAGAGAGAGCTGGTCATTAGAAGGAGAATAAAAGCTGAGTGTAATATTCAGCTGGTATATACCCTCACTTTTTTTATCTTATTGACAACAAGGGCCTCAGAACACCTAGCCCACCTTATACATGTCAGCAATCTGCATCTTTTGTCAGTATGTTCAGATTGAACAGAATCTGAGTCCTGTCCGCTGTCTAAAAAACAGCTGCAGTGTCTGAACGTCTGGTTAAAAGTCTCACGATTTACACATGCTTAGTCAGATGGTTTATCTGTAGTCTTGCACGCGCACACACCTGGGTCTATTCAATGCGTCATTCTCCTTCACACACACACACACACACACACACACACACACACACACACACACACACACACTCACACTTTGCCAGTATCACCTGTCAAAATACAGCTCTGAAAAGACCACCCTCAATCCCACAGCACATGCTGTTCACCATGGCCACATGTGACTGCCTCTCAGTTTACAGGCACAGACACAGACACACACACTTTTTACAACGATGAGCACCACACACTGGAGCAGAAGAGGAGTCAGACGCATCTCTGTTCTCCTCAGACTTTGTTGGTGGATTCTTTGAATCGTAGCTTTTACATGTCTATAGTAATAAATTAAACAATCATGTCATAAACGTGACTTCACTTTATGAAAGTAATGTCAAATGGTTATAATCAATGTTATAATGCGGCATAATTGACTTGGTGTTTAAGTCATGCTATCCAAGCAGACCATATGGTCCTTGCGATATGCAGTAAAAAGTATCAGAAACAAGGTTAAATCTGTCCAAAACAAAACATCCTCTTGTGCCACGGGACTAAAGAAACAGGTCAATGGCAACTAAAGGAACAGATGAATGACAATGTTGAATGGAGCGTTTAAGAGAACCTTGGCCACTTACTGTGAGGAGAGAAATGTTTCCCTCATTCACCGTAATATCACATGGAAGAGAGATGTTGCTATAGCAACCAGGTTTTGACAATCACTGTGGGCTGTTTCTCGGTTTCTCCCTGATGATTCAAACAACCTTGAAGTATTCTGTGCATTGGACAAGGCATACGTGGCATCGTATGTCATTATTTTTCCTATGCCCCTCCTATTCAGGTAACATTAACTGCCTGTTCGCTATCTAATCTACTGTTTTTTTTTCTTCAGCAATCAGTGACCTGGAACAGCAGGGCTATGGATTGGTTCAAACTAGATTTCTCCTTTAAGTTTTACAGCATCTTGATAAAAAGAATTATTAAAAAAATGGGTACGACCAGCTGACAGAACACCAGAGTGAAAAATAACACTGTCAGTGCTGCAGTCAGGGGGAACTGAATTTCTCTATCAATAAGACCAGGAAAGTTTCCTGTTTGAGGTTTTCACAAGACACATTTTATCTGAGTATAACAATGCCATGGCTCTGCCAAAAGGTCTCCAAAATATTACTATTTCTAATTCAGCTCTGCAAAAAACAGCTCTCCAAAAAACAGCCGTTTCCATGATATGCTTGATAAGCCCTTTTTTTCGCATCAGGTAACATTGAGCCTGTGTGAAGGTCACGTTTATTAAACTACTGCCCCCATGTGGTCTGTGTTGAACTAACAGTACTACTAACTAACACTAACTTAAAATAATAATAAAAAATAAATTAAACAATAAATAATGGTTTTATATACCAGTAACCATATGATTTGATGCAAGATAAACATGTTGTTCCTACTTGCCACTTTTGCAATTTCCTGTGTCTTTCTGTAATCTGGATTGGACACATAGCAAAAATGTGGATTTAGACCTGGACCTAGCCAAATATTTTGCCAAAACACACCACTGAACTACAGTTGTGCTGTTACTGTTGTTTTCTAATGCGGACTTTTAAAGGTTTTAAAGACAACTTGGAGGCTTCTCACTTCTTAGTTTTAAAGAACCCCCATAACACAATTTCTGGGTTATACTACTCATTCCCAGTTCTATATTTAGCACATATGGACCCATGTTGTCCCAGCAATGTGGATACAAGCATGTGCATATTGCTTGCTTTCTAAAGAATGAGACCACACTGGTTGAGGAGGTTCTAGTTGCATCCTTTACTTAGTCATTGCGGTGCAATATAACAGCTTTCAATGTCCCTGGTCTTTCTGCAATTGACATTAACATATTCACATATTCAGACCATGAGGAGAGAATGTGAGACAGGAAATGGCATTACAGCTATGGAGTGAGGTCATGCACAGGCTGGGTGTGTGCTTGGTTAAGGCTCTGCCCTGCAAAACACCCATGACTATATTGCTCCGGTTTGAACTAGCTCAGGTTCTGTCGTCGTTGCAATGGGGAACATAGGCCCTCCAGTCCATACTTCAGCAGTGCATCAGTAGCCTACAGGTGTAAGAGCTGTCATTGTAAACACAACCCCCCCACAAACCAGCCAAAAAAAAAAAAAAAAAACAGAACAAAAAAATCACTGTGGTAATGTCTTGAGTAGTTTTCTCACTCACAAATCACACACTTCACTCACATGAGATTTTATCTGAGAAATATTATCATGTATACGTGTCATAATGTGAAGCAATCGCACTGTGTGGGTGTGAAGTGGCCTTGATGACATTTCGCTTTTTTAATGGCTGGCAGGGAGTCTACAACAGTCTGTACCCATTTCTTCCATCTTCAAATACAACACATTGGCTAATTGTCTGAGACAATACAACCATTTAAACAGTTGTATCAGATATCATGGCATAGCCAGGACCCAGCATGGCATAATGCAGGGGGGTATACTACAAAACAAGGGAACTGGCCAACCAAGATAACTTCCAGGGTAACCAGTACCCAGGTTAATCTGTAACCTAGCTTCATAGTGAAGGCCCCAGTTCTGGACCTTTTGAGTATGTACTTGCTGGGCTCTCAGGATAAGCACTATCATCCAGTACTACTCGACTGTAGACAAAATATTCTGTTGCAATCAGGGTTTTGTTTTCGATCACCACAGTGGTGGTTGCAATGTAACTACCTATTAGCAACCACTGAAGTTAGCACCACAGTTAGCTAGCAACTATGGTGTTGACAAACGGACCGTAGAATTATCTGCCTACGCTGCACAATTATTGGCAACTACAAGGACACTTCGTCAGCAGAAATTGGGGCACTACATTACAGCTCATGGGTGCCGAGTGCCTTGGCGCAGCACTGACCACCTATTCACACCAACCGTTTAATTTCTGCCCCAAACACCCACCACCACCATGTCACCTAGACTTTGACCACAATTCATCATTATTTTATTATTTTCTAGTTGCTGAGGTAACTGTTATTCAAATCTTCAAATCAAGAGCTGTAAATATTTTGTTTATCAATGTTTTATCAGTCTATAAATAAAAGATAGTGTGATTGTTAGTTCAATTCATTGCAAATTTGTCCAGTAGGAGACAGGATAAGAGCAGATAACTACATTAAATATTTAGTGTACAGTAGTCTTGTTAAATAATATTGCTGTGTTGGAGCAGGCCAACATGGCAACAATTCCTGACAATCATTACTGAACTCTAGAGCAGGGGTTGGCAACCTTGGCATATAGTGCCAATAAGAAATGGTCCTGTTTTTTTGCGTTCCAATCAGTTGTTCAAGGTCAATAATTTTTAACTATACATTTTAAGATGGCACATTTCCCACATGAAAATATGTTGAATTCATTCTGGCTTTGCAAAGCAGCACTTTAGGACATGTTGCTGTCATTTTTGGTGGATCAAAAATAATCATTCCATCATTCTAAATATCATATATGAAAATGCACGCTATAGGCTGACTTGCAGAATGTGAAGACCAAAATGACAATGATTTGGTTCGTTTTTGTTCTGTGAACCAATTCGAAGCCTTCTGAAGTATTCTGAACACTCCTATGTTTGGCATTTCATGCTCTGTTAAGAGGGATATGCCCGAATGCTCAGACCATCAGGTCAACTTTTGCCATCGCCAGCCGGCGCAACCTTAAGGACGGTCCATGACACATGCTGCCCTGGGACTCGTCTTGTTGGAAAATGTTTGGCGCTAGTAGAGTACATTACTGTCCGTCACACTACAGAAGACGCACCCTACAACAACCAATGGCTGTTGAATAGCAGATGAGAAGGCCAAACTTATTCTAACATACAAAAAAAAAGGCAGAGTACCATAACTGGCAAACCACTGAGAATCCCTCTGCATGCCAACTGTGGCACGCGTACGAGGGGTTGCCGACCCCTGCCCTAGAGTGAGGAGTGCTTACCAGTGTCACCTTGTGGACAAAACCGGGCACTGGCAGAGGGAACCATCATTAGCCCCACTGTCAGTTTAGATGGAAGTCAAATGCCAGCAGGGTGCCACTGTTTGACCTATACCATTGGTTTGGAAAGGCCGACCTGTCCCTCATGTTAGGACTGACGCTACATGAAACTGAGAGGCCGTCCACACGGCAACGTTTTTCCGTTAAAACGGAGAAGTTTCTATGCGTTTTGGCCTTGTGTCCACACGGCGCCAGCATTCTGGGTGACCTAAAACGTTTTTTGGGGGGAAGTGTGAGGAGGTGTCTTTCTCAGTCCAACAGGAAGTTGGGCCGCGGGTAGCCGAACAGGCTGAAGTCCCCATGGAAGCGCTCATAAAGGCGCCGTAAGTCACGCTTGCTGATCCCGGCAAAGTAACTCTCCACCTTGGTGCGGTTGTACAGCGTGATGCCGGGTGGGATTGTGGGGTAGGAGACAAGGTGCTCGATCTCAGCTCCCTTTAGGATGTAGGGGGCGTCACGGTTCAGTGTTTCATGGTGACCCACGACGTTGTAGGAAATGTCACAGGGGGCGCAGAGCTCCACATACGTCACCCAGTGTATCACATGCTGCCCAAACTGATGATTAAGTCGCTTCTGGCCAGAGACATCTCCAAGGTAGCGAACAAAGTCCTCGAATCTCAACCCTGGGGCCTCGGGGCCTGAGGAGACATCGGGATCTCGATGGATCTTGCGGTACTTGCGAATGATGGCAGGAGCAATGTCGTGCTTGTACCATGGTTCATAACGAGGGTTCTTTACAAATTTGTCCTTGAAAGCAGAGATGATGCGCTCAAAAGGGTCTCGAACAATGAAAAACTTGAAGTACGTATTTAATCTAGACAAGAAAAAAAAAAAAAACAATTTAAATAACAAAACACATTTAAATAGCAATATTATAAATTAGCACAGGCCCATGAGGAACCATCACATTTACATATTGACATTGTAAAGACTTTTTCAGACCTCTCTTTAATCTCATTTTCCTCAAAGGACGAGAGGCGGGGTAAGCCATTCTTTTCATTGTCATGGACAATTTCTTCAGGGATGTCTTCTACCTTCGAAAACTTTCCTACAATAGACAAAGTACCATTTTAATGTCATAGCCAGAGGTATTCAAATTGACCCATAACAATATGCACAGGATTTCTACTCGTGCTCTCTTACATAAAACTAATGAAAAGACCATAATAAAAAAGAGTTTCTCTACTTTTGTAATGCCCATGTACACATGCAATGCATTTTTCACAAGCCAAGACCCTGGAGCTCAGCCACTATGAGTCATGTCAAGCACAGACACACACACAAAGAGGCACTCACCATTGAGAACCATGAGAACCTTCTTCCATTGCGTGTTGCCAACCTTGGGAGTCTGGCAGAAGAGAATCTTATGCTTGTCACACACAAAGATGCGGTCCAGGACAAACTTGTTGATGGGAGTGTGTGTGAGGTTTCTAATGGAGGAGTTCTGACAGACACTGGCCAGCACGTCCAGGCGCCGCTCGTGCACAGTCCGCCAGTCGGACGGGATAGTGGGCGAGATGCCCATGGAGGACTATGATGGACATACAAAAACACATTCATGCATGTTTGTGCACCCGAATGTGTAAAAGGAAACAGAGTTATCAAGGCTGATGGCATGCAAATCCAGATAGTAAATAATAGCAGATAGATATTCCACATTCAGTTTATGAAATAATAAATATGGCACGTCTTACCAAATTGTGAGGTTGCTGTATTGCTTTCTGAGGTTTGACTGTTTTGACAGACAGCTCTGTCCAGGTCCGTGACTCTGCCTTCCCCCCAAAGTCTGCAACACAGAGCCGACATGTCTGTTATTCCACTTTTAACAGGACTTTAAGATGGCTTAGTGGACCAGGCACTGGTAAAATATCTCTGAGTTCCAGAGAAGAGGGGAGGGGAGGGGAGGGGAGGGGAGAGGAGAGGAGAGGAGAGGAGAGGAGAGGAGAGGAGAGAAGAGGAGAGCAGTTGATAAACCTCCTAACAAAAGACTTGTGTCTTGGAGCAAGCAAGCAATAATGATCTGCAATTAAGAGATTTACTTTACACTCTGGCACAAGGGTTGTCACTACAAAAGCATGTACTTGGAAAGCTCTGGCTGTCCTGTTCTGTCCACTAGATTGTTTGCCAAGGTTATTCTTACTGTTTGCAAAGGTCTCCTCTGCTATGCTACTTGACTGTTATTCCTAACTTCTAGGTCGATATTAAAAGAAAGGGTTAGCTGAGTGAATAACTCCCAAAATCATCCGACAACAGACAACATTGCCAGCAATACAGAAACAGACCTTTTTATTTATTTATTTTACAGCTTTTAAAAGGCGAAATCCAGTGTGATTAGATCCATGGCCCTGTTGTTTTGTTGTTTGAGCTCACTGAATGCTGTTTGTTGAAGAAAGAATGACACGCTCAATGAGAAAATTTCATACAACATACATCGAATACCAAACTGGCAGCTAACATTAACTGAATGGGGCATAGGAAAATGAAACGCAAAGGGAGTTTCTGTACTGTGTATTAGCTGCAAGTTCACCCTTAGGTCTATATTGTATCAAATGTTCTAGTTCTTTTTCCTACAGATAGCACGTAGTGAGAACAAACAACAGGGCAATAGGCTGATTCACACCAGATTTCCTCCTTAAGTGGCTGACAGGTACAACTCATCAGGAACAACAGATAACAACATCAGTGTGACAATATATCTTCTTTTTCCCTTTAAAAATAATAAACAACCACTGTGCTTATGGAGTGTACAAAGGCTGATCAGCATCGCACACCAAAAGATGTGGAAGTTTTTTTTTTTTCAGTATTGTTTATTTCCTGAATACTAATACGCTTTAGATCTGCACAATCTAAATGACTGGGATGTTTGGGATGGTTAGGGTCTCTAACTGTTTTGTCTGTGTACAATGGCTAGGCTAATCCAGGGATTTTGTGTATACTTCATGGGGTGCCAAATAGCTCATAGCTGTGGGTTCTTTGTCCTGGTATAAGCCAAAGAGTCACTCACCGTCAGGTACACGCAAGTTGAAATTGATGAAGCGGCTGGCAACCATGAGGAGCAGGAGCACCCAGCCACATGCGCCCACTAACAGCCAGTGGCGACGCATCATCTCCCCACGTACCGACTGACAGCCATCCACACCACACCTAAAAAGTCCAACGATGAGTCCAAAAGTCAAAATAACCATGAACCAACAACAAAGAAACAAAAGGTCAAAACACAAGAACAAAAATACTTAAAAGGCATACCAGGCTACATTTAAAGCTGTTTTTAGGTTAATTTCCTAGCTTCGTAGTCACTATGACGGCTAAACTGCTCATTACGGAGATGAATGAAGGCTCTCATTAAGCGCACTTACATATGAAATCGCAAGCCGGTGAGAATGTATTGTGTTTATTACCTTGTCAGTCAACATAACGATCATCACTGGTTCCTACTCTTTAATTGATTGGTGAGAATGTATTATGTTGTTGCTATTCAAAAAAAAAAAAAAAAAATGTAGTGCCTGTAGGGAGGTTGGCACTGCCTGGCACTGCTTTTACAAAAAAAAAAGTGAGTGAGCACAGCCCACACCACAACTAAAGCACACAACAAAGAAACAAGAAGTCAAAACAACTCTAATCTACGATTCTAATCCACACACCACCTTAATCACCTCTGCTATTTAATATTCATTGGTGCAGTATGAGGACTAAACCACAAGTGTTTTAACACTCTTAATGAGATATAATGAAGAATCCTGAATGAGAACAGCTAACACCATCCTTCACCAACAAGCCTTCACAGAAATCCTGATCATATTTTCAGTACATTTCATAAACTACAAAGAATATTACAATACAGATAATCTACACTAAAGTTCCCTGTTTTTTGGACAAAAACTGTTGAGATTGATGGCCATAAAGGTACAACTGACAAACAAAGACTAATTCCTCTGTGTCTCCATGACATTATTATTGCACCTGTCACACATTACACTCATTTTCACGCTCATCTACCCGTAAGAGCAAGGAAATTGGTTCACTGCGTGCATCTGATACAATTGAATTCAGTTTATTTGACAGATTCGCGTCCATAACCATACAAGATAGGACAGATGAGAAGAAAAAGTATAAAAACACACAGTCATTTCAACCAATGCACTCTCACTCTGGATGTGTAATGGGAACAACTCACAGTGGGATTTGAGAGTGCAACCATGACACTGTTGGTGAATTCATCAAGATGTCACATAAACTTAAAAATCAGGTTTCTTAAAAGTGCTTTAAGAATGCTCACTCCACACTACAGACACAAACATCTGACTAATACTCCCTCCTCTGGGAATCTTAAGTAGAATTCTCATTGCATCATTGTAGGCAACTTGTAACTTCTGAGTGCTGGATTTTTTATAAAATGACCACAGATGGGCAGGGTAGAGTGGTGTACAGTATGCTTTGAATAGAGCCACTTTAACTTCAGTAGAGCAACACATAAACTGACAAAATACACTAAAATCCAAAAAGGATAAGCGTAAGTGTCATTTACTTAAGTCATGTCTCCTTTCCAAAATTCGCTCGTCTGAATCACCCTTAAAAACAGGGCGTGTGCCACATGAGTTACTCTATCATTAGCAAATAAAGCGGATGTTGACTGAATGCCTATTCATGGTACTGCAACTTGCAAGAATGGAGTGACACCCTATTCAAACTTGTTTTGTCTTAAACCTCCAAAACCAAGTGACAAAACCAGAGAAACAACACTGCTGTGGACAGAATAAAAACAGTCTGTGAACAGAAATACTGTGCACACATTCAAAATAAGAAATACATACTGATACTTTTATTAAGGAATGTATTAACATATCCACAAGAACACTGAACGAGTTTCAACCCTTGTGTGGTGTCCGGGTTAGGCCTGATACTTTAGGGCCTTAGCTTAATTTCAGCTAAAACATGTTAATATAACATGTTAACGTGTTAAAATACGCAAAATTGACTTGAAAATTGTCAAATTGACCTGAATACATATTGAAACACAGAAAAGTGCCCAGAAACATATCACAGAAAACTGAGGGATCCCATAACAAGTGAGTAGAAGTCCCTCATAGCAAACCAGTAGATGAACCCCATAGCAATCTACTGAGGGAACTTCTTTACAAGAAGGTAAAGCATCACTATAGCAATCCATTAGCATATCCCCACAGCAATCTATTGGAGCTGCCGGAGACACTGAAAGACTTCCACAGTGGGGTTCATCTGCCCTATTTCAAAGTAGAGCAAATAGTGTGTGCATTTTCATTTCCACTTTCCAAGATAAAGATGATTTTGGCCATCCAAGTCCTTATTACAGTGTATTTTCAAACAAATCTTTGCGAAAAGTTCAATGTACAATGTTCAATGCCATCTTGCAGAGAAAAGTTAACACTAATGATCTGATATTTTAGCTGAACTTGTTTGGATCAATATAAGGACAATATATTTGGTTTAATGTAAATTTTAACATTGCTATTGTTTTTAAGTGGCAAAATATTCACCCGATTCACCATGAAACACCATGACAGGGTGCAAAATCTCATGATACAAACATGGTACAAGGGTTAAGTTCATAGAGGCTAATATCTGACATAAGACCTTTTAATGTCATTTTAACACCACTCAAGTCGCATTGAAAATATCACACCAAAACTGCCCGGTGGTGTTGGACTAACGTGCTGTCTTGACAGCTAATGTTATTTAGCTAACTTTAACTAGTCAAGAAGGGATTAAATGCTTCACTCTATTAAGAGTTATTAAGTTTGTGGTTCAGGAACGTGGATAAAACTCCTCAGTTATCCTGCCAATGAAACGTGAAATATGCGTACGTTTCTACAATACTTCTAACTAGCTAACGGCAGCTAACTAGCTATCGGTGTATGGACAACACCTGGCTACTGATCCAATAGCTGAGTAGCTAAATTACAGTTGGGCAGATGCGCAGAAGGATATAGTACAATCATGACATAAAGTGCCTAAAGTCGCTCACATCAGAAGATTTTAAATTCACTGTACGCTAAAGAACAACGATAGTAACTGCAGTTAGCATCGAACAAGGACACCCTGAACACTGAAGTAGGGGACTTGAGCCAGGCATGCTAACCTAGCTAAACCCTTTAAAGAAGCTAGCTTAAATATTGTTCTGTCAAAAACATCAGATAGCTTACGCTAGTCAACAGCATCCCCGCAATAACGTATGAAATTATATTACCATACTTTATTACCGTAGTTTATGTGCTAACCGCACCTCCCCAAGATAATCGATGTCCATACATTTCAAGTTGGATGTCTTGCTGTCCCACAGTTAACATGTTGTCAATAGCTACATCACGTCACATGGGTCAGAACAGAACAAACTCTCTTTCATCATGACCACAGACCACAACCAGACTCAACATCGCCCCTGGTGTTAAAACTCAACTCAACGAAATGGTTGGCTGTGTGGTTGGAAGTCTTTACACACAGGCCTATCTTGATTCTTAAAAAAAATTATTATTATCCGATCAAAGTATTACTGAAAAACAATACGAATGAATTAATGGGTTGGAAAAAAGGTTTCAGCTGTGTTATAAAAGTAGGCTAAGTTGTCTGGCTCACAAATCAAGACTGGTAGAGAAGGCTATGGTAAGTCAAGTCAAGTCAAGTAGGTTTTTATTGTCGTTTCAGCTATATACACAATACATAGTGAGACGAGACAACGTTTCACCGGGAACAATTGGTGATACACGTAACTGTTAAAACACAGTATGGACAAGACAGATATGTAATAGTGCCTACATACACTATTGAGGGACTACACAGATTCACTCACCCACTCACACACGCACTCACACACACAACTACACACGCATGCGTGCACACTCTTGTACACATATGTACATACATTACAACACAGTTGTAAACACACAAGTACAACACAGTTGTAAACAATAGCTAGACAGGGCATGGCTTTTAGCAGAGCACTATGGCTAGTGGTGTAATTTGTAAACAGAAGACTGTTCTACATAAATATAAATAATAGCAGCAAGGCTAGTGGTATGATTTGTAAACAAAAGACTATTCTACATAAATATAAGTAATAGTGAAAGTAATTAGTTTGTAGTAAGAATTGCAGACTGGTGGCAGACTCCGGAACTTCACGAAACAGGTTTAATCGTTACAATGGCGCGCGTCAAGGGAGACATATGGGTTTCAGCCCGAAAGCATTCACCATTAGATCTAACTTAAACAATGAATATTTTCTACTTAAATACACTTAACTGAGGGGAGTTGCATACAGTAAGCATACAGTTGAAGTACAATAGAATGAAAGGTGATTCAATTAGTATTCTTTAAGTGGCTATCCAGTTGTATGTGTACTCCAAGATTCAGAAATATTTATGGATATATATACTTATGGATTGTCCTGACCAGTCATACACTTTGACTATTGCACTCCTTGTACTGAGACAATAAAGATGATACCAAACATGAATAGATTCACATTTCATAACATACAGATATACATTCTAAATCTATCTGAGGTAAGTTTGTCTTTGCAATGTAAATATGAACAAAAGGTTCTCCCCAGCCACAGGGGTACCAGCAGTTAATTTACATTGATCACCGGGGGAGGATGATCCCTATTGTTTCTGTGCCATGCCAAATGGTGGCGGCTTCCTGGCTGTCTGAGGCAGAATACACTTCTAAAATTATTGCCATCAATAGCAGCAAGAAAGTGCGGGGGGCATCAAGGTGCAGTGCAGTGTGCAGTCACACCCTTTTCAAAAATATTGAACAGCAAAGGACTGACTAATAGTATAGGGTACACACACATTCAGTATTCAATACGTTTTGTATATATTTAAATATAATTTATTAAAATGGATTACAGTTACCTGGAATATCAATTCATCCATCAATATCACATGAAGAACAAAATTAATAAGCACTTTACAATTTAGACAAAAACAGTTACACCATGTAACCAAACTGACCTCATAAAATGGAGAATCCTGTCAAGGGATATGTCCCACAGAACAACTTTCTCATCTGAAAACAGGCATTAGGAACGATGTTGTCATATGAGACAACCAGACAAATTATCCTTATTTTGTTATAAATACTAAAATACACAGGTGATGTCTACCAGTGGCAACAGATCAATCTTTGAACCAACATGAATGTTTAAACATGAAGATAGGACAGCTGTAAGTAAGCTGTTGGGCCTGTAGGTAGTCTTCGTAAATCCACACAGGGTGCTCAGTGGAACTGGAAGAACAGGCTTTACATACACACAAACCCATCCTGGCATATCAGCATATGACATTAACTCTCTTGCATGTGACTCTGGTGTGTTGTACAATATACTGTAGTATCTGTAGCAAAGTTCACGTGACTGCAATTATTTCTATGGGCACAAACATTTCTGGCATGCAACTCTGCAACTCTGAAATGAATGTTTGTCAATCACTTTGAAAGGATTTAAGGGTCTGGAGAATAGGAAGTGGCTATGCGGTAGTGAATCAATTTGATTTGATGCGGGTACTCCCTCCTTTAACATTTTAAGTGACAATTGACAATTTGATTTGATGTTACTCTTAAGATTTTTGCATAACTAGGATATGATGATGTGATGACAATGAAGGTTTCATGAGAAAGTCGATGACAAAATGTATTATACTTAGTCAAACCATATCAACCATTCTTGGCTATTCACTGTTTGTATTGTGGACATCTAGTCAAAGTCCAATGTAAGAGGCTATCATTCCTCCATGTACCAATATAAATTCAGTAAAAGCAGCAAATGAACAGACAGGGCCACAAAAGAGTCGTGCAAGGGGGTGTACAGAGGAAAAAAAAAAAAAGTTGAAACCAGAATGAGGTACAGTGAAAATTTTTATTTCAGATTTGATACCAGTTACCTTAAGATATCTCGAAATCCTAAGAAGACAAACTTTGTCTTGCATCAGGATTCACTACAGCAGCAGGTGCTTATTGTGAAAGGTGCTTTATCTGGCTACTCACAGTGCACCCACAACGGGAGTCAAATTAAGCTTCACTCAACCTATGACGCAGTTTAAGTCTACTCTGTAAAAAGTCTTGCCTAAGATAAAGAAAAACATCAATGTGTATCGTTCAAATAAAGATACTTCAGAGACATTACAGAAATTGCAAATTAATGTAAGAATCCAAGGTGAACACCATCCACAAAGTGCATTGGCTGTCAAACGACTGAAACTAAATGAAAGTGAAGAACATTGTTAAAAATGAAGGCTTCAAGGTGAATAGACTGAGTGATAGCACAACTTTTGACTCTCCTCTACTTTAGTGGCTTGAGAGATCTTGATAACTCATCCCATACCAGCCCCTTATAGCAATATAATGTAAAAAATGCAAAGGGAAGAATGACTAGTTGGTGTGAAGAACTGATACTGCTCTGTCCAACAGGTGATGTCAGCCTATCAGAGGATTACACACCAAGTGCAACCATGGTCCTGAGTGCTCATTTAACAATGGAGGAACAATGGAGAGGACCATACCGGTGGAAAGGACCAAGTATTATTGTCCACACTAATGGCCCTGAGGATGGCTGAAAGTGATTCTGTGCTCCAATGATCTCAGCGCAAAGTGGTGAAAGATCCAGAAGAATATATGAACTGTGCTGAATGGCATAAAGAACGTACTACAAAACGAGTGGAAGAATCCCAGCACAACAGAACTGGTCACTTTGGTAACAGGAACAGGAAGCAAACATCACAAAGAACTCTTTTGGTGGAAACATCTGAGCTCTTGGCTGAATATAAGGACTAAGTTGAAATTAAGGTTTGATAACATACTGGAGAGCCTATACAAGCTCCTACAAAGAGGGGGTTTGTGTGTTTATAAGTCACTGCCAACAAGATAGATAACACAACAAGACAGCAATTAGTAGTAAGTAAATGTCAATTTATCTCAATGCAAATTATAACATGTCGAACTTGGAAAACAAACAAGAAAGAAGTATTAGACCAGCACTATGGTTGGGAGGAGATGTACCTAGTCCAAATTTTAATTTTGCTCTTGCTTTAAGCATGTATTGGGTATGTGGGAATAAATCACATTCATACTGGCCTTTGAGGCAGTAGGAACATGTTACATAGCTGCAATTACACCATAAATCACCAAAACACCTCCATTAGAAGGATCAAGAAAAAATATGTATGCATAGACAAAAAAGAGACATGACTTACACAGCAAAAAAAAAGGTTATATTATAGCAAATACTTGTACCGGCAAAGGAGACACAATTGGTTGGATATTGACACTGTGGGGTGGCGCAATAGCTGCATTACAAAAAAAATAATGGATTTGCATAACAACTGCAAAGGGTGGCTAATGAAACAGCATCAGACTTGTCAATGCTGAATAAAGATGTAAAAAGCAATCAGAACTGAATTAATAGCTCCTAGATTAGGCTTGGACTTTTAGCTATTGGCATGGCAAGGAGGTTTAAAGTTGCGATTAGCTTATTGCTCAGCCCAACCTAGAGAGAAAGTTGTAGACTATCTCCAAGAGGAGTTACTAACAAAATATGACCTGCATGACCCCTGGCAGTTGGGTCAGCCCCTTGAGCTGTGGATCTGCCCAAGGTTTCTACCATAATAAACACATAAACACAAGGTAGTTTTTCCTTGCCCGTGTTGCTCTCGGGTGCTCTGGGTTTAACTTCTGTGAAGCGTCACAAGACCATTTGTGTTGTAAATTGGCGCTGGGAATATGTAACTGGATTGAAGTGAATTCTTTGTAGTGTTGTGACCTATCTGATTTGCACACTGTCATGGTTTTTTATTGTTAGCTGTATGACCTGTATGTCTTTCCAAGAAATTGTAAGCTCCTATAAAATGATCACAATGAATGCTGCACAAATTGGAGCTTATAGGGCTACACAAGGGAGGATTATGTAGGGAAAATTGTAATATCCTAGAAATGAATCTTAATGTGATACAAATGTATGCCATGTGTGATACAAAGGTCTGCCAAGCGTAACCTGAGTCTAAAGGATTAAGACAACAAACCAGAGCAGATTAGGGTTAGGAACGGGGGAAACAGAGGGTGCTGGTGGAAACCAAATAAACATCTATCTTCACCAGGACAGGGAATAGATATCTATCTTCACCAGGACAGGGAACCTCAACAAGCTAAAACAATAGGAGGGCGAGAAATCAAAGGTCATTGTGAACAGTGAGACAGGCTATGCAATTGGTCTGCTGCTAGAATGAAATGGTAAACTCTAAATAAACACTTCTTAACAACTTCAATTGTTAAAACAGAGATTCCGTCTCTACTCCACCTAAACCTCTCCCACATAGATTTACCACGCATTGAGACAAGTCCAGCCTTCACACTGTATTGTGATGTACACTGTTGCATTGTATTTTCAGTGTACCCCTGTAGGTAGTGCATCCTAAAATTGTCAGTTAACATTACATTCCCATTCAGCATAGCCAAATAGGTTTCAAAATCAAGTTTAACACTGCCACAAAACTGTGCAGGACAAAAAAAGTCTACAGCTCATATCAATTTTAAAATTGTAAATATTTTTAAATGTTATAATCACTTGAATCTTCTTAGGTATTTTGTATTCAATGTGTAAGTGATTTTTATTTATATAGCACATTTAAAACCAAAGTGCTTCACAATAAAAGAAAAGAAAGAAAATATAAAATTAAAAATATACAGACACCAGTACTGACAGACAATACAGAACGACAAAATAAAATGTAAGACAATAGAAATACAAATATAGAGCCTCCGTCCCAGAGTCCCCACAAACTTAGTGGCAATTGAGGGCAAGTCTAAACAGATGTTTTGAGTAAAATTTTGGCAACACTTTAGATTAGGTTACACACATTCACCAACTAGCAGCATATTATCATGCAAATGACATATGATAAATAACATACTAGCCATTTGCTAGTTATCACAAGTGACTTATTTATACCTTATTCTGCATGAGGTTATTCTACCCATAGTAAACCATTAACCAAGAAATTTCCCTAAATAAACTTCTCATCACTGCTTATTTATAGTAGGCTAAGTCTGTCCATGCTACTTTATATTGGATTCTGAACCTCACAGGAAGCCGGTGTAGAGCTACCAACATGGGAGTGATGTGGTCTTGTTTCCTAGTTCCAATAAGCAGTCTGGCTGCTACATTTTGGACCCACTGTAAATGTGCAAGAGATCATTTCACAGATAGCAGTATAAAGTGCATTGCAATAGTCCAGTCTTGAGGCAATAAAAGCATATGTGACTTTCAACAACTGATGCAGTTAAAAATAATTTTAACTTAGCTACGGATTTCGACTGGAAAAAAACTGCCCTTTACAACAGCATTCATTTGCTTATCAAATTTAAAATCAGGATAAAATAGATTTCTTACCAGTGGCTTAATAAATGCAGTTAGGGGGCAAGATGTTTCTACAGGGCCTCAGTTTGCTTGAAAGGTCCAAATAGACTGACATCACTTTTATTGACATTTAACTGCAGACAACTGTGAGCCATCCGTGTTTTACCTCCATGAACCGAAAAGGACTGATATTAAATTATCCTGTTGGAATATTTTAAAACTAGTGATTTATTTTTGCCAGCAGTAATATAAGTGGTCCAGTACATGAGACATCAAAATTATGCTCCCCGAACTAAGCATTCATACAGAGCCCTGATTTCCAGTGGACAGAGGAAGCTACAATTGCAGACCACCTGCATAAAAATGAACTGAAATTTTATGTTTTTGAATAATTTAAACTAGAGGAAGCATGTCTAGAGAAAAAAGAAATAGAGCCATGTGGGACTCCAGAGGTTATAGTGGCAGGTGTGGATGAATATGTCCCAATGTTGATTGTGAAAGACCTGCCTAATCTAGGAAATAAACCAGTGTAGAGCCATGCCTACTCTACTGTATAAAAAACAGCACTCAGATCTAACCAAACCAGTAACAGTTTCCAGAGTCAACATGCAATAACAAATCATTTGTAACTTCAAGAGCAGACTCAGTGCTGTGAAAAGCCCTAAAACCTGACTGAAAAGTTTCAAAGATGTTACTGTCAGTTGAACAATGTCAGTTGAACAAAGATTACCTTTCTAGAACTTTGCTCAAAAAATTTTGATGGCAATTTTGATATAGGCCTGTAGTTACTTATAGGTTATTTACCTTCAGATTACGTTTTTTTTAAAAGAGAAGCTAGACTATCAAAGATTCTAGAGCACTCCGCTTTAGAATCTTAGGACTATGGCCCGTTTGAAACAGTTAGGAACTGTACCATGAGCAAGGCTAGAATTTATAATACACAGAAAATTATAGCCAATTGTATCAAAGTTTGCTTAAAAAAACAGGGAAATACATCATTAGCAGAAGTAGACGATTTCATGTGTGATTACAATATGAAATCAGATCAAAGCATTTAAAGGTCACAGGAGCTGTGTAGGAGGGTCTTGTTCCAGCAGCTGAAATGTTGGACCAGATGCTTTCGACCTTGCTGACAAAGACTTTGAAAAGTCTTCACAGTTTTTATGTCACTGGGTTAGTACATAGTGTTGGACATAAACTGAATATATTGTCTTGAATAAAAATGCAGGGGCTCCAAAGCAATCAAACAGCTTAAACTATGTATTCTCTCACAGAATGAGTCCTCTAGATGTGGTATGCCATCAAATTAGACACGTCCCATCTTCCTCCCCACCATTCACAATAGTACTTATATGGTGTTGGAGTATACTTCGGCCTTTCCTGTCGATACAAATCAATTAATCTCCCTAAATTATGTATCTTCTAAAAGCTTGTACCCTGTAGAGTTGATTAAATGTGAATTAAGACGTGTCCTGTCTTCCCCAAACCCATTCCTAGCCCTCTATTGTACTGGTGAATCATTTATATGGGTGATGCATGATTTTTATCATTAAGGATAAGCTCATTAACCAGCCTGACCTGTGCATATCCTACAAGAATATGCCCTCTAGATGTGATATAAAATCAGTTTAAACTAGAACCATCTTCCTCCATGTCATGCAATTGATCCTCTATTCAACGCCACCAAGGAATCAAGTAAACAGCTGATACATATTAGCCTGTGCTATTAAAAAGAATCATGCGAAACATGTCAAACTATATGTTTTCTAAGAGCTTGTGTCCTCTAGATGGAATTTATCACGCATGGAGACACGCTCCCTCTTCCTGTCTGCAGTGAGCAGTTCATCCCAAAATTGTCAATGTAAACATTTAAATTCATGCATGCATGTTATTTTATGCATTTTATGTGTACTGGAAAACTGGAACTGGTTAACTAGAAGAGGAGTCCAAAATCACTGTTCGGTCTAAAAAAACAAAACAAACAAAAAAAACACATGTGCATGGGAATTATAAAATACAGACGTTAAAGATTTAAAGATGAAGAAATTCTTGGTATTATTGGACATCTATACTAACAAAATCTGCAAAAAAAAAAAAAAAAATATATATATATCAGTCTACACATCAAATTCCAGTAGGAGTCTATAAAACTGAATGAATAATCTAAAATATTTTTGGTAAAGATGAGCTTGTGCATACACAAAACACAGCTTTTGATTTTTTGAAACTGTCAAAGAGAAAGTATTTTTGGAAAAATTGACCACAAGTCTCTTAGAGGCACAACAGCTTGATTCATATGTACAACATGAAGGTTAAACCCGTGTTGTGGGGGGACTTATGGATATCTGGGGCTTCAGCCCCCCTAAAATGGACCCAACGACACCCATACTATTGAGCAAGCCTCTTAACCCAAAGTTGCTTTAGAGCAGACTATCCCTGAAGTAACTGATTGTTGACAAATGTAGACGCTTTGGGTAAATTGCATGCATGTAAATGTAATGATTGGACATTATTAAAGAGCACACCAGATGTCAGGTTCTATTTATAAATTTATTTTACCGACAACAATTAGTTCTCGTCAACGTTGACTGTCTGCAGACCTGCAAAGAGAAGACCAAGAACATAAATGTCAGTGACAAGCCATGGGCAATAATAACACCATCATTTAACATTAATGACTACTACACTTTTCCCAGTTCCATCTTTGCAGAAAGAATGAGCAAGGTTATCAACACTGGTTGACAAAGCCAACTGTGAAAGAACCTTAAAGAGTGTCTTTACACTGAATAAAAGCCCTTCAAAATGTGCATCCTGTATACCTTAGAAATTTCTAAGGACGAGAATTTGATCAAACTACAGACATTTCATCACAACTGCACACACAGCTCATTTAAGTCAGGGGCAAGGTAAATGGCAAGGCTTACGTCTAAGGTCTAAGTTGGTAACATGGTGACCCGCCTGGAGTCTATACACTACTGGCTACACGTTTACTGCTGATGGTGTGTGTGGGGCGGGGCGGTCTAAGCTTGTCAGAGGCAAGTTCCTACAATGTTCTGTTAGCAAACATCTGTCTCAGTCGTGGTGGTTCCACCATTGGGTGCAAATGGTAAAAAGCCCCAAGATGACGTTAGCAACTACGCTTTCCAGAAACTCACCCCTAATGTCTTAAATCTCCCATCATGTGATGTTACTCAAACAATTTGATGTGAAGACACTACTGGTACAGATGTGTGAAATTATATCTTCCCAAAGCGACAATTAAACAAAGACGTCTTCAATAGTGGCCGCAGAAAAAAATTTAATAACTTAACACAAGCCCAACTGAAGCCCACATTTCGTGCAAAGAACAATTTAGTTTTGCAGCTAAATCAATTAACCTGCTTTCAAACATTATCTTCAACTGAAGTACAAAGATTTCTATGATCATGGTCTGGAAGTGCTCACCTTTGTACGTGGTGACGGGAACATACGTGACCAGTGTGTACAATTTGTTGGGAGAGTCTTCGTCCTCATTACGCTTCCTGGACAGGCGCACACGCATACGGTATGGGACGTTCCTACAGAGGCAAGACAAACCAATCTTGAACCACTTAATCTCACACACACACACACACACACCACAATATCTATAGTTACGTCAGACTACAGCCCAAGTCAAAAGCATTTGTAACACCATTTGTACAATGGACGTATTTGGCAATTCCACAACCCAAGAAAAAAAAGCAAGCTGAAAGGAGGATAAATCAAGTACTGTGGGGTTTCTGGCAGATCTGTGCCAACAACCACTATCCCTATCAACTTTCAGGGAAAGCATTTCTTACCTCACGCCTTTGGCCCAAACAGCCTTGTTGAGACGGGTGTCAATGCGGACGTCGGGTGTTCCCATCTCCTTCACTGCAAACTTACGGATCTCCTTGATGGCACGAGGGGCCCTCTTCTTAAAAGAGCTACGGGGAACAAAGTTGATTTCAGACACATGACCAGAACAGAGGGACAAACAGGGTAAAACCTACCTAGTAGCCAAGGACATACAGCTTGGAGTTATAAACACGTTATATATTCTGGTTCAAATCTTGTATTACCTCGCACAGAGGTGTGGTGGGATTTTTAAAGTGGGGGTCCGCAATTTTAATTAATCAGGCCTAATTGCAAAGAAAGTCACATGCATCTCCAAAACCAATGTTGATGGTATCACTGCATTTGATTGCGGTCATCTTCTAAAATCAAATTGCCTTTGTTTATGACAATAGAGGACTTATTGGATAGATTTGCTTGACATGAGCACTAATGTTATAAATGAATGCCTAATGATTAAAAAAAGTGAGAAACACATAAATGATCTGTTCCAAGAGGTGTGGAGACTCTCTACCTCCGCTTACAATGCCCACTCCACCCGACCTCACATTTCAATGTGCTGATCTATGTCTATGCTCATACTTACATGCCATGGATGCGTTTATGGATGTTGATGGTGTATTCCCGGGTCACCACCTCATTAATGGCCGAGCGTCCCTTCTTCTTCTCACCCTTCTTAGGAGCCATCTGATGTCACAAGACAAGCATGTAATATACCGTTAGTCTGATACATCCACGTAATTGCATTCACAAGGCTAAAGCACAACTAAGATGCCATGTAGCAGCGGTAGGCAGGTACGGTAAGCCACGATTTGATATGGTCACCAGTTAACTAGTTAACTTTGCAGCAATCCAATACTGTTGCCTCACAAATGCACTGCAGAAAAATATCAGCTGTTCAGTCAATGAGACAATATATTCTTTGAGTAACGTTGTAACAAAAAAACTATTACTACTTTTCAGCATGCGAGAAAGAATAGCATAACAAGGCTCATGTTAGCTATGTCGGCTACAATTATGGCAAACGCCACCACATCGATCATATTGCTCACTCAGTTACGAAGCCATGTCACACAGATGCTCTCAAAACGATTTCCTTATGTTGAGTCCAATCGGTGGCAACTCAAAACATGCTTCATTGAACCCAGTCGTGGGATATTACAAAACAGCATTTTACAAGTTAGCTTCAACATCTCTAAACTAGCCACCTTGCTAAGGGAAGGCCAACTGACCAGAGTTGTCGAAAGCTTACACTATTTACTAAAAAACGAGAGGCTATAACAACACAATAATCACACCATATGAGTGACCATACACTAAGCTCTGCATTTTGGAACGTTAAGTGATTCAAATGAATTTATTTGAACAACGATGAAGCTGGATTTTGTCTCATGAAAATTACTCTATCAACATACCTCGAATGGGGAATAGCAGAAAGGAAGTAGAAATGGATTGTGGGTAAATGTAAACCCTACATTTTGCGTTGTTTCCGGGTCAAACAAATAGCGGCACGGTCAAAGTAAAACTCAAGACGACCCACCAGGGGTTTATTACATCGTTGTCAAGAATACGACTCTCGACTCTCCATGACTTAGTAATATAATAAGCTGTGTTGATGTTTTGCCAGTTACAAAAGTTACAAAAACCATAGAATCGAGTGAAAATCAGGATACATAACTGAACATTCATTCTGGCTTTATAGACCTCATTTAATAAAATTAAAACTCTTACCAATTAACGTAATCTACAAATTTTGACAAATGCTTTCCCCTTCATAAAGTAACTGTATGGTGCTTTTGTGGCTTTGCCTTTCACTACGTTTGTAACTGACACCAGTTTATTTAACTTATCAAGACTTTTATTTTAACATAAAAGTGTGTGCACTACCCGGAAGTAATCCTGACTGGTGTCTGGTTTTAAAATGACTTTGACATCAGACACATCAGCCTCAGACTCTTTTAATGGTGTGTCAATTTAAGTGAAGCAGTGGACGACATGTGATCTGAGTACAGCTGAGTAATTTCGTAGTCGTTTTTAGGAAATCATGATGCGAACTTTATGGCATATTCGTTTGGGGACTCGAAGCCACCCTTGGTGGCCCACGTTTCGATTTCACAGTGCAGTGCCAGCTAATTTTGAAGACGACAACAGAGCGGGTTTCATCATCAAATCGGTGTCAACTAATATTTTTGAAAATCTGGCTCTTGAAGATTGGATTCACGACAACATAGATCTTCAAAAGCGAAGCATACTCTACCTCTGGAAGAACACACCGGCAGTTGTCATCGGCAGGCATCAAAACCCATGGCAGGAATGCAATCTCAAACTGATGCGAAAGATGGGGATTCCACTTGCAAGAAGACGCAGTGGGGGTGGTACGGTTTTTCACGATTTGGGCAACATTAACTTGACATTCTTTACGTCTAAGAAAAATTATGACAGACGTAGAAATCTCTCTGTGGTGACTAGTGCCTTAAAACATTTGCGACCAGAGTTAGACGTCAAGTCAACAGAGAGATTTGATATCTTGCTTAATGGACAGTACAAAATCTCGGGAACTGCGGCGAAATTGGGCCGTAATTCTGCCTATCACCACTGCACTCTGCTGTGTTCTGCGGATAGATCTGTGCTGTCATCTGTACTTAAAAGTTCTTCTCAAGGAATCAAAAGCAATGCAACTCCAAGTGTTCCCTCTCCTGTTAAAAACCTTTTTGACGAAGATCCCACCTTGGACTCGGACACCGTAATGACAGCTCTGGCGTGTCAATACAACAAGGAGTTTGGATTCGATAGTCCTGTTTATGCTGTTGATCCAAGTGATGTGGAGTATTGGCCAGGTATTCAGAACATGGCCCAAGAACTTCAGACTTGGGAGTGGGTTTACGGAAGAACTCCAAAGTTTAGTGTTTGCACTAGTTTCGATGTCCACAGTGAGTCATCGACAGGCAATGTTACGTTAAACCTGGACATAAAGAATGGCATCATAGAAAACTGTGCAATGGACATGACCACAGAATGGTTACCGAAAATTGTATCTGAAGAGTTTTGCTCGTTTGCAAAGGGGTGCAAGTTCTGTCCAAACGAAATGGCTGTGCTGGTTGCAGCTTTTTTGAGAGCAACACACCTGAGTACAGAATCCTCATCCAAAATGTGTAGACTGTGTGAGAATGTCGTTGCAAACATGTGATGGAATTCAATAAACCAACGAATGAGTGTAAACCATTCATACCAAGATTCAGTTGTAGTCCTATGTATTTGGTCTCATATTCATTCGTGTAGGGTTGCTATCCTCTCCTCCGTTGCCTAGCTATCTGCCTGTCACTGTCATGGGACCGCCCTGCAGAATGAAGTATGGTTACAAAGCTAGGCCATGGTGAAAGTATTAATGTAAAGATACATTTGGCTTGTATCACTGAAATTAAATTAAATTGGACAAAACTTCTAAATGAAATGGTAAAAATTTAAAAAATTAAAAAAAAAACCATTCCAAGTTCCATGGCGGCATACAGAAAAATATAAGTGAATAAAATGGCTGAGTAGCCTACAATAAAAGTGAATAAACTAGTTAAAATGTATTCATAAAAACGATTTAAAAACTTTTCCCTTATTGAACTGGGTAAGCCACAGCAACATGCTACTAGCCACAGATGAAACCACGCAAAGTTTACGTGCGTAAATGTGCTGTTTAAAGAGCGCCTGCGCAATTCTTCTGCGACCAACCATATGTGCTGCTGAGAGTCAAGCTATATCGGTTTGCAACGAGGCACATTGAAGCACAGAAATAATGGGGAAGAAACAGAAAAATAAAGGCGAAGACAGGTACATTGTTATTTATGGTCAATCTACTATGTCCTCGGTGTTATAAAAATCTTATTAACGCTAATTGTATCTATAAATGCGGAGTAAATGTTGGCATTCGTTGTGTATCATTGGCTAGCTAACTAGCAAGCTAGCCATGAGTTCATGTGGTGGTCGGTAGCCGCTTCGATTAGCTACCGCTAGGCCTTATTCTGACTGCAAGCCAGGCGGCTAGATTCGCTACTGTTAGCAAAGTGCCAGCCTCTTTAGAATTGAAAAGGAATAGTGTATTATGCGAATTGTTGATAATCAAGGGATTAAATAGCCATGACGTTGATGGTGAGCTAAATGTTTAGCCGGTGCTAAATAGGACTGCAGTGTAATGCTAACTGTAATGTCCTTATTGGATTGCACGTCAGTTAGCAAGTAACGTTAGTGTTAGCCTTATGGTGTCATTACAGTCAGGTTGTAAGATAGTAGCGATCTGCCTTCACATACTAGGAAATGGCTTTCCGGTGAATGATACCGCAGCACTATGGTAGTTGGCGAAAAAACGTCAATGCATATATGTCAGACTAGTTATCGTAAGTAGGGAACGACACTTTACCGGTTACAATACGTAGAGTAGGGAAATCTCGACTCATTGCGCTCTTGTGCAACATCATCTTTTTTCATTGTTCTGCCAACGTTGACTCGCATTGTATGGTGGTCGCAAACACTAGGATGGCATTTGCACCTTTGTCTATTTAGATGCACTCAACGTCACTGGGGTCATTGAGTAGCAACAGGGACTCTGAGACAGTTTGACGGCTGCCGAACCACGTTATTTCAGAGCATCATTTAAGAACCAACCTGATCAATACCCAAAGCCCAGAGGGCTGCATAAAGGAAGATGATTATATTAAAGGTTTTTACTTAAGTTAACTGCTTCCTTTTTTGTAATTATCCCCGTAGTCAACCTCCTTGCCTGGACAGAAGATTATGGCTCTGATGTAATTTGAAAGGTTGAATACACTAATGGATGCCAAAGGAATGTTGGTCTTGTCACTAACAAATATGTTGGCTGTTCTGATTCAGGTCCCTGACATTGCCACCTTGGTTCACCTGAAAGTGGAATTGTTTACAAGTAGCTAATACATTGTATGAAGCAGTGCCTGTTTAATGTGCATGCCTGTTTAATCTGTTGATGTTAATATTTATTAACATGGCTTTATTCCCAGGTGTGTTAAAATTATTAATGTGGCCTTTCTTAAGTGAATGTATGGGCCAGCAAAATTAATCTGATAGGTGTGTATGGACTGTTGCCAGTTGATTTGTGCATCAGCTGTGTCTCGGCCCCCAGCAGTCCAGATCCTCTCCTGTGTCTTCTCATCTCTTTTATGTGCTGCAAACATATGGTGAACTGTGTCAAGGCTGGTTGTTGAACTTCTCTCTCCAGTGTAGTTCCCTAAGTGTATCCTTGTATTTCCCTTGTATGTCCTCCTTGTATTTCCCAAGTCAATAACATAGCCTAGCCTGGCTGGGCTAAATTTAGTCTGAGTCTGATGCTTAAACAGATAAAAGGCTAAGGGAACTGGGTACTCTGAGCCTTTGCTGGGGTTGGTTAAGTTGATTAGTTGGCCTAGTGGGACGGCTGCTGTACTGCACTGCACTGCACTGCACTGCACTGCACTGGCCTGGCGCTGAGAGGTATGCAGCATGCCTGGCTGCACGCTTCCTCCTTTGCCTTGCCTGCCAAGCAGCGCTCGCTCATGTTAACGAGTGCCAACGGTTTGCTCCTTTTTGCCCACCCACACATTGGCAGCGCTCCACAAGTCAGCAGGAAAGCCAGCATGCTGCCTCTGCTGCTGCTAGGGACTCACAGCAGACTGTGGAGCTTTGGTGCCACTTGACAATGCTGTCAAGGTGTGTCACAGAGTGGGGATACAGTGTTACCAGCTTCTGTTCAGAGGGAGACTATGAGTGACTGAATGAATGAATTTTAATGTACTTTATTACACTTGATAATGCACAAAGTCCTGAATGATTTTAGATAGTTATTGCCCCTTAGATATTTTCTTGCCCCTGTTGCCCCCCCCCCAAGCAAGCCACATAGCTCTTGCCCTTTGTCAACACCATTCATAATTTTTTACATCTTCCACCCCCCATCCCCCCATCTTAATGCAGCCCTTAGCCACCTCTCCTATGGACTTAATCCTGCCCCTGAGAAGGGTGAGAAACAGACACAATTTCACTGCATTTTTAACACTCAGTAATCATATGCATGTGACAGTAAAATTTCCTTGTTCCTTTCTTGTCCTTGCCTGTGTGTGTGCATGAAATATGTTAAGATCCATCATTTTCAAAAGTCCATAATAAGTTCATTTTCAAAGTTCTTTTCATTTTCTATTAGTAGAAGTTCTAATCTAAGGCCTATTTTAATTATCACAGACTAATAGCCATCACAACTTGAATATTAAAGTGAGTCATGGAAGTGGAATGGCTGAATGTGTCTGTATTTGTGCAGCTAAATTAATACAAACACTGCTGGATAGGATTTCCCCTTTTGAGCGGACAGTTCCTCTTGTCAGCTGGGCTTTGCCTGTATGATTTTCATCAGCCAGTGTGCTGTGAGGTGGCCTCATGTGAGAGGTGCTTTTCTGCTGATGCAACAGGCCTGCAAGGAGCTGCAGCACACACCCTTCTATATAAGCCACCAGGCTCCTTTGCCCCCCTCATTTCTCCAGAGCTGATGGCTGATGACCTGCCCTTGGTAAGAATTAGGGCTCTTATCTTGTCTCAGGGGTTGGCCCTGTGCACTGTGTTTAAGTGTGGGTGTTTGTTTATATTTGTGTGGGAGGAAGGGCTGTTTTTCCTGGCTGGCAAGTAGCTTGCTGCAAGTTGGCAGGGGTCATGACGTGTGATGTGTGGAAGGCTGTGGAGAGCAGAGAGTGAGTGTGTAATCTGAGAGAGATTACGGCCAGATGTGCAGATTGTCTGAGGCAGCAGCATGTGTCCACTGGTGGTCAAGGTTGTCAGGTGTGTGTTTCACACGGATCTGAGGCTAGGCTAATTGTTACTCAGGCTTAGTTTAAAACTTCATTAAAGAGCAGTGTGTTGTGCTCACTGGCCACAGTGCTATGATTTATCTGCATTCTGTCTCACAATATTAGTTCAGTTATTAGAAGTGAATCTATATTTTTATTAATCAGAGATATTAATCCAGAAGTCATATAAACTTTCAAATTACACACCATCTGATCACTGATCTGTTTGTACAGTGATGGGTCTAAAGCGGCATTTATGCGTCTGCTGCGAATTGACGCCGTTGCGACGCAGAGCTTCTGCAGCGACTTAAACCTCCACCGTGGAGCCTCTGCGTCGCCTGACGTGTACACGTAAATTTTCTGACTACTTGTCGAATCGACACGGACTGCAGGGTCTGTGATTGGTCCTCTCGTTTTGTTTCATTTGCTAGTGTATTTCAGCAGTCCACTGTAGGTAATCAGCGACATACTAGTCCATCGTATTACTCTGTAAGTGATATCAGACATAGTTTTGGATTCAGTCGCAGGATTTTGCGATCGTGCATTTTGCAATAATGCTTTAAAATCAGCTCTTCTTCAGCAGGCAGTACTTTGTAGGCAGTCATAAGTTCACTTGCTAGCAGAGCAAAAACTGGCTGCCCAATGCCGGGGTAGTGTTCTTCGCGAACGCAGGCACAATCAGCGGAGAAGTTTGAAAGGTCCGCAGCAGTGTGTCCCTTGCGTCAAGTCAACACAGAACTATAGATCACGCTGAAGTTCAGTCTTGTTGTCAGATGAACTTGGATTTCATCCAAAGTGCAAATGTGTTGATTTAAGTTTGCTTTGGTGTTTCAGTGCCAAAGATGACATTGACATTGACGCCCTAACGGCTGAGATTGAAGGAGCCGGAGCTGCAAAGGACCAGAGCAAAGGAAAAGGCAAAAAGAAGAAGGGCAACAAAAAAGAGGAGTATGAGTAAGTCGTCCCTCTCTCCCTCCCTCCCTCTTGCATCACAACTGTACCCGGACACCTGGGTGGGTGGGGTCATTCCAAGTAGGTGGTGAAGTGCCAAAGCTGGATAAGTGAAGCCAGAGGTGGCGGTAAAACTGATAATAGAGGAGCCCGGAGTCCTTGTTCAGGCTACTCTATTAGGAGGTTTACCACTTTCTCTAGCTTCCCTTAAAGCCAGGTCAACTTAATCACCTGTGTGGAACCCCCCCCCCCCGTTCATGTCTCTGGTTGTGTCTGAGATTCAGACTCCACTTCTTTCCCCTTTTCTCCAGTGAGGATGACATTGCAAAAGAACTTGAAGAACTGTCTCTGGAAACGCAGGGAGGCAAAGCCAACAAAGACTCAGTAAAGGTAAGAAAGAGTCCTTAGATGCAGGACAGAAGTGGCAGTACAGAATCAGGCTATCAAACCCTCCCAGGGGCCAGTACTGCACAGTGAAATGTGCTTTACAAATATCTGCAGTTGTGAAATTAGGTGGTGTTGTGAGATGATTTGATCAATTTGAGTGTTGTTGAAACCTCTACATTAAACAACTTAATTTTTTTCAATATTTTTTATATTGTACTGTTACAATTTTTAAACTTCATATTGACTACATTTGTGAGAATAATAATTTTAGTTTTTTTTTTTTTTAAATTGAGGAATTATCCTGCTCTCCATGTTATCTGATTTAATGCAGCAAGACAAGTCATACTCTCCTAGTTACAATGCAATGCTACTCTTGCAGAAATCTGACAGCATAGAGGACGACGAGCCTGTGGTACCCAAGGAGAAAAAGAAGACCCGTGGTGGGAAGGCCAAGCGGGCCAGCCAAGAGGATGAGGAGGGTGATGAAGAAGGTTCGGGTGCGGCTGGTGTGGGGGCGAACGGCGCGTCACGGAGTGAAAAGGAGGTTGCGGCGGCGGCTCCTGCGCCTGCTGCTCCTGCTGCTGCTGATGACGACTCAGATGACGAGAGCTCGCGGACGCGTCAGAAAGGCAAAGGTAAGAAGAAAAGCCGCAAAGCCGCCTCGGACTCGGAAGAAGACGAGGATGACGGAGAGACCCAGAAAGGCCGAGGAGGAGTAGGAGGCGGAGGAGGTGGTGGCGGCGGTGGTGGTGGCAAAGGAGACGACGACGAAGATTCGGACGAATCTTCCCAGGTCCGCAAGAAGGCCCAGAAGAAGCAGAAGGGCAAGAAGGCGGCGGACAGCGGGGAAGAGGAGGACGGCGACGACGGGACCTTCAAGGTGAAGACGGCCGCGCAGAAGAAGGCGGAGAAGAAAGAGCGCGACCGGAAGAAGAAGGAAGAGGAGCGGGCCAGGCTGAAGACCAAGCAGCAGGAGGACGCTACCAAGAAGGCCGAGTCGGCCAGCGCGGCCGAACCCAAGAAGGGTGAGCCGGCGGAGGCCGCAAAGCTAGAGAGGACTGTGTCTGAGGAGCAGGATGCTGCTGATGCCATGGGAGAAGGTGAGGAGCCAGACTTGGCTGAATCCCAATATCTCCCCCAAACCTAAGCAGTGGCCAAATCCTATGTCCTCTTGAGACTTGAAGGCTGAATCCAGATGTCCCTCCTAAGCCCTGAACCCTCAAAGACTAAACAATTGCGAGTTGGCTCCATGACTGACATCACAAGTCTTAAGGGTTTAGGGTTCAGGGTTAGGGAGTGGCATTAAGATTTAGCCGACAAACCAACAAGAATTGACTGAATGATTGGCTGATTCATTCCATTTAAGTCTTTGTAGGACTCAGGGCTTAGGAGAAAGAATTACAGTCGGACTCAGCCCCTATAGCCCTGGATCCCTGGCTAGTAGCGGTTAAGGAAGCCCTTGAGCAAAGCACTTAACCCTAAGTTGCTCTAGGGGACACTGGCCCTGAACAGTTGATAGTTGACAAAGAAAATTTGAAAAATGTCTGCTAAATGCATAAATGGAAGTGTAAGTGTTATTGTAGGTCACGAAGAGAAAGAACTATTGCTGGTAGTTATAAACATACACATGCAAAGACATGTATAGACTGCCATCTAATAGTGACGTAGACAATGAGAGGTTAGGTTGATTAAATACATAATGTTCAAACTCACACACCTACACCTACACCTGTGAGAGTAAGAGAAACCTTCCAGTCCTTAAGTGGTAGCGTAGTGGTTAAGGAACCTGGCTAGCGTGCAAGTAGCCTGAAAAGTTGTGGGTTTGCCACCATTGTGCCCTTGTGCAAAGCACTTAACCCTAAGTTGCTCTAGGGGAGACTGGCCCTGAACAATTGATAGTTGACAAAATGTGAGTCGCTTTGGATAAAAGCGTCTGCTAAATGCATAAAGGTACATGTAAATGTTAAGTAGCCTGCCAGTCCCCTACTATTCTCTCCCTTACACATGATGCTCAGACATGTACAGACTAGGGTGTGTGGAGTAACCGTTTCTCTGCTTTGTTCTCTCTTTCTCTCTCTCACTTCCAGAGGAGGCGGAGGGGGACAAGAAGAAGAAAGACAAGAAGAAGAAGAAGGGAGAGAAGGAAGAGAAGGAGAAGAAGAAGGGGCCGAGCAAAGCCACAGTGAAAGCCATGCAGGAGGCGCTGGCCCGCATGAAGGAGGAGGAGGAACGCCTCAAGAGGGAGGAGGAGGAGAGGCTGAAGAGGCTGGAGGAGCAGGAGGCCCAGAGGCTGGAGCAGGTCAGCATTGGACACACACACACACACACACACACACACACACACACACACACACACACACACACACACACACAGAGGGATAGACATACTGTACGGTATGCATGGGCACAACATAGACACAGACACACACACACACGCATACACGCATACACACACACACACACACACACACACACACACACACATACACACATACACACACACACACACGCACACACACACAGAGGGATAGACATGCTGTACGGTATGCATGGGCACAACACACACGCACACACACAGAGGGATAGACATACTGCATGGTATGCATGGGCACAACACAGACACACACACACACACACACAGAGGGATAGACATACTGTACGGTATGCATGGGCACAACATAGAGACACACACACACACAGAGGGATAGACATACTGTATGGTATGCATGGGCACAACATAGAGACACACACACACACACACACAGAGGGATAGACATGCTGTACGGTATGCATGGGCACAACATAGAGACACACACACACACACACAGAGGGATAGACATACTGTACGGTATGCATGGGCACAACATAGAGACACACACACACACACACAGAGGGATAGACCTACTGTATGGTATGCATGGGCACAACATAGAGACACACACACACACACACACACACAGAGGGATAGACATGCTGTACGGTATGCATGGGCACAACATAGAGACACACACACAAACACACAGAGGGATAGACCTATGGCAGCAACCCCGGCAACCCCTGGCATGTGTGCCACAGTTGGCATGCAAAGGGATTCTCAGTGGCACGCCAGCCATGGTGCACAGCCCTTTATACACTAGAAAAAGTTTGGCCGTCTCTTCTGTTATTGAACACCCATTAGTACTGGCTGTTGTAGGGATCTTCTGTACGATGACAGACATTAACACACACTCTCTTAACTCACACACTCTCTCTCTCTCTCTCTCTCTCTCACAGGAGAGGCTCGAGCAAGAGCGCAAGGAGAAGAAGAAGCAGAAGGACAAGGAGAGGAAAGAGAGGCTGAAGAAGGAGGGCAAACTCCTGACCAAAGCCCAGAAAGAGGCTCGCGCTCGAGCTGAGGTCACGCTCAAGATGCTCCAGGCTCAGGGTGAGGGTCCACCTCCTCCTCATCCAGAACTACATTAGTCTGGTTCTCACACGTGCTCATCTGCCATGCCAATCAGTACGGCTGCAAGGCCTGTCTTACCTTTCCCTCTGTTTGCCTGAGATGGAGAACCAATCAAATACTGGCTTTTATTGGCTTTATCTCTGCGTGTTGAAGAGGGGAGAGGGACGTGTTTTGACTCGAACCTCACTCTCTCGTCTCTGCAAATGTCATCGGAATCACTGGTCTTGATTGGTGTCAAGTGTGTACAGAGGCATTTTTGATTTACTTCTCTTGATTCTGCCCCAGGAAAGTGAAAGTAGATGATGGGAGAGTAGCCAGACTGAGCTCAATAGGATGTCAGTATGTGAGAACAGACTGAAACAACATCAGGCAGGTGTGTTTATATGGATACTAATTAGGCATCCATTTCCTAAAAGCATAGTTGCTAACCAATTAGCAATTAAGATGGTTGGCAATGGGGAGTTGTTTTGCAACCAACAAAGTTGCTTACTTGGTTAGCAACTATGCTTTTGGGAAACAGACCCCAGTGAAGCAAGGGTCAATGATTATGGTTACGTGAAGAGAATATTCCTTTTCTAACGGTAATATTGACAATATTTGGGTTGCGCGTGTAAACTCTTTATACTGATTGTCATATTCTGAATTTGCCAGTATTCCGTTTTCTAAAAACCTAAATAAACCCACTGGCTTAAGCCTGAATTAACCGAATTTCTACATCTTAATCAGAAAATGTTTCATACCGGAGCAAAATGTTCAGTTGGCCTAACCTGAATACAGAGATTTATAAGCAAATGGAATATTCGTGTTGCACATTACTCTTCCACACATGTGAACGGATAATTTAGCTTTCACCAGAATAGTGACCTTTTCCCCGTTCTCTGAACATGAGGTCATTGAGAGGACCTGAGGTGGTGGTGGTGATGGTGGTGGTGGTGATGAAGCTGTAGCTATTGTACAGGAGGGCAGCTTTTAACTGTTGATTCTGTCTGTAGGTGTGGAAGTGCCATCCAAAGACTCAATGCCAAAGAGAAGGCCCATCTACTCAGACAAGAGGAAAAAGAAGCCTGTTGCTCAGACTCCTGAAGGTGGTGACAGACACACACACACACACACACACACACAGTCATAGATCAGATTATTTTCAAGCCATTAGCTGGATGATGATGAGAAGGATGACCTTTCCTTTCTTTGTTGAAATGTTCTTACCCTAGAAACCTCGGAGGTGACCTCACCTACGTCAGAAACGGCCGAGCCCATTACAGTGGAGGTGGAGGTGAGCACGGCCACAGTGGAAACAGGTAATATCACCCAGCCTGGTAGAGACCATAATCTAGCAGATGTTTGGTTTTAATGCTCTTTCTACTCAGTGCTTTATTAGAGTGATTGCATAAGCACTTAAACATTCGGAGTGAACACAGCTGTAGATCTTTTTCTATCAAAAAGATGATTTGCTTTAAAACAATGCGCAGCAAAAAGTAAGTGCAAAAAAGAATTATAGCTCTCTAATGCTGATTTTGTCACACCAAGTTAATGGAGAGCCATTTTGATGCTTCTGATGTCTCGAAAAATTAATTTGACTTAAGAGGTATTCGCTTGAATATGGAAAAGGGGTTTGGGTGTGTATGAAGTTGTGCGGCTCTTCGTAATGCCTGCAGCCGTGAATTTAAAGTTTTGTGCTGTTCATAATACATACAGCCATGTCTAAAAGTGTTGCTATTTAAAATGAATTGAGATGAGTCTTAAAGTTGTGCTGCTGTTAGTAATGAATAAACTTTTGTTGCTGTTGCTGCCCAGCTAAAGAAGAGAAGCCAGAGGCTGCGGATCTGGATGACTGGGAGGCCATGGCCAGTGATGAGGAGAAAGGTGCCCTTTTATTACTTTAACCCTTTGCCCAGGCCTGTCAGCAGAAGCCCACACTGGTTAAGTTACTGAAATGTTGAAGGAGAAATGTAGATGCATTGGGGCATAGGAAAATTCTGTGTCCCCTTCGGTTAGTGTTGGCTGGCATGGAAAAAGATTCCATTTTGGGGACAACTAAATACTTTTACCATAATTCCCTGATATTCCCAAACTTTGTCCACAAAAATATAAAATTCCCTGATTTTCCATGTCTGGAACAGGCTTTTTAAGGAACCTGACTAGCGTGCAAGTAGCCTGAAAAGTTGTGGGTTCAAATCCCAGCTGCCACCGTTGTGCCCTTGAGCAAGGCACTTAACCCTGAGTTGCTATAGTGGAGACTGGCCCTGAACAATTGATAGCTGACAAAACTAAGTGCTAAGTGCATAAATGTAAATGTCATGTAAATGTAGTTTGCCCTCTAAAAGCCCCTTTTTCCTCTCTTTCCTTCCCTCCCTTTGGTCTTTTCCTGTCTGCCTGTAGAGCTGAAGAAAGTCCACATTGAGGTGAAGGAGACGAAGCAGCCGCAGAAGACAGCGGCACCAGCGGCCGAGAACGGCAGTGAAGAGGAGGAGGATGAGGAAGAGGAGGAAGAAGAGGAGGAGGAGGAGGAAGAGAGCGAGGGGCCAGAGGAGGAGGAGGAGAAACCGACAAAGCCAAGCGCCAAGAAGGCCGAGAGCTCAGACTCGAGTAGCGAGAGCGACTCAGACGATGGGCGCACCAAAGAGGAGCGACTCTACGACAAGGCCAAGAGGCGCATTGAGGTAGATGTGTGCCCCCCCCCCCCACACACACACAAACAGCAACTTTGAGTATACATTCACATTGTTTCTCTTGATGCTGTGTGTGTAAATATGTTTTTTTTATTTATTACATTTGTTTTGTGTCCATCAGAAACGGCGACAAGAGAACCTGAAGAACGTCAATGTGGACCAGTTGCGAGCGCCAGTTATCTGTGTCTTGGGTCATGTAGACACAGGGAAGACCAAGATCCTAGATAAGGTGTGTATGCACATATTTGCAGGGGTGTGTATGTGTGTGTGTGTGTGTTATTGGAGGCCCATTTCCAATATCTCTTTCGTTCTTGTGCACCTAGTGTGTGTGTGTGTGTGTGTGTGTGTGTGTGTGTGTGTGTGTGTGTGTGTGTGTGTGTGTGTGTGTGTGGATGCCTATGTCCTTTCGTGTAAGTGTACCCCTGGTGTGAGGTCTAATCTGTGTGTTTCTCTGTTCAGCTGAGACACACACATGTGCAGGATGGTGAGGCTGGAGGAATCACTCAGCAGATCGGTGCCACCAACGTTCCTCTAGATACCATCATGGAGCAGACCAAGATGGTCAAGAACGTAAGGCGCTTAGCAACGTTTGTCAAGCTGTTCTATGATTTTGTTGTGTTTGCCGTGTTTCTCTCTTGGCTTTTTTACCGTCATCAAACTACATTGGTGTCACTGGTAAGGGGTTGGAGCTTTGATGGTTTAGCTCTCTGGTTTAATTCTCTCACACGTAGCTTATAATTCACCTGTACAGTATCTAATGCAGCGACCACACATGGTAGAAAAGCATGGTATGAAAAAGCTGGCCCAGCTTGCTAGCCTCAGAGGATATCTGGACCACATAGTAAATAGGCTGTTTTTTTTTTTTGTTGTTTTTTTTATATCAATACAATAGGTTAATAAAATGGTTACTTACCTGTTGCAGTTTGTAGGTCATTTTTGGATGTCAACCTAAAATAACGCCAAATAACATATTTACGTGGCCCTAGAATGTCAACTACTGCATTCTGTCCACAATTTGAGCTATCTTTATCCCTAGTGTTGCATCTCTGTGCTAAATTTATCATTGTGTTGTGGAGTGTTGTGTCACCGCGTTGTCCTCTCTGAACTAGTTTATTGAATCTAGGGCTTGCGGTGTCCTTGGCTGTGAATCTGTTTCTTTTGTGTGCCACAATCATTGACACAGCTGGACCTCACACTGTTGAAAGCATCAAAATGGTTTATCTTGGTTGGGCAAGACAGAACAACATGTGCCTATATAAGACATGAGGAAGACTTAACACGTGTCTAAAAAAAAAAATCTTAGTAAGATGTTGTTTTGTTGTGTTGTAGCTTGGATGTTAATACTCTTTTGGATAAAAGCATCTGCTAAACGCATAAATGTAATGTAAATGTATATCAATCACCGTGTGTGTGTGTGTGTGTGTGTGTGTGTGTGTCTGTTGGTGCGTGTGTGCACTCTAGTTTGACAGGGACAACGTCAAGATCCCTGGTATGCTGATCATTGACACGCCAGGGCACGAGTCCTTCAGGTAAGCACCCTTGGAATGACCCCTGAGCACCAGGTGTAGTGTCAGGGTCAAGGGCAGTTTGGCCTGGAACAGGTGTGGTTTTATGTTGGCGCCTCTGATTCGAGCAGGCCTTTTTTGAGGAAAAAAGAATGGGATGAATGCAGAAATGTGTGACTTGTCTTTAATTTAATTTAATTGTTAGTTAGTGTGGTTGTGTGTGTGTGTGTGTGGTTGTGTGTGTGTGTGTGCTTTGTTTTTATGTGTGTATGAACTGAGTGTGCATTTTTGCATAGTTACATGCTTGTATGTGTATGTGACCTGACCTGTGTGTGACCTGTGTGTGACCAGTGTGTAACCTGTGTCTGTGTGTGTGTGTGTGTGTTTGTGTGTGTGTGCGTGTGCGCGCATGCAGTAACCTGAGGAACAGGGGCAGTTCTCTGTGTGACATTGCCATCCTGGTGGTGGACATCATGCACGGCCTTGAGCCCCAGACGCTGGAGTCCATTAACCTCCTCAAGGAGAAGAAGTGTCCCTTCATAGTAGCTCTTAACAAGGTGAGAACACACAGCAGCACTTCCCTTAACCTTAACCTCTGCTGTTCATGCCTGCAGGCCTCCTGGGGCTCTCTAATGCCTCATTCACACCGGAATCCTGATTTGTATATATCAACCATATTTGTATATATTGTTTAGTAGTTTGTAGTTTGGATATATTGCTGTACCTATACTGCTTCTCTGCATCTGTGGGCTGTTTCAAGCGACATCTCACTGTACTTTGTATTGTGACAACAAAAGACTTCTACTTCTACTGCTACTTCTAATCTGTGCGTTCGCGGTGCGGACGCGTCTTTGGTCCGTTTTTGTTTAGAATTCATGTTAACATATTAGACCATGCACACCATACGCGTGTTCCCGCTTCAAATAGAAACGAGTTCTATTTTTTCCACGCGTGCTGCGCGCGGTAGAACATGGTCTCCATAGACTTTAAATGAGAGCTTGGGCAGCCGGTTCTCACGAGACCTTGTCTGGTGTGAGTAGACAGATGCACACGCACCACGAGCGGACAGCAACAGATAAGGGCCACGATTGTGCAATTTCTGTATGAATGGGGTCTAATGCTGATTGGGTTTTAGAGTTGTTGAAACAGTCAGTGGCTGAATCCCAATTTTCCCCCTGTGACCCTATGCCCTCAAACCTCTAAGACTGAAAGGAAAAATCCAGAATCAGTCAGGCCATATCCTTATGCTGCTGAGTTCTGTCGGTGGGTATAAGAAATGCAGACCAAATTTGTGAACGGCTAATGCTGTGGCACAGGAACACTTAGTAAGTCAGTAAGTGTTGGCTGCCAATTGGTTTCACTATTTGGTCTACCTTGTACCAAATTCTGTTATTCTAATACCTACTGACAGCACTCAGCAACATGAAACAGCAGGGCTGTGTGTTGATATACTCCAGATAATCCCTTTAAAGGCACACCAGGCAACATTTTCAGGTTCATTTACCAGCTTTCTAGTCACTTGGATGACGGGGTCATTACGGGGTGAATGAAGGCTCTCTCAGCCACCTCTACTGTAGACTCCACAATTAACTGGCACAGGTCCATTTCAGGATTGGTGAAATCTTGCCAGTTGCGTCTCTGAGGATTTAGGGCTAAGTGTTAGAGAGGCCACTGGGATTCAGTCATCATGCACAGTAGGGACTCCTTAGTTTGTCATAACAGAACCTGTAATAATGTAAAATAATCTGCATTCCTTATCCTGATGCATTGAGCACAAGACCTCACTGTATCATCACTGTAATGTTATTGAAATCGTTTGGCAGCTCTAACGCTGTTGTTTGTGTGTTTATTGGCGTGTTTAGATTGACCGTCTGTATGACTGGAAGAAGGGCCCTGACACAGACGTGGTGGCCACCCTGAAGAAGCAGAAAAAGAACACCAAGGACGAGTTTGACGAGAGGGCCAAGGCCGTGATCGTGGAGTTTGCCCAGCAGGTCAGGCTCCTTGACCCCGGGAACAAATCTAAAAGTCCACTGCAAACTCCACAGCATAGAGAGTTAAAGTAGAGCGAGAAGTGCAACTGTTTTATTTTCACGTCCGTGTTTTATTTTTGCCGATCTTTATGCAGATCATACACTGATCTCAAAGATCACTGACATGTTTATGTTGTGATGTAGTGTGACACTCCCAATTATGGTGTGCACACTGAACTATTCATGTTTCTTTCCTATTGTATTGCGGTATGTTGCTCTATCTTGGTCAGTATTCAGTGATCTTTGTCCACAGGGCAGGTCATTGTGTTAAATGTTAAATGTTCTGTATCTATATTCATTCACATGACCGGTGTAGATCATTGCATATGACATTCATTGTGTTGAATGACAGAAGTATTTGATAAAAAAGCTGTTTCATTAAGTCCAGTTGATGCTTCCAGGAGTTGTAAAGAGTGTCCTTATGGTTGTTGATCATTATTTGTAATTTCATCTTTCGTCTTTTTTTTTGGTAATCAAATTCCCAGGGTCTCAATGCATCGCTTTTCTTCGAGAATAAGGACGCGCGCACCTTTGTTTCTTTGGTGCCCACCTCTGCCCACTCGGGGGATGGCATGGGCAACCTGATAGCTCTGCTGGTTGAGCTCACCCAGAGCATGTTGGCACGCCGCCTGGCACACTGTGATGAGCTGCGGGCACAAGTCATGGAGGTAAACCCTTTGGAAACCCTTAGTGTTGAGCCGATTCCTCTGAAGATGTAGCTTCATTCTTGTGTTTGCTGACTTTGACCCAGCATTTGACCCAGATGTAGCTTCCTTTGACCCAGCATTTGATCTTGCTCTTAGATTTACTAGTTTGATCCAGTTACTAATGTTGAATGCTGTCTGGATCTGTTTGCCAGTGTTTTTGTAGTATTGCACTATAAGGAATGTTTTCCATTATTGAACTATCCACAAGAAATTGACGGTGTAAAAAATAATGATGATAATGTTTGCCCTCCCTGTTTAACCATAAAAAGAACATTCGTTCATTCATTAATTCGTTCGTTCATTAATTTGCTCATTCGTTCATTCATTCATTCATTGATTTTACTTTACACAATGTATAAATAGCCAGCGGGACCTTGACTGAGCTGTTTGTATGTTGACTGTGTTGGCGCTGATGTTTCTGTCCTTAGGTGAAGGCCCTGCCTGGCATGGGCACCACCATCGACGTGATCCTGATCAACGGGCGTCTGCGTGAGGGCGATACCATCATTGTGCCTGGAGTGGAGGGACCCATCGTCACCCAGATCAGGGGTTTGCTGCTGCCCCCGCCACTCAAGGAGCTCAGGGTCAAGGTATGCTAGTGCCCCGCCTCTTTCACACCATCCCATGAGGACTAAATTATGACACTAAATCATGACTACTGAGATTGGTGATATTTGTTGACTTAAAAATGGCATTGCAGAAAATGGTATTACTGTGGACCATTTAGTAATGACAACAGAAGAGTAAGACACTGTTTGTCTTTTGCAGTACTGTTGTACCAGTCTAGTAGGTACTTGGACAGCCATGGCCTACTGGTTGTGTACTTGTGCATGTTGAAGCCAGAATTCCATAAAAAAAAAGGCTTGTATGACCCTGAAATATCAAAAATTGGGCCTTGATGCTCTTGTTAATAAAGTGTTAATCTAACTGGTTGGTATCATTTGAAGCTTTAAAGTGATGGAACAATCACAGTGATTCTGCAGGATATGTGTATGTACAGTTATTTGCTTACTCCGGACTCTTATTTTGTAAAAAGTCAATAGAACATGGTCAGGGATAAATTGTTTATGTTGCTCACTTTTGGTACAATGCGGTTAGTCCAGCATCAGCAACACAACTTTATGAGGCATCAAGGCACAAAGGATTATGGGTAATTTTTTTTTTTACAACGAGAATAAACCGATGCATCCTCAAAAATTCAAAGAAAAGAGCACTGAATTTGGAACAGTGGTTGGCGGCGTTCGATAATGTAGCAAGCAGCCACTAAGCCGGGTCAAGCATGCTTCCTTGTCTTTGAGAAATGGCCTGTGTCTCCTCCCTGTTTATCCGCTTCTCTCGTTTGACATCACTTCTGCCTCTGTGCCTCCAGAACCAGTATGAGAAGCACAAGGAGGTGTGTGCAGCCCAGGGCGTGAAGATCCTGGGAAAGGACCTGGAGAAGACCCTGGCTGGGCTGCCCTTAATGGTGGCCCATAAAGACGATGAGGTCCCTGTCCTAAGGGTAAGATGGCCTCCCTTCCCCTCATCTCTGTCTGCAAGCAACACACAGGCTAAATTCCAATGACCCCCCCCCACCCTCGACCCCTAAGCCCCTAAGCCCTGGAGCCACTTCAGACTTCACTAGTATGAATCAGCTAGTCACAACATTAATGTCTGTAAATTCTAGGAGGGGAGACTTTGTAGACCTTCATATAGGTGTCATGTTAAATGAGGGTGTAGCTGCCGTATATTTAGCTGTGTGTTTGTGTGTGTGTGTGTGTCTGATACAGGATGATCTGATTCGGGAGCTGAAGCAGACGCTGAATGCTATCAAGCTGGAGGAGAAGGGTGTTTACGTGCAGGCCTCCACACTGGGCTCCCTCGAAGCCCTGCTGGAGTTCCTACGAACCTCCAAAGTGCCTGTGAGTATTACAGTATCAGAATATCCTCTACTTTACCCCTCTGTCCCTGTGAGTGTTGGTATACTGTGTTTTACGCCTCTGTGAATTGGTGAAATAGACACAGCATACAGCCACATAGCTCACCCTATGAGCCTATGAGTTCTTGCCTAGAAGTCCAGCACCACTGCTCACCGCCCAAGAAAAACATTGTCTGATATTTGGCAGATAGTTTTATCACTTTGTCAATGTCAGCTTCAGGAATCGAACTGAATTGTTTGTCAAGGATGTTACTGGTACTCCCAAAAAAAACTGGTGCTCACAAGATGCTTGTCAATAATAGCCTAAATCACACTAAAGACATGAACTTAGTCACTAAGCACAGCCATTAATTAACAACATGCCTCACAGGTTTTAAATTTATTCATTTGAGCGGGACTTTGTGATACTTCAAAACAATTCCAAACTGTCACTGCTGTGCCCTGCATTGTAAATCTAAATCCCTTTCATCTGAAATCTAAATTTCTGAGCTTTTAGGTCTGTAGGAATCCTTGCGTAATTGATAAGGAGCAAAAATAAATGCTGCTTCACCGACTCCTTCTTTAGAGTCAGATTCCCAGTGCTGTGATGTGCTGCACAAAGCCTCTCTATCTGTATGCCACGGAAAATGTACATTCTTGTCATGTCCATAATGCCAATGAAATACCCTGGTATGATGCGAATGATTATGTGAAGTTTGAGCATTTGCTATTTTTGGTTGTAGAACTTGCATGAAAAAAATGTATGAAACATTATCCACGTCACGACTGAGTCTGGTTCCTTCAGTGTTGTTGCTGTGCTAGGTGCTATTATAATGCCTCTCTCTGAATGTCTGTTTGCAGTACTCGGGCATCAACATCGGTCCTGTGCACAAGAAGGACGTGATGAAGGCCTCCACCATGCTGGAACACGATCCACAGTAAGCTCACTCTGCTTTGGGCTCTTTTGATGACAAGGGGAGAAATAGAACGGTCTGTCTCTTCAGACCATCCTGAGGTTAAAGGGATTATCCAGAGTGAATCAACCCGCAGCCCTGTGGTCTCACGTTGCAGGCTGCTGTCAGTAGGTCTGAGAACGACAGAATATGGTTCAGCGTAGACCAAATAGCGAAACGGCAGCTGACGCTAACTGATGAGGGCAAGGAGGTTTAGTTTTCTTACGCCCCTATCTGTTAGCTGCCAGTTGGGTGTACGTTGTACCGAGCACCAATTCGGTACCAAATGCTGTGGTTCTTATGTGCACTCGGCAGCAACAAAGAACAGAGATATGGGCTGATTGACTTTAGATTTTTCCTTTAAGTGCCTTGCTTAAAGGTGCAGCAGTTTCAGCCCAGAAGTGAACGCACACCAGCCCTGGCTCCTGTGTGATAACCTGTCTCCACTGTGCTACCAGTCATATCGAAGTCCTATGTCTTTGATTACAATGATGACACTTACTGTTCAATTCTAGTCAATTCTCCACACATTTCACTACCTGTATACACTGTTGGTGTTGGTGTATGGATGGACCTAGATTTCTAAATGGGAGATTGGGTTAGAACAACAGACTGCACCAGGAAATGCAATGATGTCAAAGCATGGAGTTGTATCTTTGCATGTGTGTGCAGGTACGCTGTGATCCTAGCCTTTGACGTGAAGGTGGAGAGGGACTCGCAGGAGATGGCCGACAGTCTGGGTGTGCGCGTCTTCAGTGCCGAGATTATTTACCACCTGTTCGACGCCTTCACCAAGTACAGGGAGGACTACAAGAAGCAGAAACAAGACGAATTCAAGTATGCAACTGTTGGTTCAGTAGCTCTAGCTGATGAACAGACATCAGACGCAGACCACACATACTGTACATACAGACTGATGACTGCCCAGAGCGCTCCTGTTCACTCTTTAGTCTGTGTGTGAATGTGTTTGTCTTCTCTCTTCACCCACAGGCACATTGCTGTTTTCCCTTGCAAGCTGCGAATTCTTCCCCAGTTCATCTTCAACTCCCGAGACCCCATTGTCATGGGCGTGACTGTGGAGGCTGGGGTCATAAAACAGGGAACGCCAATCTGTGTACCCAGTAAAGGGGTAAGTGTGTGTGTGTGCGTGCGTGTGCGTGCCAGTCTTTATGCCAACTCTTGCCTGTAAATCTGAGGATTACAAACTGGCATACGCACCAGGCTGGCCAGTTGGGCTTCTGATAGTGTCAGGGCCCAACAGGGCGCGTCTCTTGCCCAAATTTGAGCCAGTTGATCAGCAGCATGAAGCCGTCATTGTATTATAAAAGTTTTTGTCTGTAAGTCTGTAATTAAAATTAAGTCATTAATTAAATTATAGTATGAAAACAGAAGGTGCCATTGAAAGAAAAAACATCTTTTCTTTGTCCATATGATTATTTTTCTTTTGTAACTTTGCTTTGTCCATATGATTATTTTTTTGGAATTGTAAACCTGTTCAGAACAGTTTTGATTTTCTATTATTTTCGATCTTTTGCATCCATAGTGTCAGTGAGTTTTTTTTGCCGCATCATTCTGTGTTTCACCTAGCCAGGCTAGCGCCGCCTAGCACTTCCGCTCGTGATCACTTTCCACTGCAGCACAGTCAGGGATCTCCCCATTAGCTTAGATTTTCTCTGACAATTTTTTGGCTGGCCAATCAGTGAACAGGGGGCTCTGGCATTCCAAAAGTTTTTAAAGTTCATAGGAAGTATCTGCCCACGAGGAAGGAAACGTATGCCAGTTGATGGATTCCAGATGTTTTGCACAAAGTTAAATGATGTGGAAGCGTTTGGAGGACCAGGTTGTTTGACTTGCTTGCCTGACTGGTTGGTTCTTGTCTCATTCATTTTCAGTTTGTTGATATTGGCATCGTCACTGGTATTGAGGTGAACCACAAAGGTGTGGACTCTGCTAAGAAGGGTCAGGAGATCTGCGTGAAGATCGAGCCCATCCCGGGAGAGTCACCCAAGATGTACGGACGACACTTTGAGGCCACCGACATCCTTGTCAGCAAGGTAGGAGGAGAAATATAGGTGTAATTATGAATATTGGCATGGTGTGGTAACGAACAAGTTAGGTTAGGAGTTTTATGACTCCTTTACTGTTGTCTTTTGCCAGATCACCCGCGCGTCCATCGACGCACTCAAGAACTGGTTCCGTGATGAGATGCAGAAGTCGGACTGGCAACTCATTATGGAGCTCAAGAAGACCTTTGAAATTATCTGAGCACAGGAGAAATGACTGTCTGTGTCTATACACACGCACACACACACACGCACACACCAACACACCAACTAACCAACACAGGCATAAACCCCATCTCTCTTTGTGTACTCCTGAAATGGTGTGTCTCATGAAGGAGGCAAAAGAGAGAAACACACACTCCCATTCACACAAACGCATTTCACACCATCATACCATCATGGGGAGGGTAGCAGTGTGGAAATCGACGCCCCCCCTTCCCTCCCCCTCCTCCACCCTTGTTCTGGGTGGGGACTATGATGATAGAGCGAGACAACGAAAGAAGAGAAGAGAAAAAAAAAGTGTTTTCTGTGAGAAACCGAACTATTTTCCACTGTTTTTAACAGTGACAGTTAGACAACAAACAATTACACACTATTCCAATGTGCCTGTTCTTCTGACTGACTTTTTAGTTTTTTTTTTTTTTTTTTCTTTTTCTTTTCATTTTCATTTCATGAAACCCCCTCCTACCAGCTGTGACTGGAGCCTGCAAGCCCTCTCTGTCTCTGCTCTTAGAAAGGAAACGTATGTGTGGAAGGCCAAGTGGACTGAGGCCTTGGGACACTCACTCGATCGCTGAGATTCCCCCAGCTGTGGGGTTTTAGATGTCTCTCATGATTACCAGTATTTTTCTTAGTGTTTTCTTCTTCAGTGGGGGGCGGTGGGGGGGTGTTATACTACGAAGCAAAGTTATTGGTTAACCCAGGTGATGTCCTCCGGGGGGTTATTCCAAGAAGGAGTTTAAGTGCCAAACCTGGGTAAGTTAACTCGGAGTTGGTGGTAAATCTGATAACTGAAGAGCCTGGAGTCCTCATTCTCATAACTAAATGAAGCCAGCCAGGGGTACCCTATTAGCAGGTAGTTTCGCCACATTTTCTAAGCCAGGTATGTTACTTAATCACCACCTCGGAATACCCCCCAGGTGCCGTCTGACCTGTAAAAAAAACCTCTTCAGAGCAGTTTTGAGATCAGCGGTTACTGCCGACATTACCCAGGTTGGCCAAAAGCCTTGTTTTGTAGTGCAACCCTCAGATCCTTTTTTTTTTTTTTTTTTTTTTTCCTTCTTTCCTTCCTTTCTTCCTTTTTTTTTGGAATGCTGTTCTTATTTTAGGGGTTGTTTTAAAGCGATCAGGTGACCCCGTCCCCTTGCCCTCACCAAGCGACCGATTGGACTCTGGACTACATCACTCAGCATCCTGTGCTCACATTTGTCTGCCTTGGGCGCCTTTTGGGCGTCTCTGCGATGGGTGGGCAAGGAGCTCCAGGCAACCCTCTAAATGAGCTGAAATGTAAAAAGATAAAAGATTAAAAAAGCGGATATTGACATACCAATAAAGAAATGGCATATTTATAGAATGCCCACAGCCTGAGTTGTTGTTGACTGTTATGGTCACAATTTGGTGGGGTATTTACATTGAATTTCTATGGTTTCCAAAAAAGCATCTGATTTAAATGAACGTCTTTCATGCATACTCGACTGGAATTGCGATGTCTGCTACGTGTCAACCAGCAGGGGGAGCCAGTCTACAGTGATCCAAAGATCGAGTATGGTAAAGATGTCAAGTATGCCTCTGCTTGTGACAGAATGAAATGTTTAAGCGCAGGTCACTGGAGGAAGTTGTTCTTAAAATGCTTAGAAAGACGAATTAATCGTTTTCTACAGTGGTGTGTTATTCCGGGCTCAGTTTATCAACATAGCTTGGTTATGTTGTAAAGAAATGCACTTGTGTTTGAAGGAATGTGTTTAGTACAGGTAAAAGAAATAGGTCTCAGTTATGGCTTTCTGGCAGCATACTGCCAGCAATTAACGGCATATAGTTAGCAGAATATATCTGGCCAAAATGTTGTGCTGTAGTCTGTCATAATGTGATGGATTATGCATACAGTGGTTAGTGTTATCTGCTTGAGCATCACATAGCCTACAGCAGCTGATCTAGGTTTACTGGATAACAGAGAGCGCTTGACAGTTTGCTAGAGGGGAACCGTAGAGTGAAACTAGACCTGCCAGACAAATCTAGGCAAATCGTCATAGCGTCCAGGAGGAGGGATCATTGAGAGAGGTTGCTCCAAATATCGTACTCATGTAGCCGGTGGTAGATGTTGTGTACAAACCCTCTCTTAATCTGTTGAACTTTTATTCGTTTACATTGTGAGGTCGTTGTTTTTAAATGTGACCATGAATCCTGCCGAACAGACAGTTACATGGCTTATTACTCTGGGTGTCTTGGAATCCCCGAAAAAGACCATTTCAGATCCAGAAGGATTTTTACAGGCATCTCTCAAAGACGGGGTGGTTCTTTGCAAGCTGTTGGAGCGACTGCGCCCAGGGTCCGTCGAGAAAGTAAGGTCATATCAATATTTTGGGCACCCAGGTTATTTAAAATCATTTGCGCACTCTGCTCTCAAGGTTTTACTGAAGTGTTTGCCTGTAATAGGCTAACGCTGGTAGAGATGTTTTAATAGATTATTGTCATGATGACAGGAAATGCCATAACAGTCACAGGCACAAGCGATAGCAAGATATCTTAATCACATAAACAGAACAGGACGAGACCACAAATATGATTTTCTTTTGTCGGTCCTTCTCCGTCATTTAAACATAGGCTGATTTTTAAAACGGCCTGGCCATTTATAGTTTTCCGAACCCCTGTATATGGCGAAGCTTATTTGTCATTCTGTGAGATCCATAAAATTTGCCCCCACAACATGGTATTTTAAATGACTGCTTATTTAATATGTTTCCAGTAAACGGAGAGAACAGATCTCTCCAGGGTTCATCCACATGAGCTGGTCGCCATTGACAGAGATCATTTGAGGGGAGGAATACCCCAAATTTAAAGAAACAGTACTATGTTTTGTTCTTAAAGCTAATAACATAACCATCCCATCACTATAAAAATGATAAACAGATTTATCAATATGGTTTATGGTTAAGCTATTGACTTTTTCCAAGAAATCCACTGGTTGAAAGACAAATGGAGAGACATTTGAAGAATTAAAATCACTTAGCCTGTCATATAGTGTGTGAGATACATGCTAAAAATAACATATAACAAACATTTAAATAGCCTCTATAATGTGATGCAAGATGCAAGAGCCAAATTGTATTCAAAATACCCCCAGTGTGGTCTATGAATCCCATTAAAGTTGGGGGAGAATATTGTTACAAAATTAACCTAGACCTGCTTGCGTTTATAGTGTGTGTGTGTGTGTGTGAGAGAGAGTGATTTACTTATTTATTTGTTGGCTTCATCTTCTAATGAAGTCTATCAAATTCACCGAGCCAACATCACGCAGACCCGCGCAGACCAGACTCCAAACAATCAGTGAAATATTAGGAAACGTCATTTCCTCTTTTCCAACACCTACTTCCCCGTCCAGAATATGTGCTTTCAACATGCAGATTGTGGTGTAATACCTAATATGGTCTTTGAAAATTTACATATTCTACAGTGGTCACAGTTTTATTTGTCAACAAGGCTGGAGATCCTCAATTGTAAAAAAAGTACGGGTCGGGATTGGTAACGCGGTTCGCTTTTCTGTCATCACAGATTTGCCATGAACCAAGGAACGACTCCGACTGCTTGAGCAATATCAGAGAGTTTCTCAAAGGTTGTGCCGCATTCCGCGTGGAGGTAAGTGTTAGTGTTTTGAGTCTGTCAAACTGCCCAGGTTATCATATGCACAAATATGGTAGATCAACTAACTACTAACCATAACAGTTGTAAGGAATCCGTAAGACATGGCACATTTCCATGAATTTAGCGAAGAGCAGCTTATGGGTGGGCAAAATAATAGGCTGAGTCAATCCTAGTTTGTCTAATAAACCTTAACTTAGTAGTTCCACAGTGTGCATAAAACCATCTTTGACTGTTTGATGTGTAATGCTGCGTGAAAAAATATGAAAACACTGCTATTAGATTGAAGTGCGCCTGATTCCTTCCCTCTGGTGCTGTCATGGCTTGCCCAGATTTGCTCTACCTAGCTGCCATCTGTAGCCTGTGGGCCTGGTATCCCGTTGAGAAATGTGGAGGTGTGAATCAGCGATGACCACATTTCCTGTTTCAAATTAGTTATACAGACTGTTTGGCAATTAATATTACCAGTTGAACCTGCAGGATGTGGTTTTGTTCTTCATAAAATATGATGAGTATAGACTGTAAGCCAGTGGCTTGCCCCCCCCCCCTTACACCCCACCTGTCATTTGTGTGGGAAGAGTGAACGATGGATTAACTTCCTTAGCTTTGCTCACGCAGTCCCCGGACCTGCACGAGTGTATGCTATGATCGTGCGTAGGCCTCGATGCTGAGCGCAGTGGCTTTCATCGGACTTTATTAATTAATTCTGTAAAATAATGAAGTGATAACGTTGTTCTCTTGTGTGTCAGTGTCAAGGAATCTCAGCAGGTTAGCACATACTGCAGGCTTGGACTTTGTCACAAGCCTGTATCGCATGTGAAAGATTTCACATTAAGTCGGTCTTTATGCATAGATGACTAAGAAATCCAGTGAATAGGCTACAAGAACAAGCATGCTTGAGATTAATTTATAATTTAATCGTGCGCGTGTGTGTGTGTATGTGCGCGCGCGCGCGCTGTATGATGACTTCTCATGTTTTTCGGTCGTGTTAGACACCTGTCCGCCCCCCTTATGCGGTATGACCAGTAGCATGGATGCTATACGTGAGAGCCATTTCATTTTCAAAGAATTCTTGAGATATTTCCTTGCTCACTGTCTCAAGGCCTCTTGTCACTTTGGGCCCTGCTGTGGAGGTGGCATATTGGTATGGGGCAGTACTGAATTCCCCACCCCCTGCAGTGCCTCGCCCTTTGCCATTGACTCTGATCCAGTATAGCAATGAGGAGAGTTACACAATCCCTCCTTTGTCCATGACCAAGAATTCTGGATGATGGACTCTTCTCCAGTTCTCTCTGTTCTCTCCCTGACCTTCTTCTTCACGAGTTGTTCATGTGCATGATGTCTTTGACAAGGGATGTCGGTGTAATATGAATGACAACGATTTTAGCTGATGGAAGTGATTTGCTTCCAGTATTACATAAAGTCCATAAATGTGTTGTTTTCACCAGCAACTTGATTCCTATGACAGTTAGTATGGATAATTTCAGTCAGTTAGACCTAGAAATTTAGTAGTAAGGGCTGTTAGGATTTTCTGAATGCATAGGAAAGGTGCTTCAGTGCTTTCTTTTGAACCTCCTATAGAATATGGTCCCTATGTAGCAAAAGGAGGTAAGAAATGCCCCCACAATTCCTTGCGCTATGAACCAACAACTAATCCATTTGACTGATCAATATCACCCACCTATCTGTCAGTGTGAGTCAGTTCAGATTCTCATAACATTGCTGACTTTTTCTAAGTCCTTATGAATTAATTTGTATGTCTTTATTTGACCCCATGACATTTTCCAACGAGGTCAAAGTAAAGTGGATAGTGGGAGAATTTGAAAGGACCTCTCGGAGTCTCACCGTTCGCCCCCACTGTGTTCACAATAAACCTGGAAACAGATGGATGTGGCTTGTCAACACCATACACTCCGCTGCTGTTGTTAGATTATAGCGGAGAGATTAATATGTGATCGCTTGCACTGACATGGCTCTTAGTCTCAAAGCACAAAAGTCAGACACGGTTCGGGCTTGTTTTGAAAACACAAGTTGAGCAAGTGTTATTGGTCGTACAGGAGGCGCTATGTAGCCCAATTTGATTTGTCTCCGTTGTTGCCGTCTTGCTTGCAACATCCTCAAGTCCCTAAGTCCCAGCTAGTATTTCATGGCACAGACATAGCACAGACATTGCAGTGACTCTAGTGCACTTTGGGAGACTAAAATGGCATGCTGGTTCAGTAGCATTGTTGCACTTGTGTCACACTGGATAGTCATAATCTCCACTGCTATATTTCTCAAACTATGTCTACAAGATGCTTCTTCACTGGCTTGGTAGGGATGCTGTTGAAGATGTCTGTAAATGCAGGAGTCCTTAATTAGCGTCTTATGTTTCAAAATGACATCAGTTGTAAGCCAGGGAAATGCTCAGAGTACTTAGCTGGATGACGGTTTGTTGTTTTGCTGCATAGCTGATCTTACGGCTTTAAATACTCACTCTGCCTTTTACTAAAATAAATGCTGTTAGATGGCAAATGACCAAAACTCTCTCTCTTTCTCTCTCTGTGTGTGTGTGTGTGTGTGTGTGTGTGTGTGTGTGTGTGTGTGTGTGTGTGTGTGTGTGTGTGTGTTTTTGTGAGTGCGTGTGCATGGGTGGGAAGAGAGAGAGAGAACACATGCAGGGTGAGATTAGTGATTGCACTCTGTGTGTGGACAGTATCAGATTAGACTGATGTTAATCTGTTGCAGTCTGCCTTTAGGCCAAGGGGAGGTCAGACGGTCAGAGTGTGTGTGTGTGCATGTGTGTGCGCGTACGTGCGTGTGCACATGTGTGTTTTCATTTGTATGACAAGTAACAGTGCAGTTTTAATTTGTGGTGGACTCACTATTAATGATTTTTGTCTCAGTGAGGTCAGCCTTGTAGTTGAGCATTACCCACAGTCGCACTTGCCAAAGGAGGTCAAACAGTCAGTGTGTGTGTGTGTGACAAGTTGACAAGTTAACACGTTTTGAAATGTGGTAAAAGTTTGTCAGGCACAGTCACACTAGTCAAGGGAGTTAGATGAACAGAGAGAAAAAGTGTGTGTATGTGCGTACACGTCTGTGTTCATTTCGGGTAGTTGAATTAGCATAATGATTTTTTTTTTTTTGGTTAGTGGTGTAGTTTTTATTTGTGACACACACATATCCAGTAGTATACCTCAAAACAGAACAGAAGAATGCTGTTATCATACCATCTCATCCACAAACAAATATGTTCTCACACACATGCACACACACACACACACACACACACACACACACACACACACACGCACACACCCTCTGTAGTGTTCCAATGCCAGGATTCACTGCGCATCCTGCACTTACTCATGGCAGTCAGTGAGCCGTGTGTGTGTGTGTGTGTGTGTGTGTGTGTGTGTGTGTGCGTGCTTGTGCATGTGCAAATGGAAGAACTTGTTTGGTTGTTGGCAGGCACCACATTTCCATAAACATTTTAATGTGCTATCTCTGTGTATACTGGCTTTCTCTTCAGAGGGATATACAGGAGAAGTTCATCATTCAATTATTTAATAGTTGTAATTTCCACACAGGCCTGAAATCTGTCCTTACACCCCTCACTGTTTGTTTTTTAGGCCAGTATGAAGTACTGTGTGCTGATATAAAGTGTATGGCCTAACTATAGTCTAACAAAGTCAAAAATCACCGCTCATCTGTGTCAGGGCGCAGGACTAGTGGGCAACATATGAAAGAAAGAAGAAAGATTTTTAGTAAAAGAAATATTTTGCACATACTTGAGTATGCTGACTTTTCTTCTTGCTTTCCAAACTGTAATCTAAGCTACTAACAAGGCCGAGTATCATTAGTGTTGTTCATGTACTTAGAGGACAATAAATGCGTTTTTGGGCTCTATGAATGGTGAGCTTAGGCCTGTGAGTGTTGTCTTGGTGTGTGTAGTTTGCATCTAAAGCTTAGCAGGAAGTCGACCTCAAGCTGAGTTTGCTAATTATTTGCTGGGATGCTTTCCCACATAAGGATCATTACTGCTAGGCTAGTCCTGGACGGTGTGAATGTTTTTTAATAAGCCTGTTTTGTTTTTCTCTCTCTCCAGGCAGAGATGTCAGACTGGTGTAAATATAGAGATAAGATGCAAGTGACTGCACTGGGTGCAGAGAGCTTCTCTCTTTTGGATTAGTTTATTTCAGTTAGTTTCAGACTGTTTCTTACAGGGACCATGTGTGGACCATTTCAACAGAGTTTGATTACTAGTGTCATAGCTGTTGCTTCTGGGTTTCCGTTTAAACATTTCATATGGCTGTTTGATGTGATTAACCTAGTGGAAGTAGTTTGGGAATGAAATGGAAGATTCAGGCATTGTTTTGTTTTTTACCGTCTATGAAATGATAAAAAGTTGTTCACATAGAGAGAAGAGATGCTTTATTTGTCTGCACTTAATCCGAAGGCAGTTTTAAAAATCCACAGCTTTTTGGTAGACTATATGTTTAAAATCCTTTATTTTTATTAATATGCCTAGTGCCTAGTAAAAGTGTGGGTGTTAAAGGTTGGCATTTAATGTGAAGTATTTTAACCAGGTCTCTCATTGGAGGTTCTCTACTGTGACTTGACTGACTCAGTCTTGCCTCAG